>OX442430.1:3366248-3966248 GCA_949361645.1 Spongilla lacustris
GCGCTGTGGGCTGTTCCATACATGCACATTTTACAACTGGATATTGTCCTGTATTTTTGATAGGTACATATACATGTACAAATGTTTACTCCACCCTTTTCAGGAGTTGGAGAAAGTGCAACAAGAGGCTGAGGACCTGAGGGCACATTTGGTGCAGCAGGGAACCACCCTCCTGTCTAGGAACAAGCAATCCCTTGCAGCCGAACTAGAAAGTGCCTCCACTGAAGAGGTACAAACGAAGTGTACATGTACAATGTACATGTACATGTGTGTTGCATGCAATGTTATGTGCACCCATGCATAAATGTGCAAGAAAATCATCTAATGTAGATGTGTGCATATACACCTCACACCTTCTCTCTCTTTCTCTCACACCCTCATTCTTCACACACCTCCTTCCCTTCTCCCTCTCATGCATTGTACCCTCATCGAGATGGGAGGTGTGGATGATGGGCGGGGCCCAAATGTTGCCAAAGATTGTCTTTTTGATCAGTGTGTCTTTCATTCTGGCACAGTTGCTGAAGGCGCTGGAGGAAGAGGAGGACCATAACGTCAGACTTCACAAGTACATTGAAGGACTTTTAGTAGCCATCATCGATAAGCACCCTGACATTCTTGAGAAGAGATGACCTGTGTGTGCATATGCAGACATATACATTTTAAAGGCCATCCTATACTGCTTTTCTTTTATGTACCTTTCTGTCTTTTGATTACCTCTGTCACCTTGGAGATGACTTCTTTTATCATTCCGATGACTGTTGAAAATGGTTAAGCATGTTTATAAGGGGCTGGGGATGAGGTGGGCTTGTAAAACTATACAGGTACATTGTACATGTAGCATGAAGTATACTAGTGGTATGTACCAGAGATGATATATAGATTACTAAACTGCTCGTGCATATAATGTACATGTGGATACTGAACCTCCAGGTCCTTGGAGAGGAGAGTTAGATGGAGGATTCCCAAAAGATTGAAATTAATACTACATGTATTTATAGACCCTTTTCATCGCGTGAGCAATGACATTCATGAAATTAAAATCATTTGTTGTCCGCCATCTTGGTGCACAAGTTACTATAGGACGGTACGGTATGGGCAGAACAAAGCTTTAGGTTATTACTGTACGTTCACAGTAAGTGATTATGGGTTTGGTTTTATTTTTTTACAGGGGCACTGACGACATTAATTCCATGGTAAGAGTATTACGAGATCCAAAACAGGCACAAATAATAAACAAAACTGTAAATTGCCCATACCGTTCTTTAGTAACTTGAGCACCAAGATGGTGGACAGCATCGAATATGAATTGAATTAACCTCAAATGAATTTTATTAAATTATTATTTCATATGATTTTTGACGTCATATGAATTAAAGTATAGCTATAGTAGGTACAATCTCGGGTACATGAATATGTTCCGTAATCCTGCATGTAATTAATCATATATACCTATACGATTTTGCATACATGTGTATATATATATATAGTCAATATAGGTGGCTTCCTTCTGTATTCAATTCAATTTTAACGTCGTATTTAAAAAATAAATTAATAAAACTTAAATTGGCCTTCGTTCATTCAAATTAATTTTACTGGCGGGAAACTATCACGAGACACAATTAATACCCTAGTAGTCAGTCAGATCCACCTACAATTTTCATTGCTCTGGTCTAGCTGTTGCAATCGTCAATGAGCTCCCAGTTACAAGGTATGCGACTTTAAGTAGGTTTTCACTGTAATTAATTCACGATTTAATACCGTAACGACTAGGATCCCAGCGTGTGAACAAAAGAGTCGGAGGCCCTACTTCCAAGCGTAAGTGTTTCATTTCATTAAATAAGGTCTTTGAGTTGTGTTGTACATAATTCATGTACATCTTACTATATTATCTCTGGCTTAACGTCCACTCCTCCCTCCCCACCCCTTCTCCCCGATCAGAAGAGGGGACCCTTCGCAGTGCGGAACCAGATGCTGAAGAAGAAAGTGTCATGCGCAGCTTATTACCGTGCGTGCTATCCATCGGAGGACTATCTCTATTCCTTTGGCTGCTGGGCTACTTCTTGATTCCATCTAGGCCTAGTACGTGCACGTGAGGCGTGACCCTTTAGCGATCTCCTTCCACTCTCCTCTCTATCTCTCTCATTGTATCGACCCCTCGCCCATCTCATTCTGGTCCGTGACTCGATCGCTTGTACTTTTCTCCTTATCACTTGCACACCCACACATTGCATAGATATGACCACAACACCTTATGCGGACAGAGGTAAATGACTTCCTTAGCATTGCTGTTATGTAAAGTCCTCATAGCAATCTCCAAAGGCAACGTGAAGTGCACTCAGATCAAAGATGTGAAAGAGCTTATCTTAGAACTGCGAGAGATGCAAGATTGGATGCCGCTGGGTCAAGAGCTAAGAATAGATCAGAGTCATTTGGATCATTGGAAGGTATCCACACACCCCTGCACTTGCATGTCACCCACAGGCCTCCTATAGCATGCTACCAAATTGAGATATTTGCCTAGAACCCAGGCCATACATGTATCGTACAGGTTCTTACTTGTAATGCAGTTCTATTGCATGCTCTGTAATATGTTGGTGCTTTGTTTGCTTTGACATGTTCGCAGGCAGAAGTAGGTTGGTTGGCACATTGACTTACATGTAGTCTTAGTCTTACTAGACCTTGAATGGAACATTCAGATTGTACATGTAATAATATAATACAAAGGGTTTTAGCAGAATGGCTCCTTGCTCTCTTGCCCCTCCCTCAATGTTGATCTTAACAGTTTTGAAGATATGCATCCAGCTAGCAGAGAGGCAGACACTGTTCCTCTTTATGCATGCAGCAGAGTGGCTTGCTCCTCACATACATGTTACATTCTTATCTATCTTCTCTCCCATCTACATCTGAGCACTAATGTTTTGTAGGTCGAGAGGTACATTGCAGGGGTGGGGGGGCAAACCCAGCATAGGTCCCCCCTAGCAAATTAGGATGTACGCCTCCTGTCTATATTGATCAATGTGATTACATCATGCAGCGACTCAGAGTACACACACGCGGTACACTATCAGCCTCGGGTAGATCAGGCCGGTGTAATGTATCACCTTTACACGTAACCGTTTTAGAGCATTCAGTATTTCCATAGATAGTTTAGCAATGTTACAAATTGCAATTTCCATGCCTTGTTCTGATAGCTAACTACATGTAAGTGATGTGTCAATTGTACATGTATTTGTGAACAAAGCAGTACATATCATTAATCATACGAAACCATATGTATATATACCTGTATGCATGTTTAATAAACTATATAATCTTAGTTGATTTATCTTCATGCACGTGCATGCATACGCGTTAATGCTGAAGAATAAATTGAACACAACCACAGAGCTTCCACACTTTGCACGGGGTGGGGGGGGGGGGGGGGGGGAGAGGGAATTGGCTATATATTAGTATCTGTAACCTCCTTTATTAAATACTCCCCTGGAGATTATTATGTAGCAAAGACAGCATAGTAGTGATATTGACAACATACATGCATATAGCCGAAAATATCCTCCATAGATGCTTATTAAGTGACCGTGTTAGTTCCTGAACTGTAGCAATTACATGTAATTTGCATCATTTTATTCCAAAGTGCAAAAAATAAAAAGTGGCTTGGGGTTTTCTCCCCAGGCAGGCCTCACTTGGAATGGCTTACAGCGCTTTTCATGCTGGTTTGGAGGTGCCACACCCCCTCCCCCAACATTACATCCTGTATCCGCCCCTGCATTGTGGCATTTAGCGAGGGAATGAAGTTGTACTATATGTGTAGCCATACCATGACTTTCAATGCACTGACCTATGCCAACTTTGTAGCCATACAATGTATGATCAGAAATATTGATCATTTGATCAGATATGCATGGATAACATTCAGAAAACAACACAATTTCATCATTGCTGCTATACCATAAAGAGTATTGACCATGAGCTTCAGCAAGCATATTGAATATGTAATTAATTTGTTGCCCTGGTCCTTGAAAGTTTCATTCACTAATTACCTTTTAAAAACAATAAGAGCAATGCTTCCATTGAAATGTGTAGCTAATTAAAAACTCATTGCTTTATAACTGTGTGATAAAATCATTTTTCAGCTGACAGTGTAATTTTAAAAAGAAATTTTTATTTCATGAATGCTGTCATTTACATATGTACCGGA
The DNA here is from genome assembly GCA_949361645.1 of Spongilla lacustris. Taxonomy (NCBI): domain Eukaryota; kingdom Metazoa; phylum Porifera; class Demospongiae; order Spongillida; family Spongillidae; genus Spongilla; species Spongilla lacustris. The sequence goes on from OX442430.1 coordinate 3,370,447, forward strand.
TGGATGAGTTTATACATTCCTCCCCCCACAAAAGTCAGAAAAGGGGAAGGGGGTATGCTTTGTTATAACCAGCCCCCACATAAGTTGCTAGTATTCTTTGTTAGTGGTCTTCAATGAATATTGTTCGATTAACCGATTAACCTTTGCAAAACTTTAACAGTTTAGGCAGGGTTGGTGGCCAGTGTTCCCACACACAATATTCCTCTTGATCATCAGAAGCAGACAATGTGAAATTTGAAATGTGTAGCATAGTAGACATGTGCATATGTGATGACCAGCCCCCACATGTAGGGTGTGTAACTGATTTGCAGGTTTTGTAGGTTAATTGAATATTTGCAATTACCTATTCAGTCGGCTATGCATTTAATAGAATTGCAGACTACCTATTTCAGAATTTCTTTTATTTGAAATAACCAATTCTGTCTTTTCTTAGTCGCGATTAGTCAATCAACTCACCCCACGCTCTCTTCAGTATAGTAAATGTACATGTAATTATACATTAATCAAACACGCTACGTACATGTACCAGCTATGTATCTATTGGTTCCCAGGCTGACCCATGCAGGTGACAGATGTCCAAATACCTATGTAGGTACACAGTATCGTACACCTTTCGTACATGTCTTGATTGGCAACTTTGTCATAAGGCTTGGAGCAGTGTTCCACCATGAAGTTTGTAGCTGGTTCTGCTCAGTGCTTCAGTTTGTGTCATATTATTGAGGGGCATGCTGTTCAAACAATGGATTATAATTAATTATAGGCCACATGTTGTTTGAAAAATTAGTTGGCATTAGGAGCTAATAAGCAATAAAACTGGCTATACATGTATAGACTTGAGGAACTGATTTATCGTGCCAATATAAAAAATCGGAAAAACCTGGAAACACATAGGTAATCAATTGCCAAAATCTGTTTCTAATAACTGATTTGCAAGTTGCTATAAACCTGAAAAATCGATTAGCCCTTTTTTTCATGGTTGGAATAATCGATTTTGATTTATCAAAAACGTTACACACCCACATGTTGCATGTGATAACCATCTCCCACATGTGAATTGGGACAGTCTCTTGGTGCTTTGAAGGGCATATAGAGAACAGGTGTACATGTGTTGACTACTTTAATGCTTTTCAGTGTCTTTGTTATGTCTGAAAGGTTCTCCAGTTGACCAATTGTGTATCCTTCCTTTGGACAATAGCCTATGTATACCTCCTTCAGGCTGTCTTAGGGATGAGCCTGCCTCCACCAAACACTATTTGTGACTTGTGATACAGATAGTATGACATGTGTTCAGTATTAAACGCAACCTGCAAATTACTGATGTACCAAAAAACAAGATAGATATGGCGTACATGTATTCTTTTCTTCTAAATTGAAATTTAAACTATGCAGCAAGAAGTTAATGCATCTGAACTTGATATGCGGATTGCAGAAGCAATGAAACAATAGATAGTTGACATGTATATTACAATTTCATCAAGCAGGACAAACCTTATTCTCTTGTAGTTAGCTGGCTACGCACTCAACTCTCTTATAAATGCCTCTCTTCGTGCTGCTGTTCTGTGCATTCGTGGAAGCAGGTCATCACATCGCCACCCAAGTTACGAACATGACCTTACCCTTACCACTGTTGAGGGTAAGATACTTTCCTCAGTCTAAAAATCTATCAGCAACACATTGTTTAATATGTGTAACTTTAATTACGCACTCTTTGTATCAATTTCACAACAGATTTGTATCGATATGGTCCTTAGAAATTTTACCAATGCTCTTTCTGTCTCCCCCTTAATTAAGAATGTTGCATGTTATAGTTTCAACTACATGTACATATACCCAAAACACACACTCCATGCATGGCAGTGATGTTTTCAGTGTGTGTGTTAACATTATGCAATGCTTCTGGATGTGTATTTTTTCCCATTGGTGTTTGGAATCCTCCATTTTTCCTCACTGACAACCAGATTGAGAATGCTTGAGCATAGGCCTCTTTTCTATTGTAATTTGAGTTCAGTGATAATCACAACATACATGATCACTTTTTGCGCACCATGTATCTGTATTCCTGTTTTCAGCTACCACATTACTATATCACTAGCCTAGTCCCCAGGCCCTATTTTTATATTAAATTATGACTCATGGTGTCCATTGGCAAGGATGGAAATTTGGTACTCGTATACTTTTTTTTTACAAACCATTCCACATTCTATCTCTAGCGTTTCCTTGTCTCGGGTAGTATCAGTACCAAACATTTTCATGTTTTACAATGGTATGCGATTACCACGTTTCTCGGTATTGGCTAGCACATGCACAATAGGAGGCACCCCTGTAATTTAATATACACATAGGCCTGGGGGATGAGGCTGTCATATCACCATATCACACACCTCACCTTCCACATGTCACCTTCTAGTTACAGCCACACCATACATGTATTTCTTCACTGCACTTCCCATTTCCTCTTCCCCTTACTTATATAGGCTGACATTACTGAACCAGAACTGAGGCTCAGAGCAGTGTTGCGTGACTGGTACAGCAATGATGCAGACCATTGCTGGGAAACCATGTGGTCTGCCCTCCAGGCTGTAGGTCATGGACAACTAGCTGAAAGCATAGCAGTGAAGCATAAGAGGACTATAGGAGCTAGCGGTGCTTGAACTTAACATTTACTTTTTACCTTTGTAGTCAGGATGCATATTGCATGTGTTTACTTGAAAAGGAGTTTAATTCTTACATGCAAATATTAAATTAATGCTGCTATACATACATACATGTACATAAATACATACATGTACATACATTCATGACTGGTATTAATGCTGCTATACATACATACATGTACATACATACATGCATACATACATAATAATTATTATTATTATGACACGTTTGGAGGAATAGACTACACATTGTTTGAGAACACATACATCACCAAGCTAATAACATTCAAAGTTATACAGCATCTATATCTGATTTTGACCAAAAATGTGTTTTACGGAGACGGATTTTAACTCCTTTAGTGCATGTAGACCTGAAGTGGCTGGGCACAGCACAGAGTGGGTGTACTGGTTGGTAGATGTTTCACCAGCTTGTCCCTTGTGCTTGTGGTGTTGATGTATCTTAATGCCTTTTATGGAGTTTGAAGTAAAGGAACATAGAGGGACAAAGCATGAAAAGTCACTAGGAGGGTGGGTAGCCCTTGCATGTTGACCATGTTTTGGGGTGTTATGCCTTCTCAGGTATTTCTCACTAGTGAAACCTTTTTTACAGATAGAACAATAGCAGCCATGCTGTAGGGAGGATGCACCCTTGTGGCAGTCTCACAACATCCTAGCCTTCTCATTAAGCTTTGCTTCCATTTTAAGGCCGCACCATTAAAAAGTGAGGTTCTCCACTGTGACCTCAATACTGCAATAGATTGTCAGTTGTTGGAGAGACCAAACAAGGAGAGGTCTTTTGAAACACAGTCCCTCCATCTAAGTTTTGGTTTATGTTGTGGGCGCTTTGCAGATGAAATTTCCCCAAAAAGTATTTGTTTAGGAAGTCTGTTGTCCTCCATTCTGTAGACATGACTCAGCCATCATAGCCTAGCTATGACATACATACATACATACATACATACATACATACATACATACATACATACATACACACACACACACACACACACACACACACACACACACACACACACATGTACACACACACACACACACACACACACATGTACACACACACATACACATACATACATACAAATGAACTAGGGCAGCTCCCTTGCTATAGCTATGGCAATGGACCTGAGTCAGTGACCAAGCTGATGTATTGCCTATGATATCGAGTGAATAAGGATATCACCTGGTCTGATCTATACCACTTCTTAGCCCCCAGCTAACAGCATAAGTCAGTGGCAACATTGCCTTATAACGATATAGTATGTCTGCAGACTTCACTGCAGGGAGATTTCAGGCTAGAAAGGGTACATGACCCCGCCTGAGTTAATTGTCCACCATCTCAATGCAGTCTGGTATTCGTTGTACTCCAGATGCAAGCCCAAACCAACACAAGGGATCACTGATAGCCAGGATCGAGGCTGTATACCCCCAAGACATAAGGCGAGCTTGCAGAGCTTGGGTAGCTGGGGAGGGCTCCATTTAAATTATAATATTATACTGGTGCATGTAAATGAACCTTCCCAAAGAAGACCTTCTGAATGGTAGACTCAACATCAGAAACAGACAGTTGAGCGTCACAACATATTAGTTGATCATGAGATTGCGTTGCATGTCCGCTAATTTAGAACAAAGCTAAGCGTTGTACTAAATTTAGTATGCAGTAGTACTACATGTGCAGCCGGGTAAAGACTTGCTTTGTGTTCCTTGTTGTGTTCGTCTGGGTATCGGTTTTCTCGTCTCATGTTATCCTGACACGTAGACAGCAGGTACGTAAGCTCATTTACGATCAGGTGCAGGTTACATGTATATATATATCAGTAGTATAAAGTGTAAGTACTGCTTATTGCACAGCTCCTCCTCTTAGTACCGGGAGCGCGATAATACAGGAGTGAAGGATAGGTTGATTGCTGTTTTACGTGCTGCAAGAGAAAGGAACGGGGCGCAAAAGGACGTTGCAAACCTTGTAGCCGAACTGTACGATGTGGTAGAACAACTTAGATCGCTCGAAGCAGAGCCAGATGCTATCGCTACTAGCGCGAGCAACAAGCAACGTATCAAAAGCATTCCTAACGATATAAATAAGAGTGCTCGACCTCCCATGGAATTTATGTTCATCACTCCAATGGAAAAAGGTATATAGGCATATAGTGTATTTTCATTTGTTATATTGTATCATGTTCTACGTAGCATGGAAGAGCCTCAAGCCCGCGCGGCAAAATGCACCAGTGCCCCTGCATAGGAAATTGCCTGCTGAAATACGACCTGTAGATAATAATGGAAATTTAATGTACCCATTTATTAATGACATTCAGCCGATGGATTTTGATGACGTCATGACCTCAGACATTCCGGTTACTGCAGGAAGTGCAGTGTCCAAAAAGTCATTTCTCAAGATTGCTAATGCTTCAACTGTCGTGGATAATAGCAGAGAGAGAAACGTCATAAGTGACGTCCTAAAGGCACAAGCAGAGTATAGAGCTTATATGCACTCAGTTCTATCTCAAAGGAGACAACAGAGGAGTTCATAAGATACTGTCGGGACTAATCAAATCTTGTACAGCACATGCAGACATAAATGAACGTCTTAGCCGGATCAACGTTATTCTATTCTATTGGATGCAGTTTTAACCATGGTCATTTATTTACATCATTGGGGAAGTGTCTATAGAGTAGCCCGTAATCGTTTCAGTAAACTCAGTTTTTATCGATAGGGTTACACTTGGCTGCTGCCCATTGCCCATGTTGCTACAATGATTTACCTCTGGAATGTGCATAGGTGCATCTGTTGTTGCGTGATGTATTGGTGGTACATGTATGACTATGTGCATCATGTAAAAGGCCGGAGTCAAGTAAACAAGTCGATAGCATTAGTGTGGTGTACAGGATGCAACAAAAGAGCAGTGCATTCGTATTCCTACTGCATGGGGGAGTGGGTGATGTCCTATATTTTACCCTTTCACGTTAATCGCGGTATAAACGCTACAAATACTGCTTGATGGACTGCATGATAGATGCTATAAATATCTTTAAAATTAATATATTATAGTTCTATTGCATTTGGAATATATTTATCCCGTTTGTAGTTGTTTCCAAAGCCAATAATGCAGAAACTAGTCATGTCCAACGCATAGGACGACGCTTAGGACAACAGGGGATTAAACGTTAAGAGAGGTTACTTCGCTTACATTTGCAAACATGGATTTGAATACAACAAGATGATTAAGGTGAAAGACTTTGACAGAATGATGCAAATTAGAAGACACACGGAAAGCAAGGAGTGGTTCAGCAGGTCTCTGGCACCTCCCACAGCAAAGGATTTGTTGTAAAATGGAGTGATATGCGCATTACAACAGAATCCAGCCAGGGTATTTGTTTGCCAAGCGTATTTGAAAAGTGAAAGAAGTTTGTTGAGGCAAGGGGGAATAAAAGGCATAGTGAAGGTAACAAAACAGATATGGACATGCAATCTACATTTACTGATGATGATAGTTATGAGCAGGATGAGTCTTGCGCAGAGCAGGTAGAAGAAGGTACTGCGTGCGTAAATTGAGCACCCGCCCCCAAATGTTATTCGTATTGTTTTACACTTTTATAGTGATGATTCGGCCATCACTCTTCAAAGGTAACAGTGAACCCAGCACCTGGACACTACGAAAAGAGTTGTTAATCGACCCTGGATCAAAACACAATGTCCACAGTGTTCGATATAGATTACAAAAAGCTCAAAGAGGAATACGGATGAAGAAAGAAGTGGATTATTTTCAAATTTAGTTGGATAAACTTTACAATGTCACACACATATATATTGAAAACATGAAAACATGATTATGGATACGTATGCAGTATGGTTGTCACAGTACTACATTAATTGGCTTCAAGAGACAATAATAATAAGTTTTGAAAGTAAAGTATGTACCCAAAACATTTCAATACAAAAATACTACTATTACAATGTCGACCATCATCAAGTTGAAATTCACTTATCCAATGTCCTATAGGAAGTACAAACACAAACAAAATTTGCAAATTGCGTTGAGACATGCTTCATTCTATGGTTGTACCACTGCTGACAAATCAAACTCCATAAAACCTATTTTAAAAGTGATACATGCCATACTTTTTTTTGAGACAATGAAATTTTTTACATAATGCATTTTTAAGAACCGCATCCGTTGTTTTACATATTACAGACCAAGGGTGTGATATAAAACTAACCTAACAATTGGTAAATTAGGTACATAGGTACATAAAACAACAGTAAATATATGGATGCTAGAGGTTAATATAACCAGAAGAAGTTAATTAATCCCAATTTTCACTGCCGGCGCCAAGGCGGTAGTAATGAAATTGGTGATTCTGCTACATTAGGACAAGTAGTTGCAACCTCAAAATGAACAATATAGCTGTTATGAAGAATTTCTTTATACCCACTAACAGTCCAAAAACATGCATGCCACATGATAGAGAATTCATGTTACTATGAATGTATACGGTTCAGTGGAAAACTTGAAATAAAAATTCAGACTTAATACATAAAATTTACTGTTTCCTATTATGTGCATTGAACAGACGGCTGCGGACACTTCACATTAGGTAAAGTATGAATACTCAATTTTTAATTTGATTTGATTCTATTTGATTGGCAAAATCAATCTGGCCAGACCATTTATGACAACAAAATCGGTCCAGCTGGACCGACAAATTTGGTTTGAGGTAGAAAAAAAAGGTCCGCGGAAAAAAATAATACTACATGTATGAAACCTACACAGTGAAATATGCTCAGGACATTGGCAATGGATCTCTCCTCTTGTAATTTAGTTAAGACTGTAGTAAAAACATACATTAATAGCGGTAGGTTAAAAATATCCTCAGTTATATCGTATTTGGCTTGCATCGCAATTATAGTCTTGACCATGCAAGAGCTATCACAGGCACTCATCTCAGTTATATTTTGAATTGTCCGTATGCACTACAACTTCATAGTGGATAAGAAGATATAGATATTGTTATTATTGATAAACCAATGAGAACAAGGCTAATTAGCTAACACTTAGACACTGTAGACACTGCCATCTTTTCTCGCAGTCTTCCCAAGTACTGTCTGGTGTGAAATCTCTCTCCGCAAACTTCACATTGAATCACTGTGCATAATCTCTTTTTACTGCTAAATATCATTGCTGCTATCTGCTGCTTTACTTCCTTTGAAACATAACCAAAGTTTATACTGTCATACATGTATACAGTGATCTCGTTTGAGCCGTTAATGTTAGAGACTGTCACCCAGTGGTTGTCATTCCTATTTAACATTTGTACAATGGTTCTTGTAACAACATTATATGACAAGTGTTGTTGATTGCAGTCCATCCACTTCAGGAAAACACGTTTTATAAATACGCTGAGCAGCATTTATTACTGTATCTGTTATACATGCATTAGATTGCTGAATACATTGCCTACCAGAAGTGTACAATCCCAGTTCTTTAATCCATCTTGCTTCAAAATTTGGGATTTGTTTCAATGAAGCTGAACATTATTATACTCATCATCAAATACAACAACTGTGCACAACATCATCAATCATTAGCCTAAAGTCATCCAATATTATGTGTAAAACAATCAACCAGCTATTTGTAATTGCTTCATGATAAGGTAATACATGTACATGCATACTCTGCAAAAATGTAAATACTTGCTTTAGCATATGGTTACTATTACACCTATACAAAATACCACAATGCACTTACTACATGTACAAGTCCATAACCCCCCACATGCATGAAGTGACTGTATACGATCCTTACAGGGAGACAGGAAAAACGTGTTTTAAGGCGGACCAATTTTTTTGTGCTGGACTATTTTTGCAGTCAAAATCAGTTTGGCAGGACTGATTTTGTACGCGGACCAATTCTAGTGTGACAGGACCCTCCAAGAAAGTAAGGAAAGCAAATGTTAATTGCGCAATTTGAATGTGCGTACATGTTGTGCCTAACCATTAAAGGTTAAATACCCTAAGGCGAGGGATATAGCACAAGCTGTCGATGGCTATGGACACACAAGTCCAGAGAATGGCTTGGGCACCATACTATCTTTAAAATATATACCTTTCGTGCTTGTAGCTCATCTGTATTTGACTTATCATTCACAGTTTATAATGAACTTAACGGATTAAATAGCCATCAATGTTTATAACTGGCATTTTCCTCTTCTGGTATGTAAATCCCAATATTGCGTGGTCTTCTTCCCCCTACTTCATAGATAAATCTTCCTAAGGTCCAACTGTCACCATTTTGCTGAGGCAAGTTGAGTACTAGTCCACCTGAAATAACCAAACAGCATTTGCTGTAGTCACAACTATTGATCAATAAAGGTGCAGCAGCCTTTCGGACAGTTGTATCATAGCTGTCCTTGTATGTAAATCCGGATACACACCAGCGTTCTCCTATGCACCGGAAATTGTTCTTCTTGTTCTCCATTCGACATACAGTCATCTAAATGGGCATACGTTTTAAAGCACTCTTATGTATAATCATGTAATCAATTTCCATGCATGTGCAAGTATTGACAAGCATGTATTTGCCTTCCAACTATTGTACATGTACATGGGCCTGTATGCTGGCTATAGGGTGTAGGGTGCACTATAACTTACACCAAACTTAGTATCCTCTTCATGACGAGGCTTTTTCTTTGATGGAAAGCATGATTCTCTTGCATTGGCGACATGCTCTTTGTAGGCATGCAGCAGCTTACTAGCGTCATTAAAGAAATGCTGTTCAGCTTTGCCACCTTCATCATCCTCCTTTCCATCCAGTGTTCTTTTCAATGCCTCTCGGGATTTGTGTTTGTAAGAATTCCGAGACAGAGGTTCATTCATCTCACATTTGGAAGACATTAAAGCTCAGCTTGTCAAAGTGAGGAAGATTCTATTCTGAATTAATGATAAGCAGTGAAGGGCAGTTGAGGGTTGGAAGGTCATACTAATTTACAGAGACCTTCTGTCTACATGTAAACGCATTATATAATTATATCACATGCCTATACAATTGAGGTTTAATAATGTACACAACAAACAAGAAATGCAATTCAGAGCAGTAATGTCATGTTGAGTGAGTTGTTTGCAAATGGTGGCCGGCTAACCAGTGCATGGTTGAAAATCATTTCCATGCATATCGCATCCTGTGGTGTTTTAATACACAGTTCCATCTAAATCGAATGCATAATTTCTGCCGTAGGCCTACCAACTAGTTTTAAGTTGAAATAGACATATTCTGATAGCCCAACTCTTTCTACGATGGTTGCTATTCCTGGCTTCGTATCATTCACGGCAACGTTACTTAGTTTGATTTAAACAGACGCGGTAACCCGTTTTTCGATGCTCGAATGCTAGCAGCTACCGGGGGTAACGATTACACTTTTTCCAATCCCGGAGTCGTTTCAAACGCATTTTTAGGTGTTCTTATACATGTTTAAGTATCGAATAAAATACAGAACAAGACTGAAGTGAAACGTTCGCATGTTCATAAGTGAAAATGTGTACCGCACGAGCAACCTGTGTAGGTGAGATCATCACTCAAAGTAGTACCACTGCGGATGCTTTTCAGGTCAATGCCCTCAATACCAGCTGTGTAATTTGATCATACATAATTTGACATTGAACAAAGTAAATTGCATGTGGCAATACATTAAATATTATCAGCACGAAGTGAGGTGGATCACTGTACCACATTTAGATCTTCTCGATTCACTTCTGTTATAATAACAAGGTACAATTGGCATCGAGAAGCACATCTGCAAGTATTTTACATAACTGTGCAAAGAAGCAAATCTAAAAAATTTCTGGAATTAAAATTTCATTTATCTTATCATCCATAAAATATGTTCATGCAAAATGTATTCCATTGTACTCCAAAATTGTAATTAAAAAAACTGTGCAACAAGTCATAATAAGAATGGAATTATCATGCGTGTGGGGATCATTAATTTTTATTTATCTCCTGAATAAGTGGAACAAGTAATGAAGGAAAAGACTGGCTGTGGTAAGGCCTTACTTCTGGAACAGTTTTCAAGGCTGATGGTGACTGTGAAGTATAATTCTTGTAATACTTTAAGCAAGTTAATTCTCTATTTAGGTTTGAGATCATGGAATCGGTGAAAATATTGTACCGTTTCATGGTTATTATCAAAATACTGATGACAAAACCACCTATAGATAATGGTTTGTTGAATAATTTTATACCTTAAGATTGTCTTAAATGGCAGAACTGGCTGATAATCGTTTGGACAATTTCCTCAACCATCTCCAGATGCAAAAAGAAGCCTGAATTGGGCAACTCAACTGGCCAGATGTATGGTTAATGATTTTACAACTTGATCAATTATTTCCAAGTCATGGCCTACCTTCACCATAATGCAACAGAGCCAAATCTTCACAGAGCATCAAGACTATGAATGGTAATTAATCAGCATGATGTAATTTTTATTGGTATCACAAAATAGTACTCACCTTTCCTAATTATGTTATGAAGGTATGAACAAATGGAGTTTTTTTGTTAAAAAATTATAAAATCATGCCAGATTACGGATTTTGGGAGTGCAAAGTATTTGGATCGCACAACATCAAATATGCGCAGTACTTGTGTTTGGACATCATAAATTACCCTTTACATTTTCTGCACAATTGTTTAGCTCTTTAGGAAAAAAGAAAAGCCCGAACCTGGCATATGATGTCTAACTCATATGGCATTGTGCTGTGGGAAATTGTGACACACTCTTTACCATTCAGTGACTGCGAAACCTTAGTACAGATATTCGCTGCTGTAACTACTGGTGATGTATGTGTTCTATTATCACAGGTTGCAACATCTCCCCTATACATGTATATCCGAAAATAACCGACAGTTTACCTGATATTATTATTTTAAAAACCTTGAATAAATGCTGGCACCAAGATACATAGGTAAAATTTGTACCAAATGTGGCACGAACATACTCATTTATAAAGTATTCATATTCTCAGTTTAATGGACTCACTTTATTGGATGTCTATTTTCTCTATAGACAAGGGGGGGGGACATATGTCCCCGGGCGCAGGGGTTTAGGGGCGCCAAAATAGACAATTTGCACAGATAATTATCGCGTTAACGCGAACGGGCCCACGGGCACCTCTTGAGTCTTGTTCACAAACATCTGCTCTCGATCTGCACGCAAACTTTTTCTAATCACCGACATTGAAGATACGGTATCCAATCGTCACCTCCATAATCTGTCGAATAAACCCATGATACATTGCAGTTCCAACTTCAGGGTTATCGCTCGCTGCCATTGTGAGCCTGTTATGCACAGGCTCACAATGGCAGCGATCGCGCGCAAGCGGTTAGCCATTATCGTACAGACAGGTACACATAGCGCCAATCATAGCGCGAGGGTAGTTTTGCGGGGCGGATACTTCCCCAAACTAAATTTCCTAATGTAAACGATTGAATGTATGTGCGAAGGCATAGGTTGCTTGCGAAAGCAAATGCAGTGTATTAAATTATTGTCTATAATACGAAAATATCATGTTTTGTGGCTTAAAAAGTGCGAAAGTTGCAAAGCGGCTGGGCCTCCGCCCCAGACCCCTTTGGAATTCGATGAGCATTGCATACCCCCTTGCTGGGAGGATCGAGGCTCGGCATATCCCTCTCCGCACTTGCGGCTGCCTACCAACCCTCGCTGCTAAATCCTAGATCCGCCCCTTTATTTGTGGTGGGGGCGCCATTATTGCATTACCGGTATGTCCCCGGACGCTCAACTACCACACTACGCCACTGTCTATAGACAGTACCAAATCTTCTCATGTAATGAATACAATATAAAGTCCCATAGCGTACTTACAGGCAAATAGCTCGACTACTGTAGTAAACAGCACGTGAACCACCACGTAATCTATTCAAAACAAAGGTGTGTCAATCATCTCAAACGCATATACGATTGTTTGCACACGTCGTAAATTTCATGTTACTTTCTCATAACGCTTTTGACTGTAGAAATATATGGGACAAAATCAAATGGTAGCTATTACTGATTCATTGCGACTTATATACAGCATATACATGTAGTTAACACACGCAACAACTTGATGTATATCCGATGTATGGCCGGCTAATTATCTTAATACATGTATATGCATTAATGCATGACTGTAATTTAATGCCGTATATTCGCGACGTCAGCCGAAATGGGAGGTACTGAGAAAAGAGCTGTGTCCTTACTCGACTTTTGTCGAAGATTCATACAGTTTGTTTTGGTCGTCGTCAATGCGATAGTTTCGGTACGTTGTGCATGATTACCGCAGTTTAATTATAGATCGCTTCGTAAAGATCTCCTGCAGTCACACTTGTACATGTACATCAATGAATAGTCGTGTGACTGTGAGCTACTCACCAGCAACTGTATAGCATAATGTATGACCGATGCTCCTACTGTTAGTGTGTCACATGAATGCGCAAATATATTTAAATGCAGCCTTCATCTCCCTTCCTTCAATCTACAGGTATTGGGGTTTGTCGTAATGGTAGTTGGAATTGTAACAAAAGTAAACGAAGGCAAATACATGTTGATGTCGACTGATAATACAGATGAAGAGATTTCAACCATCACCACTATGCTGATAGTGATTGGCCTGTTGATATGCATTGTTGGAGTGTTTGGGGCAGTAGGTGCTTTTCTAGCAGAAACTGCTGGTGGACGAGGCGTCCTGTTGTTGGTAGGAATACAGTAGCTTGAGGAAGGTACCATTATGATGTTGATTCCTTACCACATGCAGTATTCTATCACTCTGAGCATGCTGATAGTTTTTGAATTTGCTGGAGGGATAGTAGCAGCTATCAAAAGGAATGAGGTGAAATTATGTTAACACATGGCACTCTCATTAGTGCATTTTTTATGAACTTTCTAGGTTAACACAGGATTTCGGCAAGGGATCAATGACTCCTTTTTGCACATTCCTACCCATCCTGCCTACGAAGACTCATGGAATGAGTTTCAACAATCGGTAAACATTCAACCTCAGAGTCTGTATAGGGAGCACCTAGTTTGAATTATATATTCTATTAGTTCCAGTGCTGTGGAGTTAACAATTACACTGATTGGATCCGGAATCTAAATATGAGTGTACCAATGTCTTGTTGCAATGTATCATCTTGCTCAGACTACTCGGAGTACTGGCCAAATGTAAATTTTTTTTTTTAATAACACCAAGTAAAACCATTGCTTCCTGCATACACTTTTAGGGATGTGCAAACTCTATTGTTAATTGGTTGGACTCTAATGCCATTGGCCTAGCAGTAATTGGTCTACTGTTTGCACTTTTGCAAGTAAGAATATATACCATGTACACTAAACTTGAAATCTTTTATAACTCTGACAGGTCTTTGGAGTTGCTGCTAGCTGCTTTGTCACCTTTTACAATAAGCACAAGAACAATTATCATCAGTTTCTATGAGTGGATTGACTGAATGTGTGTGCTATGTATGTAACCATACGTCTTGCCTTGTCACATAATATTGTACACAACAAAAAAAATGAATAAATGTGGATATAAATTACTTTGAGTCAGTCAAGATGGATCTTTACCTACCTGTACGTGCTTGACTTAAGTATTAGGTCTATTGACATCTGTATGCTGAGGATTAATTTAAAAAACATTGCATAATTCTATATTAAAATGAGTTCTGTGATCTACAGGGAACATTGCAATAAAGAAAAATGATAAAAAATTCTGTTATTAAATGACTCCTTATTTCAGTGTGTAAATTCCAATTTGAAATTTTCTGTCACATAAAAGGACTATTTTTGTGACATATTCTCAATGCTGCTTAAACTGTTGACAAATATCAGTTATTAAACCATTTCCATCAAACATATCATTGCATCGCAATTGTTTTTAAAATCATTTTGTTTGGAAATACTTTACACATGGAGGGCTGACAAACAAATTGGAATGCTGAACAGCCTAATATATAATATACAATACAACAGAATATATGTTGCACATACTAATGTCCATAATCAATACACAACAACAATCCAATTGGTTCACATTGTTCTCGTTCTTCATCATCATTTCTCTCTTCTCCTTCTTCGGGTAGCTGGCTAACAAGCTCTATTGCTGCTTCATGCAGCACGATAGCATTCTGTCCATTTTTCATGCCAACTATAGAAATGGCTGAATGAAAATGGAATCAGGGTGCATGATGCAATAAGTATATTAAAAGTTCAATGCAAGTTATGCATTTATACAATAAGCGCCGTAGGCTTGAAATTTCAAGTCTACCAAGCTGATATTGGATCCATAGAAATTTCAAGTCTATCAAAGCTGATATACCTCACATTAGGATGGTCAGAAATTTCAAGTGTACCAAAGCTGATACACCTCACTTTGGATGCTTAGAAATTTCAAGGCTACAAAAGCTGATACATATTGAGTACCTGTAAGTATAACTCACTTTTGTCCTTTCCACAGGACAGAACTAAATTGTTCTCAGATGTTAGACTGGAGATAAGTTCATCATACATATATATTTATGCCAGTTAAAAAGGATTTCCTGTTCCTTCTTTATGCAGATCTTGTAGGATACAGCAATCAGGAATGGTATAGGGACTTGTGGCAGCAAATTCCTGAGGTGTTTGACATTATTTCATTGTTTTTAAAGTGTAATATATGTACCATAAGTGTACCTGAAAGGGGATCCTCCGATCAGTAGTATGCTGTCTGCACTAGCGTATGTGGAGAACAAAGTTGCCTCTGCAGCTTAAATAGCCCTTCCTGTTCATAGCCAATGTCAATATAACAAGAATATTCAAAGCTGTATTTATGACCTTTAGTGTCCATAAATAGGACTCTATCTGTAGATGAAATTTAGGTTTTGTATGTGCTAAATTGTAAATGCTTAAGAAACTCCAGTAAACACACATCTAAACCTTAATCTACAGGCAGCAGTCCTGGATCTATAGGACTACCATATTACAGCTTCGAAATTAATTGCAATAAACATTGTATGTTCTAACTTAATATTTTATTATGGTCTCCAATCTTATTTGGATAAATACTAGTTAAGAAGAAAGCATTATAAAAATTCCTTTATTACTGCATCAGAATGAGTTTATTGCTAAAATTGTTGAAAAAAGTGACGAAAGTTAATGGATTTCTTTTTTTGCTTGTAACTTCACACACCCATATGTGCTCTATTTCAGGGGAACACATTTTAACATTAGTAAAATACTGCCCTATAATTATAACTGTACTCTGATTTATGCATACAATATGCTTCAAACATTATATATGATGGGATAAACGAATTGGTTTGAGTGACATCTATAAATGATTGCATTTACTTGAAGAGCAAAATTAGGATTCAGGAGGAGAATTTTTATAATTGACCTAGCCAGATCCAATCCTGTATGGTACTGCTAGTTAGTGCTCTTTCCTCACATTAATTAAATAACTACATGTTGTGATTTTAATATGCAAGTTTTATGAAATATGTAGTTTTTTATAAAGAGTTAAACATGGACTTTAATACACATTTCATAAAAGCAATAATCTAATGTAACATATATATTTTGTAAACAAATTAGGATTTAACCCTTTCTCCCCTATGAAAATGCAAAAATAGATATCTGCCAAAACCAGCATCATAAATGATTTGCATGCATATTGTGTTTAAATATAATGAATACAATTAGCTGTTAATCAGATGTAATATAACGTTATCAATGGTTGTTAGTTGCTAACATCTTGTAAGGTGTATTTTTAATACTGATAGACAAAGCAAGTATGGAAAACTGTGGTACTATTGAGTTTGTAGCAACATTGCTGTATAAACCAACACGTAGAAGCATTTTAAATGGCAGTTGTGCACTCAAAAAAAGTTGATGTAGTTTTCATCTGAAGAAAATTCCTATTGATCATATCTCACATCCTTGGTCATGCTGATCTACCTGGCTGTATTCCAAAGGGCATGGATCCCTCCCTCCCATTACCACTGACTGGTTTAGACTATTCATTTTAATATAATTATTTTAATGTTTCAGGAGACTTTTGTATATCTAGCACCTCATCCACTGTACATGGAAAGCCTGATATGGTATTGGGTGACACCAATGGCAACTGCAGCACTAAGTGGCACAAATTTGATACTTCAAAGCTCGCTGGACTACCACATGCCATAGATAATGGACTTGAGAGAATGTGCACTTTGTGTGCTCCTCATGCTGATGGAGTTTCAGCATTAGAAATGGCAGAAACTCTGATGCTTACCATTGGAAGCTCTCCACCCACTTGGACCTGCCAAGCATTTGCTGCGAGTACAGATGCAAAAGGGCCAAAAGCAGAGATTCAGATTAGATTGAAAGCATTCCACCCATCTGGTTTCGTTGTGAAACATCTGTTACTACCAGTCTTTCTGTCATCCAAAGCATGGTACAAATGGTTCTCTTTATCATAGAGCCATATTTGGATGATGGAGAATTGGCAGTGTGTACATCTTTTTGTCAGGTGTATTGTAGTATTTTTGTTTTTTTATACAGAATCAGGTCTTTCAGATCACATACTTTGCTCCACCAAGTGATGAGTGGAGATGCTTGAGCCAGACATTCATAAACACTATGAAGCAGCACAAGCTGAATCTACTGCAGAAGCATACACTTTACTTGGTTGAATGTACAAAAGAATTTGAACCATCATCTGCATTCAATGCTGAGAGGTGCTGCATGAGTGTGAAGTGACCAGCTTTAACTTAATCTATACCTCCGCAGGTTTGAGTTAAGTTCATGGATATAACATATATCAGGCCTGTTATTTCAGATAATGAAAGGTATAGATCATTAACTAAGTGTGCACTAGGTCTTCAATGGTTATTTTCATCAAGTTTTGATGAAAATAGCATACAAGGAATTCTATGGTGACAAAGGCATATACCAGCCTGGAACACTACGAACAGCATGAATTTTGATGTATGTACATATTCCATTATCACTTTGAAACACTTGCAAACATCAACATGCACAACATTCTTCTCTCTCCACTGCTCTGAGTGTCACTAAGGAGTCAAACTGCTAATCTTGAAACTCTTCAAAAAGATGTGAACCCTGCTATGCATCCTCCTTAGATGATGCCAGTACAACTGATATTGCAAAGCAGTCATATCTCAAGGATCATGTTCGATAAATTGTGGCGACTACAACAAGTTATAATCAAAACAGTGTTAACACAATGCACTGATTCTTTACACCCCCTGGCTTATTCTACATATGGACAGCTAATGAACATCATGTGGAGCAGTTCTGTGCTTACCTTTGTGTTCTGCTGATGGATGCCAGCATCACAAGTATGACTGCCCTCTGCTGTAACTTACATGATCAATTATCACTGTACCTTAGAAATGAATTACGAGGTTGGTCAGTCATGCAGTTTTCAAGTTTTTTTCTAATTACCTCTTATATTGCAATATTGCTTCTGGAGAACATTGAAATAAGGATACCCTTGGTCGGGCAATAAGCACCATCTCTAAACTGAATAATTAAATTCCAATGGTATATATATCTACAAAGTACATGTATGGTAGCCAGGTTAAGACCCGCATATTTCCATTGAGAAAAGTGATCCATTGAGGAAAATGATCCATGCAGGCCATGCCAGGATGGACCATTTTTTCAATGCATTCCATGGAAAAGTAGTCCAAGCACTATTTTTCCACTGGTCCGGTGTACCGAACTTTTTGTTTCACCAGACACATTTTCTCTGGATCAACAGGCTTCTATTTGTACTCATGGCGTGCACCCTCCGCCTATTTATACCTAATGTGGTGTATTATTAATCTCCTTTTGTTTCTGTGTCACTGACCCCACCATGTGCATTACATATTTATGATTTATAAACAGGTGTCGTATTGGATGGTGCTTTGAAAAGGTGGCTAGGTGTTATAGCAGAGTAAAATTCACTAATAGTGTACGTTAACACAGCAGTTGTCTACACGTAGGTGTGTAATTGGACTTGGAAGTTCATTTTGCAAGTATTATGCCTTTGAAATAAAATAAAAACTTTTCTACACGTGATTTGAAAACTTAGTAGTGAAATAATGATTTGTGGCAAAGATTGAGGAAACAAAGGATCCGTTATAGAAATTGTGAAGAAATGATGAATTAGAGTTGATAAACATTACCTACATTTTGTAAATGTGCCTAAATTGTTTTTTGAACCATTTGTAATACTGTTACCTGTCATGAAGTCGTAGCTACATGTACTTGATTTCTTTTCCTATCTTGTTGAAAGAGAGACGTTCAGTAGATCGCTTTCGTTGGAAGTCCTTTCGATTTTGTTGCAAAAAAATAAATAGACCCCACGGCCAGCTATATAGAATAGACCGTCCTCGTTGCAATGTTTTCAGCACCACATTGTTTTCATTACAGTTATAAGGAAGTACGATAATAGCAATAATGCGCTGAGTCTGCTGACACAGCTATTCGAATCAAAGAAAACTAGTGGTGAAATGTCCTTCAAACTTTGGTGCCGAGTGCTTCTGCAGGTATCTCTAATCTTCACGGAGTTTCATATCTTAGTAAGTGAAGGGACGGTCTGGGCATATCCATGGCTTAATAATAATAATAATAATCGGTGTCGGCTCGCAAGTACGATAAATCACACGAAAAGTAAGGCATATTCAACGTGGAGTTGGGAAAGCTGTTAGCGTACATAGCGCTTGATATCATATACCGCTTTCATTTACCGATATCATTCTATCTGGACCGGTGCCACGGCACGAATAGTGAGACAGAGCGCGTTTGAGGTTTGTGGTATCGATTGGGGAATTCCCGTAACTAGTTACGAAACGGGATTGGAAACGTCCTATCTAATGCCATAGAGTCGCGTGTTCCATCATCGTTTCGCATGAATCTAATTCGGTTCACGTGGGCTTGATACGGAGGAATCGAACACATCTGAAGGTAAAATAGACAGATCACGATTCCCTAAAGTTTTGAGATGGTTTCTAACTCTTTTGGTTAGTTCACACAAAATATATCTTAAGCTTTAGAATGCGCTTGATCACAATAACTAGTCGATCAAGCGTTGCCAAAGCGAAGGGAAATTCTGGGGACAATTGCCGTGGCAACATGCAGCATGTTCAAGCGACGAAGCGTACCTCGTGAGAACGCCGCAATGAGTGAAGCGTGGCGTAGTGCTAGTTTGAAGAAAATAAGTCTTATCGCTTTAAAAATATATAGCGTCAAACACAAAAATATGCCTAAAATACCTTCCGCACTAGGCAAATTGTTGTACCCTGATGCTTGATGAACTTGGCTTCAAAGTTGGTTTTCCAAAAAGAACGATGGTCAATAGGTGGCGTAGGGGGGGGGGGGGGGGGGGGGGGGGGGGGGTGTTGAAGCTTTCTGTACTAATAGAAGCGTACTTACAGCCCTGAATTAGGTCATGTTTCGCGGAGGACGTTTGTCAAGGAAATCAAAAGCAAGTTTGAGTGCAAATGGCGCCAATGCAGTGAACTTACTGTCTTACTGTGATTGAATCTATGCTAAAACTCGAAACACGGGTGTACATGTAATGAAAAACTCGCGTCTGAATACATTTACAGTCAGAAACACACATTTCCTAATATCCATATCTCTCAAGCAAGTCGCATAACACCAAAGAAAGCCTCAAACTAGACAAATATCTTTGCTCTTCGAAAAAGTTCCAGTAAACATGGTCGCTAGGAACGTGTTCATTGATACTGATAATGCAATGTATTGCAGCACGCGTACGTGATCCGTATCCAATCCCTTCCGTAATACATGTATAATATCTATGCTTTTAAACTGTTAGTTAGCTTAACCGTTTTAGACATATTTTGAAGCGTAGTCCTTCCTTTTTAGTTACTAGAACTTGCCAACCAGCAAAGCAGTTCTGTTGTCACACATTAAGCGGGGACTAATCAACACCGAAATATGAATCAGTTATGATGGCAGTAATCGGGGGTATAGAGTTTATTTACGGTAACATGACACTGTCACGGGGGCTTAACAGCCATGTTGGTGCTCGGCTCCAATGCTTTGCGAAAGAATGACAGCCGAGCACCAATATGGCGGCTAATTAGGCCGGTGAATTTGATTGAGTCACGCGATGACAGAGCTCTATAGCAAACCGCATGCAAAGCTGTCTTATGCCACTAGTACTACCTGGCTGTGCAACCGAATAAACAACAAGTCACTTCGGGAATTAACAGTGGCGTAGGAAGAGAATATAAAGTGCAGCGGCCAAAGTACCAGTGCCCCCCGGTGAGGGGTGCGGGCCCAGCCAGGGGGTATGGGGGAGCGCTGTAAGCCCCCCCCCCCCCCCCCTACGATTGGGGCCTGGGGCAGAGCCCCAGAAGCCAACGAATTCGCAAAGACTGTGACCAGTTTAGGTTTCTTTGCAATCTTTCCTGTGGCTGTGCGCATGTAAAAAAAAAAAAAAAAACAGCATCGATGTATACAGTCAGGGTTGCCGAAGGCCAGCCCGGTCTGTCAGGTCGACCTGTCCGCTTGGCCTGACAGGTCGGGCTGCCAGGCTGGACTGTCCGCTTTGCCTAGCAGGTCGTACCCTGACCTGACTGACCCCACCCACAAGGGCCCCTGGGGGGGATAGATTGTCACACCAATGCATGCCTCTATGTGTGCTTGGCAGCTTTGACTGATTTCAGGGTGCTCTGTCTCGGTTAGGAAGGAAACTTACTGACTCTTGTGTGGTATTGGCAGTATATCGGAAGTGCAAATATCTATACACACTTAAATGTAAACTTCATGCTGATCACATATACAGATGAAGGCCCATGCAAGCATATTAAGAACTGTGTCAAGTGTTACACATTACATAAATACCTGGTGCATGCATATTGTTGCAGCTACCAATCATTTTTATGGAGGTGAAGGGGGTGGGGGGATGAACTGGCCAGCAATTCACAACACTTTTAGCATGATGTGCTTCATTGATGTTGGTTATATAGATTCCTGTTCCAAGTGATTAGCATGTACATGATGCATTAGAGAAGTCATGCGAATAATGGAGTTCTTTATATCATGCATGGTAATTGCACGGGAACTGATGAGAAACTCACCTTGTCATAACCAAAAATGTACTTATAAGGTTGCAAGTGCAGCTTTTGCATAGAGTTGTGATCAACACTTGACTTTAAAGATCCAGATTATGAGTGGTGCATGGCTCAGATAATGGGGAACCTTCATTGTAAAAAACTGTTCAAGTGCATGGGGCCTTTTTAGCTTTGAGAGATCTTTTAGGTGCGACATAGACTCTGTACACCTTGAAATGCGACCGAACAACAGAAGTATAGTTAGCGTGTTGTTTTATACTTTGTGAGAATTTCATTACTCCTCCCGGCAATGTTTAAACCAACGTATCGACGTAATCGTTAAAGCTTCTGCGTAACCTCTTTTAACATTTCAGGAAAGAATTGCATGGCACTCCAGCAGGATTTTAAAGAATGGCACGCAGCTACGTTCATGATTACGTCGTCGTCGATGCGCTCGTTTAATGTTGTAGGGGCATTTTTTGGGGTGGGGGGATATCTCGCGGTACTCAGTTACGAATTCGTCTGCATGAATTATATAAACAAAGATCGGGGTTGGAGGAAGCACAGCTGATAAAAAACGAAACACAAATGAGTCTGAAACAACATTCAATGCCATTCGTACAATCTAAGCGATCAACTTAAAATGAAGATTTTTTTATTTATTAAAATTTGTGATGTAGATTATAAATACAAAATTACATCATATATGATTATGATACACGAATAAATAAAACATACTAACTTCAAAGTTATGTTTAGGAACTACATATTTATTCGTGTATCATAATCATGTATGATGGAATTTTGTATTTATAATCTACATCACAAATTTTATGCTACCTAAATGTGTTCTTCCCTCTGCCCCACGCTGTGGTCGCCATCACCACCCTACTGACATCAAACTGCTGCATGTGTGAGGCCTGGGAGTGTGGTCAGTTTGCTTCCTCTGGGCTTGTGCCAAACAGCATGTGTCACATCATCATGGCTCTTGGTCTTCATTTCCTGATGTAAATGAAAAGAGGATCGCTGAAGCAATTTCTCTTGCCAAGGATGGCCTTCTTGGAAAGGCTTGCCAGATCCTTACCTCTTCAGGCCTAGCTCCCAATACTGAGGACACATGGTCTAAGCTATCAGCTAAACATCCAAGAGTCCTCCCCCAGTTCCTCCTGCTCATCAGCCACTTCCAATGTCCTCTCAAATCTTACCACCAGACTTCAATATCCTTTGGTCCTTCCCTAAGGCTTGTGCAGTTGGCCCCACAGGCTTGCGCATCCAACACCTCCTTGATGTGTCTGAAGTTCAAGTTCCTACTTCCATTTGCTCCCTCCTTCGAGGTGTAATCAACATCCTGGCCTCAGGACAAGCTCCAGCTGCAATTTCTCAATACGTGGCAGGGGGTAGCCTAGTAGCTTTAAGGAAAGGCGCACAGATATCAGGCTTATAGCCGTGGGTGAATCATTTCGCCTCACAAGCAAATGTCATTATGGTTTAATTAAAGAGGATGCTTCTGCGTTCTTACAGCCTTTCCAGTTTGGTGTTGCTCTCCCCCAAGGATGTGAGAAGGTTACCCATGGTCTGAGACATTGTTATGATGACCACTGGCATGATCCTAGTTTTGTATGCATGAAGGTGGATATGAAAAATGCCTTTAACTTAGTGTCTCGCCAGTCCCTCCTTGACCAATGCACCCTACATTTTCCTCTTCTCCTCCCTTGGACTGAGTGGTGCTACAGCCAACACCCATTCCTGTGGCATTCTATGGGAACTTTGACCTCAGAGGCTGGTGTGCAGCAAGGGGATCCTCTGGGCCCATTCTACTTCGCCTTGGTCCTGCACCATCTGGTTCTTACCATTGCCAAGGACGATAGCTGCCAAGATCTACTTTTTAATGCTTGGTACCTGGATGATGGGGTGGTGGCTGGTCCATCTTCCTCTGTCCAGCATGTGGTACATCTTCTTCAGGATTAAGGTCCCTCACTGGGGCGTCATTTAAATGTGAACTTTTCAGTCTATGTGACCTGAGCTTATTTCCTTCAGAGATGAACAAATCTTGCACACCCAACCTTACCATCCTTGGAGCACCCATAGGAGATGTGGCCTTTTGTTCATTATTTATTGCCTCCAAATGTGCTGCTGCTTCCATATAGCTATCCTCACTGGAGAAGCTTGGCTCATCCGATCCTCAGTTTGCTCTCATTTTGCTATGCATCTGTGGTGGATTTACAAAATTAGTCCACGTTGCACGGTCCACTCCTCCATCCCTGGCATTAGATGAGCTGCATGCCTTTGATCAGCAGGTCAGACACACCTTCACAGAGTGCCAAGCTATTGACACTACTGATAGCTCTTGGAAGCAGGCCCAGTTGAGTTTAAGCAGAGGTGGCCTGGGGCTCCGCTCATTAGCACACCACTCTATTTATTGCATCCAACAGTACTGCAGGCCTTGCCTCACCTTCAGATAATTTCCTGGTTGAGGCAGTCAATTCGTACAACACGTCTGTACCCCCTGAGAGTGCAGTTAACATTGACAGTCTGGCCACTACACTTTGTCGACAGCACACTTTGTCAGCCACATTAGAGTCCACTCAATTTAACTCTCTTCTTTCAGAGAGCTCTACTGCTGACAAGGCTCGTCTTCTGTCAGTGTCTTTGCCCCATGCCTCTTCATGGCTCTCTGCTGTCCCATCCCCAGGCCTGGGTCTAAGTCTTGATCCCAATGAACACCACCGAAATGGCCATCAAGTGGTGGCTAGGGCTAGACACCTCACCTGGCTCACCTCCCTGTGCTTTGTGCCCAGAACACGCTTTGGATCCCCTAGGTCACCATGCCTTGACTTGTAAGTGAGGTGATGATGCTGTATCGGTGTATCCAGGCACAATAAGCTCAGAGATGTAGTGCTCCAAACATGTCATCGTGCCTGCATCAGTGCCAAGGCAGAAGCTGGCAGTGGACTGGGATGTGACCTCCTGCACACACGTCCTGCTGACATCCTAGCTTCGAATTGGCTCTGTGGCAAGCCTGCTGCTTTTGACCTTTCTGTGACTTCTTCACTAAACCCATCCCTTCTCTCTGAAGTAGGTCTCACAGCAGGGTCAGCAGCAGTTGACTAAGAAAGCACTTGGCTAATGATGCTAAGTGCACTGAGCTGGGATGGACTTGCATTTCGCTTGTGGTGGAATCATATGGAGCTCGGGGCAGGGAAGCTATCCAAGCTTTCTCAAGACTTGCTTCACTCCTTGCCACAAGGACCAACACCCCCAAGTCCAAGATGGTCTCTAACTTGTATGGCCGCCTGAACGTAACACTAGTGCGTGCCAATGCCCGGTCTCTCCTCTTAAGATTATATCATCCAGGAGGGTGATACATGTAGTTTCTAAACATAACTTTGTAGTTAGTGTGTTTTATTTATTTGTGTATCATAATCAAATGAAACAAAAAATGTAATGAATAAATTTTAAATTGTACAGTACAGCGTTAAATTACCTACCACCTAGACTAAATAATATATCAGTAGCCTGCATCTGAGATGGCCCTTGAAAGAAGAGCCCTCACATTTGCCCTAACAAGGGTCATGCTCAACCTCTGATATAGGCCTGTGACAGCTGCAGACTTTGGGCAGTTCTGACATGTTGCCAAACGAGAGGCTAGCAGTGATATTGCCCACTTTGCTTCAGTGCCCCAACACCCATAGGTCTTCACAGCTATTGGGATGCATACCCAACCCAGTTCTGCACATTTGGAGTCGTTGGCCTTATGCTTCCCCTCCTCTGCTACAAAGGCTGCAGACCCTGCTGTCACACTTGCTTCAGGTAAACTACTTGAGGTTAGCGGTGATGTGACAGTAAAGTCAAATGCAGCAGGCTTTCCCATTATCCAGTTTGCTGCCAGGACATCAGCTGGCCGCGTGTGGCGCTCCTCAGATGTAGAGCCATACCCAACCTCCACCTGAGCACTTATGCAGGCTCTCTCTCCTACATGACTCTGCAAATACATCCCGGAGCCTGTTGCGGCGAATGACCACATCGCCCCCATGCTTGCATGTTAAAGCAAGATGGCCTAAAGGGTCCAAAGAATGAGCTGGACTGTGAGGACATGTGGCACCCTGGGAGCCTGAGATAGCAACACCAAGCCACCATTGCATGGCTGCTTGGAACGCTGAAGGCTCCAACTGTAGATTGAGACCCGGAGAAGGAGCTGTGGAAAGCCATGCTGCAGCGTGGGGAGATGAAACTGATAAAAGGCGAGCTCTGTCAGGCAATGATGATTTAGAAAAAAGCTGTGCAAACAGGCTGTCTTCCAATTCAATTTGTTAGAAAGCGCCTTTTGGCGGTATGGTGTCTCCCTGATCGCTTCCAATGTAACTGTCTCCTCATTAGAGACATGTTTATTAAACTTATCGATGGCATTCAACAGGTGCTGATAGGTCTCAGAGC
Source organism: Spongilla lacustris (assembly GCA_949361645.1). Classification (NCBI taxonomy): domain Eukaryota; kingdom Metazoa; phylum Porifera; class Demospongiae; order Spongillida; family Spongillidae; genus Spongilla; species Spongilla lacustris. Next base: position 3,396,647 of record OX442430.1, read on the forward strand.
ACACTTATCTTACCATTATGCAGCCACGATATAGCAGCTATACACATGTACGGTTGATTGTACCTATAATTATTATCATCTCTCGTATGAATTAATAACAGGTCCTGGGCCTCTTACTGGTGATTGTTGGAACCTGGTACCACGCTGGAGGAAACGCATATTTTACAATTGCCGCCAGCGCTACAAGTTATTCAGCTGTTGCAGCTCTGATAATTTTAATTGGCTTGTTCCTTATTATTTTGGGGGTTCTCGGGACGGCTGGAGCAGCCTTTACTTCAACAACCGGAGGACGCATTATCTTGTTGCTTGTAAGTTGCTCATCATTTATAGCATTACAAAATCGTAATTTAATCGTTGGCATTACAATGTCATATACACCAGAACCATAGATAGTATTTAGGGACGGGGGGGGGGGGGGGTTTCCAGATTTCCAAAAATTAGGGAATGGGGATCCCCAATTTTGCGTAATACTTATTTTTTTACATGTACACTTGCTTTGTTTGGACATGTATAAATAAATTTGCCCATAGAAGCGATATATAGTTACACTAATCTGACTATAATGTATCAATATAGGCCTACGTTTAATGATCATGATCAGGCAAATGTTTATTTTCTAATAGGAACAGTTTGGTACCATAAGTAAAGTATAACCAATAAAATATATGTCGTGTGTATCACTGTTGATGTGTAATTAATGTTTATTTTGCACAGCACGCAGCAATGATGCTGTTTATTATAGTTTTCGAAGTCATAAATGGAATCAATGCATTTGCTATGAAGGAAAAGGTACATGCATTGTAATATTCCAACAGACAACCCTTGCACATATACACTTATATTTCGCCTTAGGTGAATGCCGCTCTAAGCAGTAGTGCTAACAGTACACTTCAAGGGCTCGCTTACGGCGTTTCTGGTTATTCTGCGTGGACTGCCTTTGAGCAAAAGGTAGACTCGATATTATAAGTGAATTTCAATCCGTATATATATAATAATTCACTGGCACGTTTTCATTTATATAGTTTAGTTGTTGTGGGTTGAATGGCTCTGTCGACTGGGTCAACGCACACAATGTGACACTTCAGCACATATGTTGTGCATCACAAAATTGCACCAGTACATCTATAACAGTGCTACCAGTGAGCCAACCATAAAAGGTCTCTTGTTTATTATGCATCTCGAATCCTTTGCAGGATTGTATTAAAATTATCACAAAATGGACAGATACTAATATGGGAGGTGTTGCTGGCATTGCAACTACTGTTGGCTTCGTTCAAGTATGTATACCGATATTTAAGACTCAGGTTGTTGATGTGTCATGCACTTTATCCCTCAAGATATTTTCAGTTTTGATCTCCTGCATATTGATGTGGACTAAATTTGATACGAAGTCATGAAAATTATATCATTCTTAGACATGGCATCATCATGTTGAATCCAGCTTGAAAAATAAAAGTTCCTTTTTTATAATCATCATACATACTTGTACTGATTTAGCCATGTTTTAGCATCTTGCTACATGTAACTGGTGAAGGCTATTTGAAATGTTATAATACTTTCCTCGGACCTTTATTCAATACACCCAATATATCACTTTATCCAGCGTGAAAGCGAAAGGAGCACAACTGAAACTGGTGGCGCTTTGTTTTGAGACCTGCATGCAGGGGCTGTTGAAGTCTGTTTAATCAGTCTGAGGCTTTCTAAAGTGTATCATTAAAATCTCTGATTAAAGGCCGGATATTCACGGGCCCATGTATTTTATGCTTGCATAGTTTCAGCATAAGCTACAATCACATGCATGTGCGACTATACATGTAGTTAGTCGATAAACATTACCTGATAGGTGTGCGTACTGCAACCTTCACATCTGGACTGATCTGACTCACCATATTCCGTGACAATGGGTCAGTAACCTTTATGATGGATGCATACGAAACGAGCAATTTATTAAAGGAGTAAGTTTTATAAGCTAGTCAAGTTTAATACTTTCCATGCAGTGGCATGCACTAATAGACTTACGTCTCACCTGACCATACAACTGCGCGGTGTCGATTGCATATGAATTACATGTAGGCCTATTTAATACATTACAATTCTAGATCCTATTATACAGGTTGTTTCACTATCAAGGCCAAAATCATTATTATTTCTGTACATATATAATTACTGATAGGAATACATGCGGGTACAATTACTTATTAATAAAAGTTAATTAACTGCTTTGTTAGGTATCCTACCTGATTAGAATCCTGGAAGTGATAGTTCTAAAGGCTGCAAAGATATTACCCCCTGTGCTCATCATTGCAGCGCCTACGCATACGCAGAATTGTAACGAAAAGCTTCACAGTTCCCTGACCTAAATTGGCAGGGACTGTTGAATGATCCCCGCACGGGAAACCTAATTTGTTCCAGGACTAGATCCTCCCACATTGCAAAATGCAAAAGGCACACATCACCATGCATGGCAATCACTTGATTCGTGTTTGCGAAATGCATCAGTAGCTGCATTCCAGTTATTGTACCTTCTAGTCAGAAAGGCTTCCTCAGCATTTGTTAAAGTCATTTTGAAATCTCTGACAGCCTTAACGTCAGTATGACAGAATGAATACCTTGTCATCCGACTCGCGGTAATGTAACCATTTCCAATAGGAAAACCAGATCGGCTTGAAGCTACGGTGCTGTCTTCCTATCTCCCTTCACGGGAATTTAAAACCTGCTGGTTTATGAGGGGTATCTGAATGTAGCCATTGAATACGCTGCGCAATGCATTAATACATGTACAATAAACGATAACTTAAATATATTAATATTAATAGTTATAAATGGCATCGACAGCCAAATCTGGTAGGGCTATAGCCCACCCAGCCCACCCGGTTCCGCCGGCCCTGACTGATTCAGGTGTTTGTATATTCCATTTCCATTTTGAACAAAGGGTGCTGCGGTTTTGTACACATTATTTCTTGCTTGTAATTAGTATTGTACTAGCGCACTGTCTTGGACCTAGATGTACCTATAGATCATTCCAAAGTAATTATGTCTCAGCCCGGTAAAAACTTCCTAGCATTAACACATTAACACAACAGCATTCCACATGAATATATGTAACTCATGATCAGGGGCAGATCCATAATTTAGGAGCGGGGGGGAGGGGGGGGGGGGGGGGGGGGGGCAAAGTGATATAAGTACCAGGGCGTGGCAGGGCACGCCTACCACCAGCAAAGGTGTATGGGGGAGCGCTGTGAGCTCCCTCATCGGCGACTGGGGCGGAGCCCTAGCCGCTTTGCAAATTTAAATTTTGCACTTTTAATGTCACAAATCATAGCGTAGAAACATGCTAAAACGAGGTAGAATAGTAAATTACTTGCTTCAGTATTGAACGGCATATCGATCAATATACGGTACCCGCTCAACGATCCGCCATAGTTAAATGTTCCAAAGTACATATATAATTATAATGATAATTATACAATTATAATTATTATTATAGAGATCGGAATATTTAACTACATCCTCACGGCTGTTTCGGTCGTGACATTAGGTTTTTTAATTAGATCATGATATTTGAATTACGGTATTTCCAATTCATGGTGAAATAGAAGCTCATTAACAAACACCTAACATCGGAAACAGTTTATTCACAACCTTTTAAAGGAACGCGGGATTTTATGCTATAAACAGTTTCAGAGCGCACTTTGCTTTCCACAACATCTATGACGCATATTAACTCAACGATGCTAACTTAGAAACAACGCTGGCGCATAAAAGGGCGATTTCGTGGCGAGAAAATGTATCCTGTTTACTTTCGTATTGTCCGAAATCGCGCTTATAAAATCGATTACTTCTTGTTCGAGACTAACTAGCAAAGCCAGGTAAGTGATAATATGAGTTCTAAAATTTACTACACGCTTTCTATCATTGAACAAAACCAATGGTTTATCCATGAATATTTAACCACACCGCACACAATGTACACGACACCAGTTGCATGGAACCCCTACATGGGTGTACGTGTAAATTGGTAGACCTTTGTAGAATTTGTGGGTGCAAGCTTCTCAAAGATCACAAGCAAGCAAAGGTCAAAAAAGCCTATCCATGCTCATATCTATGCACCTCCTACACGGAAGAGATCTTGCAAGCCCTCCATATAGACACCAGGCACGAAAGCTCTGAGATCCACCCCCCAAAGTTTTGTAACAAGTGTTATCTATCAATGAGGCACGTAACTGCAGCTGCTCAAAAGCAGACACCCTACAAGTGCTCAGTGGAGCCATACAACTGGTTTAGCCATTCGGTGGAGAGGTGCAAGGTATGCCCATTGTTTGTTTCATCACTCCACTTATTTGTTATTGTATCATATAGGGCTGTAGTGTTCATAAGCCATTTTATGCAGCACGATGGAAGAAGACAGGAAGGTTGGGGAGTACTCCAGCTTAAATTGTGGAGCACATAAAAGCAGTAATGCCTGGAAGGATTATTCATAGTCCCACACAACCTGCACTAGCTACCACACAGCTCTTATCTGCAATTGAGGAACTGCAATGTCCCATTTGCTTGGATGTGTTGCAGCAAGCAATGCAGCTCCCATGCGATCGATTTGTGTGTGCCACCTGTCTTATAGAGTGGGTCCACTTGGCTTCAGCACATTGCCCATGTTGTTACACAACATCACCTTTGGAATGTGCACTCATCAAGCCAGCCCCTAGAATGGTGCAACTGTTGCTGCATGATGTGATGGTGGTGTGCCCATCATGTAAGAGAAGTATCAAGGCCATTGAGTATGATGCACATTGTTGTAGTGAAGTCAGCAAGCAAGAGATGCAACTGGTCAGTACAGTGGTGCATAGGATGCTTGATGCAACACAAGACCAATGCATTCGTATTCCTACTGGGGGGAAAGTAAGTTACATGTTTAAAGTAAATAGCTTCATGGTGTTTCATTCCATTTCGAATTATAGCCCCTGACACTTGCTCGGGTAACAGCTCCAATGGCACCACTTTCTGACCTCAGTGAGCGTACTCGCAAACGTCGAGTTCTTGAGCTTCAGAAAACGCGTGAACATTTGAGTGCCAGTTCCAGTGATTCTGATATCCTACTAATGACAAACGAAGAGAGACAACAGCTACTCCATGATGCTGGTATCACATTGGAAATACAACCAATTGATGAGCTAGCTATGAAGTCCATGCTCGGTATTACATGGTATGGTCTCAGAATCCTTCGAAGGTAAACAAGAATAGCCAATATATGGTGTCTAAATTTATGTGTACACAAAAAAACATGCATGTACAGGTGGTTGAAGCTATCTGGCGTGCACCTGAGCAGTGAAGGGAAGCAGCGTGCTCTTTGCAAAGAGCTGATCGGGGATAACTTGGAAGTGGAACTAGTTCCTTTTTCATTTAAGTTGCCTAATGGTGGAGAAAGGATTCGTGGGGCTGCTTATGGGTATACACCAAGCCTAACCAGCAAGATAACGCAGCTACTTGAGCAAAATGAGACGTATGTTACTATGTACGTAGCTCCAGGCATGTAACTATCTCATTTATAGAGAAGGCAAGCTCATTTGGCATAGTGGAATTATCCCCAGTGATGAGATCTGGGTAAAGCTTGGAGGGGACAAAGGCGGTGGCCTATTCAAAATGATCTTTCAGATCGTTAATGTTGCAAAACCAAATTCAGATCACAACACTTGTGTGTTCTCCTGCTTTGAGGCCAATGATACCGTTACAAATCTCCATGTGGCACTGGACAGGTTTCGATCAGAAGTGGATCATATCCGCACAATGAAGTGGAGGTGAGGCACCTTTTTATAAATTTCCTTTATCCGGCTATATTTGTTCTAGGGCCTACACAATGAAATTGTATCTTACTGGTGACCTTGAGTTTATTAGTATTATGTATGGACTCTCTGGTGCAAGTGGTATGTGCATCACCGAGAACAGTAGTAAATACTTTCACATAATATTTAATTATATTCCAATCCTATAGGGAAGCATCCATGCCCATTTTGCCTTGTCACACTGGACCAGTTAAAAATGTCAGCTGAAAGTAGGGGTTCTTGCATGTGTCCCTCGTTCCTTGGATTCAATATTACTGGATCATGAACGTTTCATGGAAGCTAGAGGCAACTTGAAAAGAGCCATGTGGTTTAACAACTGCATCCACGACCCTTTTTTCAATATTCCACTATCTCAGGTACAGCCATGAGTGCGTATATATTTGAATGACCTGTATATAATGTGTAGGTTTGCATACCTGGTTTGCACATCACACAAGGAATATTTCAAAAGCTCTTCTCTCTTTTTGAGCATGCCTGCCACAACATTGATCTCAAACTTGCCATGTACTGGAAGGTTTCTCCAATGGGAAAGTCACAATATGATGCTTACTCTCAAACCCTGAAAGACCTTGAAAGTGCTCTCATTGATTTGGAGGAACTGCATCAGGAGGCAGACAATGTGCAACAGCTTGCAACCTACGCTGCAATTACTACAGGTGCAGTCACCCCAACTGTAGAGGAGCTTTTGGAACTCTCTGGAAACTGCTACAAAAGAATTCAAGTTCAGGTGAGATCTAGAGCATTGCAAATGCACATACATATCAATATCACTGTGCAAAGGAGGAGAAGGTCAAGCAACTCAGAGAGACCATTCAGATGGGTTTCAACCTTCAGGGGGGTCCTTGTATCAAGGCCATAGAAGACTGCCTAACTGTATTGGGTGTTTGCCGCCAAAGGTACTTCGGGGGAATATTTGTTGGGAATCATGTCCACAAAATTCTTAAGGTATGCTATGTATGTGCAGTGCTTTGTGGTTTTGATGTGCAATTATATCTTATAGCCTACAGGTATAGAAACTCTCTGTTCATGTGTCCTCAAGGCAACTGAGAACACACCTGAACTGAAATCGGAGGCAGAGGCAGTTTATGAACTATTCTATACAATCTTTACACAGTTTTCTGAATGCCATGTACTCTATGACAGCACAGTACTGACACAAGATGGCATACAAAAACTTGGTAAGCCCTTGCTTGAATAACCATGCATTTGTGAAGAACTTTAAAATAAATTTTTCCCTCATAAAAGACCAAGCCATCAAGAGTTTCTTCTCCTCGTTTGACTGAAATTTCAAAGGAATTGCCAGAACCTTGAAGATGCATATTCTTGAAGACCACATGCTGCAGTGGTTGTCCATGCACCAAGCAGGTTGTGGGTTAATGGGGGAGCAGGGTGCAGAGTCGATCCACGCAAAGTTCAACTCCTCTTTGAGAACATATTCAGCTATCAAGGATCCTGTAGCAAAGATGAAAAGTATATTGCATGATCATTACCTTAGCATATCCCCTCACGTGACATCCGCATTGCCACTACCTAAGAAACGGAAGCTGAAGAAAACAAGTACGTGACATTTGACTCTCAAAGTTTATTCAATCCGCGAATCATTGTAACTCTCTCAATTTGCGTAAATATTCAAAGTATGAAAAAAGTACCAGCGGAGTCGTGTAGTAACGTAGAAACATTATAAAAAGCAACATCGTACCCTCCTGCTTGGTTTAATACTATTTTTCTTGAAAACTATAAGCGGGATTCGCGGGAAACTAAAACAGTTCAAACCGCATCCGATGAGATATCACGCATTCTGGATAGTATAACACCAGTTCTCGGTGATGAAATCAGGAAAGCTTGGTACTTTTCTATGCAGCTACCCCCTGCCTTTCATATGATACCTCAGGCGCTGATCCAGGAATTTAGGAGGGGGGGTGGCTGGACCCGGGGTGGTAAAAGGGGGTCTCCCGCGCTTCGCGCGGAAGTTTTTTTACTGGCGGTAGATATCTTATGCATGAAAAAAGTGTTTTCTTTAGGACAGGTGCACTCATCGTATCAGATTTTTCACTGAGTTCATTTTGCCTGCTTTCCGTCAAAGATGTTGAAGTGCAAGTCCTTGTTGGACTTTTTCAAGTTCAACTCGGAAAGTGAAATACTCAAAGGTCCTGATCATACGAGTCCGAATCTATGGATGATGATGCCGATACAGATTCTGATCTGGAAGCATGCAGTATACTGACAGGGCCGTAGCAGCCAGGCCATGGCCGGACCAGTTTTTTACCCGAGCGCAAAAATTATTAATTAATCTTTTGCATAACCCTTAACTGGGTCGCGTATACGCATACCAGTTGCGTCAATCATGAATGTTAGTGTACGCTGTAGTACTAGTTTGACTACACAATTAATGCATATGCGCATATAATTATTATGTATCATGGTGTTAATGGCTAATGCATGCGGGTGTTCTGCTCAGTCTCCATATACTTACAGGAAACTATATGAAGCCGGTGTGAAATCTGTGAATCTTTGTCAGTTTGTAATTGTATATAAATTGCCAGACGCGCCGTCATTGAATGCATCAGAATTCACGAATTCTTGAGCTTCTAGTTCGCATTCTTCTAGGCTAGTGCTAGCCCACCAGGTTGCCCAGCCGTTGTAAAAGCAGAGCCTTCTGGCTTCCATCAAGACTGGTGAAGAGAGCCTTTAATGATAGGCTACAAAGTAGTCTTACTTGGTTACATTATGAGGCTTTAGTCAGTCTTTACCTGTACTTTTGTTAGCACTGCTACCAAAGCTATTAGTGAGCACATGCATGCAGTGCTTCAGATCTGAGCATACCGCCTTATTTCGTTCAAGTATGCATGTCACAAATGCGTTAACCTAAAGAGAGAAGTGATGCTCTATCTTACGTGTTTCATGCTTCAACGAGTTCGTCAGGTTTGAAATGTGGCATTTACTGTATATAGTTCTCGCATTTACACACTGATCAGATCTGTTTTCATCAATTCGCAATTGCATATTTTGCACCAAATCGTCCAAAAAAAAAGGCTGGGGCTCCGCCCCAGACACCGCCCCTACTTACGTATGCATTAGCCGGACCACTTTTTCTTTCGTTCCTACGGCCCTGATATTACATGTATATCTCAATCAGACAATCAGCATCTAAATGACGGGTGTAAAACCTCCTCGGCTGAACTTCCTAACACTGATTATGCAGACATGAGGAGCAGTCAGAAGAATAGGATCCTGCTCAGGATGTCTGTACAAGATGCAATCTGACAGTCAAGAACATGAAATGATAATGAAAGATATCAGTACTGATATCTGAGCAAGACAGGCTTGCAGATGCTGTTTTTAATTTTATAATACCGTATGATTTAGTGTTGCTGGGGTAAGGAAAAGGAAACAGGCTAAATTTCAGAGACGTTGGTTTCAAGATTATAAATGGCTCTAATATCAAGAAGGTATCAATACAGTGGCTGTCAATTCACAAATCCTGTAGGAATTAGCTATGTATGCACAATCAACTGATCATAAATTCTTGGAATATTTTTCAAGTAATTTCTCGGACCTGTAAATGCCTAAACTACTCTTTTCGTTTTGAGATAGAAACAAAATGCATGGCAGGCACCAAGCAATGCAAAGAATTTTAGATTGAATTTTGAAGTTTTCCTTATTTAGGAGTATCAATCATTCACACAAATGCACCATGTAGAAAGTTGTGGAGTGAATCAATGTTGTATGAATAAATCACAACTTTCATATGGTGTTTTTGTGTAAATGATTGACATTTTTGGTAACTTAGTATTATCATGCAGTTTAAAGATGTGCACTGGCAACTATATATGCTTACATTGATTTTTCTTTTGTGCTATGTACTAGTCACAATTATTATGCATGTATCAAAATAAATATCTGATACACAAAAAAAACAAACAAAGCGTCATCATCTTTTTTTCACCCCTAAATGGAAGCTGTTGAACAGAAAAGCTATTAGCCCTCAAACAGAAATTGCTGATAGTTCTCAATCGGTATTTTAGAATTCATAAATAATTATCTGAGGAAGGGGGGGGGGGGGGGGGGTGGCTAGCCCCCCTATCCACCCTCTCTGGATCAGCCCCTGTACCTTCATCTTGTGAGGAATTACCGATGGCTTCGCAACAGAGCCTTTTTTCTACAACATACGCACCGGGTAGAATTATTGAACTGACGTTGCTAGGTACTTAAGATTCATAGTGGGCGCGGGCCTAATGCCGAATTTTCAATGGAACGAAACAGCCGTGATCCTGTGGGCTGGGACATTTATAACATTCACTCCACCTACCACTATTGGAAGGATCGTGGGGGGGGGGGGGGGGGGGGAGGGGGGGGGGGGGGGGGGCAACCAGGGGCACGTGCCCTCCCTTCCCGACGACATTAAATATTCATGAGTGTGTTTTTCGTACCGCGTGCGATAGCTGCACGAAACAGTACCGCGGTTAGCTACAGCGCGGATACGTGTACATGCACACGGGAAGGGCCAATTATAAAGCATGAATACGATTATATTTGCAAACGTGCGTATTGAAAAGAAGCGAAGATCCGGCAGTAAATACTAAAAAGATTAGCGCATCGCATGCATCGATATCGCATATAAAAGCTGAGCTATATTTTTTGGCTCACAAATTAGTTACATTTTTTTTTTTTATAAGTACGAACACTATAAACTCGTACTTTGGCAGTTGCTACAACTAATATGTATTTTTTGTGAAAAAAATACATGCATTGCACACGTGTAAATATAGCGGCTACTATTTAACAGGCCTGCTTTTTTGCGTACTTTAAGTTTTCGGAGCTTTTTCCACGCAAAACGCGTTGGCTTCCCCCAGGCCCCGATGGGGGAGCTTGCAGCGCTCCCCCATACCCCCTAGCTGGGCGGGAGGGGTGCTCCCCTCCCGCACTCCCCGGGGCGGCGCCTCTGGTGCGGTACGTGGTAAGAACTAAGAAGTCATGAACTTTAATAACAGATTTTGCGGGGGGTGGGGGAGTATACCACCCAGTGGCGGAGCTAGGGGGGGGGCTGGAGGGGGCTTGGCCCCCCCTGTGATTTAAGTTTGTACAGTGAAGTCTGCTGTTGGCCCCCCCTGTGATTTAAGCTTGTACACTGACGTCTGCAGTTGGCCCCCCCATGGCCTTCATCCGCACCTCCCACTTGTTAAAGCGGACCGCGCACACTAGTTGAATCGGCCGACAGCGGACAGCACCCGAATCGGCCGACAGCGGACAGCACCCGCCCCCCCCCCCCCCCCACCCCGCAGAATCGGCCGACAGCGGACAGCACCCCCCCCCCCACCACTGGTTGAATCGGCCTTAATTTGGCCCCCCCTACAATAAAATCCTGGCTCCGCCAGTGACTCCCCCCCCCCCCCCCCCCCCCCCCCCCCCGGACTGATAGGCCATCCGCCACTGTAGTACTCCCGGCCCCAGACCCAACGGACGCAGCTGCGGATGGTTATATCACCGCTACGAGTACAGCTGCGTCCGTTGGGTCTGGGGCCGAGACTAACTGAGCCCATGAACTGATTACTAAACAAAGTTGTTTTAACCCTTTGATGTAACCGGAAGTTATTGCAATAACTTACGCTAATATAATAATATTACAAGTACACGGCCAGCTTTTTAACAATGAATCACTGACGTTAACGCTTGCGTAGCGTCTCGAGTAGTACACGGGTGAATCACAACTTTTCGGGAGCAGTCGTGCTACGCCTCTTAAAATATCACGGGTGAATCATTATCAACCGCACCTGATTCATGTGTGAAATAGCTGATGAATCACCCGTGAAATTTAGAGCTATACCGTAAATCCTTATTTAGCGCACTTCTAATGTTTTTTTATTCTTTGCTTGTTACCAATCTTTTAAATATTATTTGCAATGCAGTAAACATTATAACAGTACACAGTATTACTCCAGTCATGTTTCAAACGCAATGTGTTTTCAGTCACTCTCTGTCGTTCCATCCTGGTAGCAATATGCATAGAATCCACAACACATGTTGAGGAGCACTGATGTACCACTGAAATGGCACGAACAATGGCAGCAGGAGAAAGGACTCGAATGACCTTTGTAAGTGTCAGAAGTGGGCAATCAAACTGGTTGAGGCACGGCTGTCCACTGGCCGCCATGTGAGGATCCATATGCTGTACCATACAGTACCGGGTGCTGTCACTTTCGAAGCAGCTCAATAAGATTCCTACCTCCATCTATAATAGCACTGTACATGTAATAAAGGACACACTTATTTGGTGGACTTACAGGAGATCCAACCCTGTCTACGTATAGCACAAAGTCACCCACATCAACAGTGTCACATTCAGCTGTCACTGTTGCTTTGCCCCAGGTGACACGAGTTTGCAGGTTAATGGTGGGAGGGAGAAGCAGCCTATAATCAACATGTTCATCTATCAGAGTGGCGATAGACATCTCCCCAAGTTCCTGTATTTGAATCAATACAGATCCCAACTGAGTTGGCCTATGTACACTGATCTAGGGTTGCAGAGCATTAGCATAATATACCAACACAGTGTTAAAAAAAACCCGTGATCACCTTACGAAGTGCCCCGTGACAATAGATGGCTTTATCACATGTAGATGGCGTTCCTGTCAGGAAATCCTCAACCTCTGATGACTGATATAACTGCCTCACACCATCACCACACCTGATGAGGAGACATTATTAAAAAATACAAAATGATAAAAGTCAATACTCACTGCATTTCAGATTGATCTAAATGACCTCCAGAACAGAAAAATCGTATGCTCTCCTGGATTGCAAAACTGTTTGCAATGTCTTTGCTAGGAGCATGTTTATTGGCATATATGTTACGAGATCTGATCACACCATTATAGCTCTCACATCTATAAAATCCATAGTAAGTAACACAGACGCTGAGTCACAATAAAGCTGTACCTTTCAGTGTTGAACCCTGATGGCGGACCGAACTGAAGCATGTGATCTGGCAGGTGAAGGAGGAGATGGATTTTGAGCTTGCTCCTTAGCTCGGGACAGTGTCTATCCACAGCTTGCGCAAATCCAAGACACACAGACTTCATGGACTCAACCTTGTCAGGTGTAAACCGCTCACAATATACAAGCTTGAACACCTGTACAGATATGTATATAAATGTGTAACACATACAATGACATGTACCTTTGAAAAAGCCAACCATACTTCAGTTTCACCTGGTGATACTAAAGGTGAAAACACAAACAGTGCAAGCTGTGCCAAGGTTTTAAAATCACGCCCCACAAATGATTTGTAGTACTTTGAGATATCTCGTGAGAGACGCAATTCAAAGCCGGAGAGAGGGAATGAGGCAATGTGAGCCAAAACCTCTTTGCGTTGGTGTGGTGAAAACCGAGCCATTAAGGACCTTAGCATGTACTTGTATGGACCCAGAACAAGAGTATGCAAGGCTTCCACTGGTGTAGACCTACATATATTGAAATTTATGAAAATGCATTATATATACAAACCACGTACTGATGTGCATCTACAGCTAGCTCAAGCATTGGGTTTGGTTTGCAGCTTGTTCCTAACTGTGTCTGCATCTGCTTTCGCTCCCTCTTCGTAGGCAGAGACTGTATACGCTGAATTTGCGCTACAGTAGCTGTTTTGGTCCTGAGATTACCAATGCCCTGGAGACCACTGGAAACATCCACCTTGACATGATTTTTTTTTGGTAAGTGCAGTCTGACATCTGAATGCAAAGTGGCACTTACTGTGCAAATCCTGCAGTACACCACTGCTGTTGCTCCCAGTTGACTGCATATTTCTGCTCCACGAGGATTGTCACATAGAAAACTTAAAATTGGTGCAACAACCATCACTTTGCATTGCAAAAAGGCATTAAATACAACAATCCCCTCACGCTCTAGTGCATTGAACTCTTGCACTAGCGGGACTGCCATCTCCATGACCGGTGCCTTGTTGGAGGCACAGATGAAATGAATGTTGTGCAACTTGGCATTATCTTTCCGTGAAAGTCCTGCTAATAGGAAATTCCAGGAGTTGAACTTGTTCCACACTTTGGACTTATTTCCACTGGTGTCATCAGAGAAGATGGAGATTGGTGCCATAATAACAGGCAGCCCTCCACATCCAATTGACTTTGCCTTCATGGGATGTGGTGAAGACAAAGTGATGTACTCCTACAGAAACAATGTTTTAAAAGTGGACAATGTGTTTGCTTACATCATCAGTAAGTCGCACTAGGCAGCCATCTTGATACTGGAATATTTTAAGAGCCCATGTTTGTAATTCTGGTAATACAGCTTTAATGCTACACACTGTTATGCACACTGTTTCTGAAAGCACATATCCATTGACAGGAGTACCAGGGTGGTGCTCTAGCTTGTGTGCATTGGCATAAATACCATCTTGGCCTTCCTGGAAGAGGAGTGTAAAGTAATGCACACACATTTGGCTCAATGTACACCTTACGTGGCAAACAAACTGGAGAACTTGGCCTATAGACGTGACTCCAGAGATTCCAAACTCAACAAAATCCCCCAGAAATACATTGCCACAGGGTGCAATAGCCATAGGCGCGAAAAAACGTTTGTCATTTCTCCAGCGTAAACCATGGTACATTTCCCTAAAACATATCACATGAACAATTAACGGGCAATTACAAATTATGCACAAATACCTAAATTCTCCCTTTGGTATAACTGGAAAGCAAACCAGATTTTTTCCAATTTCTGGAATTCCAAAACACAACTTAATGCTGTTTGAGACTGAATTGGTGTAAAATGGTATGCCAGTGCTGGTGAGGTGCTACGAAGTTTACAAATAAAATAAAGTGAATCTCTCAAATGTGTGCCTTTACCATTTTGGGAGTGAAATATCCAGGCAGCCTGTACTTGGCTAGACGAGATAAGCTAGGCACTGCTGAACACAAGGTCCTCAAAGTGTGGAGTATAAATTTCAAGTTTGATTGTCCCTATATGCAATCACATAATAAGAATCAGAATAGCAGGTATGCACATGTAACTTTACCATTGGTCTTGGGCTATAGGCCATGGCAAGTAGCTTTGATGCAAAAGGCTTGTACAAGTTTGCTTCACTTAGATGGCTCAAGCTAGAATCTACCGTATTATAGTATGTAAATTACACATGGACTAAAGTACAATGGGTTATCTTACCAACAACGCTAGCACTCTCTTCTCTTTCGGCACTGACTACAGCTGGTGGCTCAATGATGTCCGATTCAAAAACACCTTCAAAATCATCGACATCGTCTGCATGTACTGAAAAAATGTTTTTTTGTTTACATATCCAAAATATCTTTACACTATTACTTACTATAGCAGGATTCACCCTCTGTGACAACAGGGCCACTGTCCAAACCATCAGCAGCAGGCGAGGATGAACCACAATCGGTAGGCTGCACATGCGGAGAAACTAACACAGCTGTGCTTGTTTCCTCGCCAATCTTGACACATTGCAGATATGCTTTGTGACGAGCTGTTTCCAGATGACGCAAATACCTGTTTCTGAACTCGAATTCAAGCTTGCACGACGGGCAATAAAAGCGTGCTTTCTCGGACATATTTATCGTGGTCACGTGACCAAGCATGCAGCACGCGAGAGCTCCGAGAAACGCATTTCAAAGTTCTGAAGCGGTAGGGACCTTTTCGGTCTCACCTCTACCTAGATATAGGAGTACAATTAGTACATTGTCACACTCGAGAGAACCAGTAGCTGATCACGAGCAGCCGTTAGAATCGGACTCAACTGCGGCAGAGCTGAATTCACTGATTATTGCAGCAGTCGTGAAGGAAGTCAAATTCGTCATAAAAGTTTCTACTGACAGCATTGAAAAAAAGTTTGCAGCCGTCGAAACAAAGTTAGGTATCGTAGAGGCAGCTGTAAAGGAACTTTCAACAATTGTGAAAAGTACACACACCTTTTCTATCCAGGGAAGTGTGTATGAGGTACGGTGAATTTAATTGATACAGTTGATGAGTGAATTTATAAAAATGTTATAGTCACCTTTGAAAGTTGAAGTGTGTAAGCTGTTTTGCAGCTCTCTGCTTCGTGATCCCTCTGATGACGCTATACAGGTTTGTGTATGTTTGTTTATCTCTATTATAAATTCACCACAGAATTTCTCGTCAAAAGATGGCAGTACCTGCAGTGCTATCACCTCAAGTTGTGCGAGATGAAAAGCACAAGGTCGATGAGGCACTTCGGTACATCAAAGCGAAGCTGACTGAAGCCAGGACACTAGAAAGAAGAAAGGTTTGCTGCTCTTTAATTATACATACCAGCACAGTACAATTTCCTATTCCATGCAGTGCCTCGGAAAACATCCATACCTTAGGCATAAATTTATGCCAACCAGGAATCTAGCTGCAAGTATTGTTCAGAGCATGGGTGGTGTGTGTGATGGTGACCTTCTGGATGTTTACTGCCGCCATCTGGCTTTATTTGTAATTTATTATGTTAAAAACTGTTGCAGGAATTTTATGTTTTGTTTTATTGCAGCGACTGTTTATTCGACACTGCACCAATTTCAAGATTGCAAATCATGCTGAGTTTCGCTTATGGATAGGGCTTTACTACTCAGATATGGATGAAGAGAAATGGGAGAATGTGATGCAGGATGACAGCACATATGACTATCTAACTTGTGGCCATGGGATGGAGAATTTGCAGCCTGAGTAATTATTTTGGATACTAACCTCATTTGTTACCCACTGGACAGCTTTATTTATTGCATCATCATCATCATCTCATTTATACATCTTTCTGTAACCTAGTACCTGTGATTCGATTTTTTTTTTTTAATTCCGTGATTTTTATTTTTGTACAAGTCTCATATAATTTGAGTCAGATTGTCAATACATACTTGACTTGCATGATCACGCTCCAAAATTCCCAGCTGCAAAGCACGGCGTAGTATACGCTGCATGTCATCGGGGCCCAAATATTAATATTATCATTGTTATACGACAATGCGAGCGATTCAGGGACGAAAACCGCTCATGAATCATACGTGAATGCAAATTCATTGCAAATTACCATTCGCTATAACAATTGATTCACACCTGATATACGGTCTGAATCCCAGCCTTTCGGAGATCACCCCTGCTACGTCCGAAATATCACAAGCGTAACGCCCGTGGTCATATTATCACGAGAGATTCATCAGTGTGTAGAACTGGTTGTGTACATGTACGCAATTATCTCTGGCCAGAGCTTATGGGGGGTGATCACTGCCATAATTCGACACGCGCTCGCTTTTCGTATTCGGGTCGCGCCATCTCGTATTCGGGTCGCGCCGTCTCGTATTCGGGTCGTGCCATCTCGTATTCGGGTCGTGCCGTCTCGTATTTGGGTGGTGCCATTTCGTATTTGGGTGGTGCCATCTCGTTACAGCTCCGTAACAGTACGTTGGGTAAGAACGTTCTGTTACAGCTCCGTTACAGACATTATACCTCTTAGCCGTTTATTTGTGATTGCATAATACCATTGCCATCGTTCCGTACCAGGGTTTGGATCCAGGGAATTTAATTGTGTATAATCAGCCATGCTTATGAGCGCCGGCTGTCACGGCTGTTTCATTCCCATTGAACCTGTGACAAAAAGGCTACGCCCCGTGATACGAAATTTTTTCATAGCAACGGACCTAATTACGACCTTAGCAACCAACATGGGCTTAAAGATGCTCCCTTTTTACCACGAGGACTGTTTTGAACTCTTCGTTTGACTTCGGATCCTACTTCTATATTGTCTGACGCTCTGAACAATGTGAGTTAATACCGCTTATATTCTGTCGATACTATGTTATACGCTCGCGAATTCTGTGTGTATTATTTGAGGTCAGGTGATACAGATTGCTCTGGTACTTTTTCCGCCCTTATGAAGTACCCTGAAACTTTTATAATATAACTCAGATAGTTTTGGCTGTTAGATTTTCAATAAAACTCGTGGTGCCGCGATTTCTAGCTCATGCAGTATGCGTTTGGAATATTGCAATATTTCCGCGATGTTTGACGCCATTGACCTCTCCTACCTAGCTTAACCTGGCTTACTTGAATCGCGATGCCATTTTAAGTCTTTAGCCCACCATCCAACACTCTTGGCTCCATTAGGCTGTGCTGTCTAGTGAAGACACATGAAAATAAATATGGTATTACTGTTATTGCGCACATTGCATCTACGTATACGTAAGCTTAAGTAGGAAGTGTTGCACTCTGAGTTTGAGGAAAGATCTTTAAGTAGTGTTCCTTCGCAATGCACGTAATATGCCTGTCTAATGGATTGGGGGTGGTTTTATACGTAGCTGCAAGGTTGAACTGGGAATGCATGGACTTGGTCATCAACCCACTTCCGGCTTTGGATGGTGGGAACGAATCCAATCCAGCCTTGATCTCTTCTCCCCCTCCAGAAACAGCCAACTGAAAATGGAGTCAGTTCTACCTCCAAGTTATCGCTGACTAGTGATTTGAAAGAACCTGCTGTACCAAGGCTAACTCCTGCCTCCTTCAACCACCTGAAAGAGTAAGTGGCCTGTGAAATCCAAATCCACCCCAGGGCCGGTGAGAGGGGGGGGGGGGGGGGGGTAAGCGGGGTTACTTACCCCGGGCCCCAAGGTATAGTAGGGGTCCCAAAATATAAAAGGGGGCTGGACGGGCCAATCTCAAGGGGGACCCCCCCCCCCGTGCTCGTATTTTTAGGGCCTATGGGGCCCTCAAATGATATGTTACCCCGGGCCTCACTACGGCACTCACCGGCCCTGATCCATCCATATATGCAGTTGCATAAAGGAGCACTAATTGCATCACAAAGGTTGTGGGAGGGGCCAATAATAGCATGATGAGTGTTATTGTATATGTACTGAGTTAACACCTTCTCAACATTCTATGGCAACCCCAAATCAGCCTGAGTGCCAGCTCTATGCCTTTGGTGATCCCTGCAGACTTCAGCAAAAGCTCCTCCGTTCTGTCCAAGGATTTCAGTTCAGTCTCAAATATGACAGTGGAGCTCTCTGCACCTAGTGCTACTCATTTCATTAGTCCGACGCTTCCTGCTGCATTTACTGAGCTGGTTGATGGCTGCTCGTGGCTGTGTTATCCACATAAGAGTCAAAGGCTACCATGTGTTAGTTTGGTACAGTAACATTGCACGTATGTACTTACTGCTCCTCCTGCAGGTAGTTGTGTACTGCTGTTTTGAAGATGTTCGTGTACAACTTGTGCTGCTATCTTCAACTGTGGCTTGTTGTGCTGACCGCAATGGTGTGTGTTGTAAGCTGGCGACAACATCTGTCCCACAATGCATCACTATGTCACCAAGCAACTGAACATGCTGTTTGAGCTCGGCTAGCTGAAGACTGGTGACTGAATAGCAGCAGGGGCACTTCAGTCGTACAGTGACGCAAATCCACTCAACCACACACATAGGCATGGCATGGTAGCTGTATTGGTTGATGTAGCAGTCCAAAAAAATTGGACACATAACTGCATCTACCATTGACAATATCTATTTTGTTAACACAGAAGGCATAGGTACTTTGGTGATAATAGCAGGTGGAGATAGCTACTGACTTTGAGGTAGCCTGCAATCATATTACTTGAAATGGTACATCATGGCTTGTAAAATGGTTTACATGCTTACAACATAACATCATGTTAAGCACATGTACTTGTAATACATGAATCCTGTACCAGTTATATGGCTGCACTTGGCACTTGTATTGGTTCTTTTACACCACCTGCATTGCCTTATGGCACAATGTGCAGAACAATTGTGGGTGGATCTCCTCCTGGTCTGGTTGAGACACTGATGTCAAATGCAACCAATAGCTATAGACTATCACTGTAGGCTCTGCACTGGTATGTAGGCTCTGCACTGGTATGTAGGCTCTGCACTGGTATCTAGGCTCTGCACTGGTATGTAGGCTCTGCACTGGTATGTAGGCTCTGCACTGGTATGTAGGCTCTGCACTGGTATGTAGGCCCTGCACTAGCTGGTATGTAGGCTCTTACTTTGTTGGTTTGCCCTTGGCTTTGACTCCTCTTTGAAGTTTGCACCGCCAATCGTCATTTGTGGTAGGATTCTATGGCTATTTATGAGGTGGTGCGCATTATTCATGATGTGGATGGTGTGTTATTATGTTTTTCTGTGAGTGGCAGGAACTGCGGCACCACGAGTAAAACGCATATTCTTACGTGAAAAAGGTTGATCGTTCCACTTTTGCGTCTTTTTGTACCACTTATAAGGGCGGAAAAAAAGCTACGAAGGTCAGAATGAATGGCATTTTTCGCGCCATTTGGAGAGTACAATATGCGCGTGGCAAAGTGTGCAGTCCTGCTACGCGTTGGGACATGCGTTTAAGTGAAAATAAAAACCAACCTAGTTTTACTAGTTGGAAATGGTTTCAAGATGTGCATTACAGCTACACGTTTTGCATTTTTAATCGGTGAACTTTTAATGAGATGGCGGCTAGCCATGTTTTACTTGAACCGTAAATAATGTCACTGTGTTCTATTTATAAGCCTTTTGTCCACTCGAAACAGCCGTGCTGTACGCTCAGCTTCCTCTCCTCTCCGTGCATTCGACAGTACGTAAGAACGGTACGTTCTGACCATAGTACATACTGACACATGCGTAGGGTACTGTCGTTAAGCTCATGCACCAATGAGAACCCGAGAGTGACGTGTCCTTTGGACCTCTGCTCACTTTGCATCGATCTTCTAATTTAACAATAAGACCGGTACCATGCAGATCATGTATATAACCAGACACACCCCACCTACAATAATACTAGGCCTAGTACTCTCGTGTTCTAGTATACTTCTCTGTTATACCCGGTGAATGCCTGACGACGACACAGATGTGTTTGTGTGACAGTACATATGTTAGGGGTTTGTGAACACTTAAGTGACTTAACATTTTTGTGTGTCATTAAAAAATTTTTAGTTGCATGTATATGCAAGCAACTGCAAAATGAGTTCCATCACAGCAATACGTCTGATGGCATCTAACCATTTTCCTGGAGCTAGCCAGCAATCCTCTATACAGACGTCTGATGGTAGGTGGGGAGTATGAGGGAGAGAAATTAGCAGAGGGAGTGGTTGAGAGATGTAGGGAGGGGTCAAGAATGGTAGAGAGGGAGGGAAGGGACCACAAGAGGGAGGGATCATGAGGGGGAGGGATGAAAACAGGACAATAATAAAATTTGGATTTTTAATTTTCATGTATTTACATGACTGGATGTACATGTACCTCTGTTCCAAACTGGAAGGTGGTACTATTAGCTGCCTGGAGTCATCTTGATGAAGTCATCAACACCACAGCTGCCACAGTCATATTAAGTAATGTTCTGGCGCACACTGCTGTACTTGAGGCGCAGGGGGATGGAGAGAGTTCAGCCTGCTAGCATGGAGGGAGGAGGAACATTTTGACTAGGACGTCACACCCATCCTTACATGTTCATGTGTACACAACTGTGCAGTAACATATGTACATGTAACTGCATGCACAATAACATGTGGTGTTAACTGAGTTACACATATTTGTATACAAACACCTTGATTGCATCCTTAGCAGAGCTCTCATTAGATTTATGATGGCACTTGCCTGGTAAAATGCAGTGATATATAAATATTATACACACATGCAAAAGTGGCACTTTTGAAATAGAATATCTTTAAAAGTACCATTTCTCTTTCTTGCCTTTCTTAAAAAATTCTATAACTTGGAGTTTTGCCAGGTCGTCCAAGTTTCCAATATTGCAATCTGTATTGTTTAGGAAACTTGGTGGACATCAAAATAAATTATTGGGATCCTACATGTAATGACACAATTTAGTAGAATGTCCAAATGTTTTATATAATTATAATGTAGATATCATTGATTTTCAGCTGGTGGTTTGTTATTCATGGAGGCATTGATGGCTATAGTCGTCGAATCATATACCTACATTGCTCCAATAACAATCGAGCAGACACAGTTCTGCAGTTGTTTCTTGCATCTGTAAGAGAATTTGGGCTACCAACCGGAATCCATGCAGACAGAGGTGGAGAAAATACAGAAGTTGTTCAACTAATGCTACAACATCCATTACATGGACCAGGTAGCTTTATTACTGGTCAGTGTCCACAATCAGTGTATTGAGAGGTTATGGAGAGATGAGTTTACACTGTGCACACAATCTGTTCTATACCATGGAAGAGGAGGGGCTGCTAGATTGTGAAAATGAAGTACATGTCTGTTGTCTCCATTATGTATTTTTAAGTTGTATCGATAATAGCTTACAAGTATTTAAGGAGGCATGGAATCAGCATCTTCTAAGTTTTGAAGGCAACCTTTCACCATGCCAGTTATGGATCAGTGGGGAATCTAATACAGAAAGCATACCTGAGGTATGGCATTTTTGATATTGGAAAAATTGTGCATACATTTTTAAATCACTAAAAACAAGACACAAGCACACAACACTATATAAACCAGATAGCTTATAGGTGTCTGATGTTTCACACCTACCTAATAGTTGTGTGTTTGTTAGCAGAACTCAGCATATGTGCAGCAATCTTATAACTTGCAGGCAATGCCTGTGGTTAAGACTTGACTGACATACTTCATTTCAACGTTAGGCTACCTGACTTGCTGTGAAGTCCTTTCTACTGTCCCGCATCAGCATGTAGCATGGCCTTGATTGATGAATGTAGAATTTTATTTGAATGTACACTCTAAAGTCATATAGTTTCGGCATGCAGCTGCAGAGCTCTGAAGCTGCATGCCAAAACTATATGACTTTACTGTATGGTGTTGCTATCAACACCATACAGGTAATATATTGTATGCCTAATAGCTGGTTACTAAGACTTGCCCGCACAATAATATGCTTACCCCAGCTATACTGTATACAGATATGACTTGAAGGGAAATAAATTTGGTACATATACTTACACACATGATTATGTGAATTATATATTGTTTTGCAGGAGGATTTGAATACTTATGGTATCGACTGGAATGGTCCACTTGCTGTTTCCAGAAATGATGATGATTATGAAGTCACAGTACCTTATATTCAATCTATAGCTCCTTTACCAGATGGTGACTTGCAGGAAACTGTTCACCCTCTTGACCACAGTTGTAACCATCGAATTGACTTGTACATGACAGCTTTGCAATTTGTTAGTAGTAGATTGTAAGTGAACGTTGAAATGTGCAATTTGTTACTAGTAGATTGTGGAGAAAAAAAATGCATGTGCATGAATGAAACCTTTTTTTTTCACCATATTATTTCCTGCATGAAATATTGTCACGTAAAATTTCATGGTTGTGGAGATACTATCGTTAAACACTGCCTTTTTTTCTTTCCTTTTTTTTTCATGGGAGGGGGCCTGGGTGTTGTACATCATGTGTATAGGGGCAAAATTACAATACAAACCACTTTACATTGACTGTAAATTCATTTTGGGAATCACTTTTTTCAGTTATGTTCATGCAATTACACAGTAATTTTACAGAGGATTTTAAAATAAAGTGGATCCATTATTTCTTTTCTGGTGTATATAACCATGCCGTGGAGCAAGCCGTTCTGAAGGCACATGCAGTCAAGGCTAAGATAGCTAGATACTATACCATGCAGTTTGGTAACATAAGAGAAATAGAATTCACTACTCTATACGGTATCTCCATCCCTCTCCCCTGCATGCAGCCCCACAGCATGATACTGAGGACGGTTTATGTGTTGGTTCTTGTGTCACCAACAACGCAGCTTCAACTTGAAAACTGTGATCATTGAGAAATAATTCGACAATGATATATCGCGATATAGACATATCGGCAAAGAACCATATCGCGGCAGCACTAGCTACAATACAATTCCCTGGAGTGATCACTCAATATTTCCGAAACAACACCAGAAATTAGATATATGGATACAAAACATTTTATTGTGTCTTGGCCTTGTAAAAGAACATATTAACATTAAATGGAGACACCAAATCTATCTACCTTGTATGAAATAATGGCTTCTTGTAGAATACAAATACAGTAAGATATCTGAAGCTTCCTCCACTATAGTGCCAGTGGTTGCACTATTGAAAACACTGATGAATGAGGAGGCTAAATATGGGAAGGAGTAATCAAGGCAATATATGCATGACTACATTTACATTTCAGCGATTGTCGAATGGAATAATTCAAAAACTGAGGTTTCTCTGCATGTGAATGATGATTTATTCTTAACTTGTCACTAATTTTTTGGTCTCTTGGTTTGTAAAAAATATTTTTAGAATCCACAATACATGTAATAGTACACAAAGTTCAATATACATCATAATAAATAATTATTACTGAAAACATGATAAAAATGTCACTTTGTTGTCCGTGTACAGGAATTGATTGCTGCTCCATCATCAAACCCTAGACCACAATCGCCAATTTGTTGGTCTCTATAATTAAATGATTCATTTTAGATACTACCCCCAAATAGCACTTTTAATGTCATAGCTATAGATAATTCTCTTGACTGGTATACTCTGAGGTATGAGTCTCATTCATTAATTCAAATTCAAAAAACCTTCATCAGTCCCTTGCAGCATGCATGGAGGTATACTTCTGAGATGCACTTCAGTCTAGCTACTAGGATGCACTGCACTTCAAGCTGCTAGGATGAACTGTACTTCTAGCTGCTAGCTGATAATGCATGCAGCATAACATTTAATTGTATGTGGAATGAACACCAAAGTAAAACTTTTGAGATGTGACTAGAATTACAGCAAGCTTATAACCTGCAGGTTTGTATCCCAATGGCGCTGTGTAGATATATGCAGCCTACTTGCTATCAAGGCTCAACATATACTTCACTTAGGCCATGCACCAGATTTGCTGTGAGGTCTTTGTTGTTCGACTCCCACATGTATATGATGAATTTGACACTGGTCAGTGCGAAAGCAAGGGCCATGATACACTGAAAAACATACAGTCCTATATAAAATATTCAGTGACCGTGTTTCGCATGCAAATGTATGTAATATTAACATGCAGTATCATTGTTTCAATTAAATTATGCATAATAAAATAGATATCTTACATCCCGTGTTACATGCGTATGATTACTTTGCATCGTATAGTGCATAATGTATTATCTTATACATGTATACATTGCAGGAGGATTTGAATATGTATATGAAATGGTCCACTTTCTGTTTCCAAACAATAAAATGATGATTATGACTCGGTTCGACACAGTACCTTCCATAGCAGATGGTGTACAGCACGACTTACGTTCATCCTCTTAACAACCATAGCATTGCATTTGTCAGCTTTGCAGTGATAAATTTGTTGACAGATAAGTGAACCGGTGATTAAATATTAATGTCAGCTTTGCAAACTGTTACTAGACAATTGTGCTGAGTGAAAAAACAAGTGAATACATTGTATAATTGGGGGTGATTATGAAAAGGCCTCACAATGACACCATTAAGATACAATGGAAATGCACACATAAATTGAACACACAATCTTAGCAATAAGTAAACTACACGTCTAGAAACAATACACATGACAAAAAGAAACAGACAATGGCTCGAGATCATGTTGGCATAATTATAACTGAACAGGATCTATGCATGGACCCAGCTCAATTGAAAAGAATCAATTCTACATTTTTATTGTTGATGGATCTTTTTGCATGGAATTGTTCCCAACTGATAACATATACAAGTAAGTACAAAACCATTCCGGCTTTAGAAAGTTGGTGTTTTCAAAATAATCCTATATGTAGCTTATGATAAACTACAACTTGCTAAATATAGGGCTTTATTATTGTTAGACCATTGTTTCGCAGTCTTTTATACTCCATCCTATAGCAGCTTGAAGTGCAGTAAATCTAGCAGCTAGAAGTGCATGCTTGACATCTCAAGTTAGTACTCTATAGAAGTACCTCCATGCTTGCTAAAGGTTTTTTTTAAATGAATGGAGACTCATCCCTACCAGTCGGGTCAAATGTGATGCCCATGGGATATAGCTATGACATTACAATATATATATTATTTATTATTTTTTGGGGGGGGGGGGGGAGGGGGATAGTATCTAAAATGAATTATTTAATTGCACCAAAAATTTTGGTCTAGGACGATCATTATAAGACCAAAAACATGGTGACAAGTTTTTTTTATATTTTTTATAATTATTCCTCATTCACAAAGAAATCTCAAATTTTTATTGTTCCATTCTGAAATCGCTGAAATGTAGGCTCGATACACCTCTTTTATGTACACATGCTTTGACATATAGTGCTGTCACGGAGGAAAGTGTCCGTCGGAGTAACTTGTCCTAACCGGATATTTTACTCCGAAGTAAATTGTCCTAACCGGACGTTTTACTCCGGAGTAAATTGTCCTAACCGGACGATTTACTCCGGAGTAAATTGTCCTAACCGGACATTTTACTCTAGAGTAAATTGTCCCCCAACGGAGTAAGCGGTCCGACATTGTGCCGTAAATTTTGATTTCAAACTATACATAGTCCGCAGCCAGGTGGTGTAAGTTTTGAATCACTACACCGATAAAGGCGATAAGGATTAAGGAGCGTAGCTGGCTTTTCAGATATTGCATGTGACTTATACTACAGCTGCTTAAATGGATGAGAGGACAGATGCATATGACAACGAGGAACGAGTTTTCTGATGTCCACACTCCACAGGTACCCTGCGCCGCTAATGAAAAGAGGAATCCTTCCCTCGATGAAAAGCAAACAGGTATAGATCGTCCACTTGTTAATACACTCGCTTACGTCAGTGTTCAGTAGCATGCAAAGAAAGGCATGTGGGTGGAAGTGATACTGATTCAGCAAACACCAGAGGAAGCAAATCATGGAGTCCTGCCACAATGATCATACTGCTGGTAACCTAGCTTATAAATAAGGTGTCAGAATTAACGTTTTTACTGGCCTAGCTGGTGCTCGCATGCATGACAGGTGGCAGCTGTTTTGGCATGTCCAGGGAAAGTGATTAGCATCAAAATGATAAAAGTTTAACAGCAAGACGGGGAAAATGACCTGGCTTATTTTGCAACAGCTATAGCTCACCCGGCTAATATATGCAACATGGTCATTGTATGTTTCAGCAGAGTGAAATTAGTCAGAATTTATCAAGATACCTTGAAGAACAGGTTCTCTCCATGCAAGTTTCCAGTGGAGAAAAATGAAGAGAAGAGTTAGTGTTAACTAGCTGAATTAGCAACTGAGTATAGAAATTTTCTGAATGCCTATTGACAAAAGGAAAATGATTGACTGTTCAGGATGCAAGGAGTGGTACCACTGTGGACTGTGTGACGGATATTCTAGAAAGAGCCTCAAATGAGTTGGATCGTGTGTGGTCTTGTACTTCATGTAAGAGATGAAACTGAATATGAATACTGACCTATATAGCTCATAAACATTGAGTCCTTGATGTATTAATTTATGTTATGGCAGCTCATATTGAAATCATAGGGCACATCAATTCGTGGTGAAGAGCAAACTGTCCTGGGACACATTTAATTCCTTGGCCTACGAGTTAGTTCAGAATTTAACTGACATCTATACGTTACGAAACTTGTATAGGTCATGAGGGTAAATTGTCCTCCCCCCCGTATAGAATGTAACTACATTCCACACTAGGATGACTCGCCCGATTGTTTTCCTATACTGTTCTTCCTGCCTACAGCGTTCTCATTATGTCATCCAAACTAATAACATCTGCACAGCTGAACAATGATGATAATGATAGCTCATTACTGAAGTACGTGTCTCAATAATAAAAAAGCACTATCTTTATTAGTTAATCAGCTCACAATCTTTTTTATAATTTGCTAATCTTTAGCCGATAAGGTGAAGTGCAGAAGGCATATTAATCTATTATTGGGACACATATCATGCTAAGTAAAGGCAGGCGGTGAAATGTCTGCATCCGAATGTTTCTTATAATATTAATCAGTACCGTTTGAATGGGACATACTGGCTACATTTTTGGTCAAGGAAAGCTGATGCTTACTAGCAATATAGATTATAAAATTCATATGGCGGATTATGCTAAATAACAATCTGATTAATGGATCATGGAATTACCTATATACCAATCAACACTGTCAGAGGATGTAACAACAGTAAGTGGCAATTACTTCCAATGCGTGTGTGTACTTTCCGTAACTGATCAGTAATTACATGTAAGCTTAAGGTCCATCTTCGCCACTTGTCCAATTAACACTCCATGCAACATGGGGGATTTAGGCGGTACAGGTTGCAATATTTCTATCTTCGTATCACTGAACAGGCTTGGGTAGTAAAAGGACATCCAAGTAATTAGTTTGGGAATAACCTTTGCATTATATAACCTTATTCCTGAAGTATATATGCCAGGCACGACAAACAATGTGAATTTGTGTTTATGTGACATTACTCAGACAATATGGATCCTATTTATCTCAATATATTTCAAACTCTCATATCAGATTTCAGCCATGCATTATATATATATATATTTAATGAATGCTCGTGTATGTGCTAAGTAATGCTTTCAACTGGTGAGAATTTAAAGAACAAGAGCTCCACTTGCTGAGTACAGTGTGTGATACGAAAATACTACCAGTCCACCACTTCATACCCATATCATATTGGGGTTGCATAAAAGGTTTCCCAGCTTTGAAATAAATGTAATATATTAATATGCACAAGTAGGTTACCAGAATACAATGTAATACTACAGTGGAAACCATCACACTTGCTCCTATAATTTTTTTGTACTGTTATTTTGTTCACTTGAATATATTTCAATAACAATGAGATCAAATGAAAATCTGACAAGGCAGGTATAGTGTACAACTATTTTTCAATATATACTGAAAGTTAAAAAGCATCACGTGACTATTTACTTTTGTTATTAACACTTGTTGTGACCCCAGTACAAAAAAAATTGTGAGCATAATTCCTTCTCCTGTAGGCAATAGATCTTGACCATATTCGCAATGCATCTAAAGAACAAGCATTAGCAACCTTTGGCCGAGTCGGTTTTTAAGTCCGGTAAATAGTTACGGTATTATCGAGCTAGATATGCGTTTTTAGCTCGTAAAAGCTTAGCGATGCTATTTCGTAGTACGCTCTCACTGGACTGCTATATTTCGCTTCCGAGTCGTCACATGTTAGATCTATCGCGAAATCGTACTTGGGAGGCAATAGACCCTTCTTTGCCGTTAAAAAAGTGCCATCAGAGCTGAGTACCTGAAAACCTCCGCCATATCGCGATGAATTACATTTGAAACGTCATCATTGCATCATTTTGTATCGTGAATATATTTATAATGTGACGTATCGGCAGAGATAATATAGCATCAAATTGGGCAGGTTACAAGAAACGTCAAAAAGCAAGAGGCAACTCTAAAGCTGGAAGGGAAGCGTACCCAATTAGCTATTTGGAAGCTGCCATCTAGGATTCGAAGCTTTGGGTGATAGAACGCTAGCCTTGGCGAATGTCTTGATGGTCCATAAAGCTTCCCAATTTGATGCTACTGATTTACTAAACGTTCGCCGTGAGTGGCTGCAAGATGCAGCATCGCTAGGTTAAGAACCATTTTCACAATCCCTTGCATCCATTCGTATTATCGTCACATTATAAATATATTCACGATACAAAATGACGAAATGATGACGTTTCAAATGTAATTCATCGCGATATGGCGGAGGTTTTCAGGTACTCAGCTCTGATGGCACTTTTTTAACGGCAAAGAAGGGTCTATTGCCTCCCAAGTACGATTTCGCGATAGATCTAACATGTGACGACTCGGAAGCGAAATATAGCAGTCCAGTGAGAGCGTACTACGAAATAGCATCGCTAAGCTTTTACGAGCTAAAAACGCATACCTAGCTCGATAATACCGTAACTATTTACCGGACTTAAAAACCGACTCGGCCAAAGGTTGCTAATGCTTGTTCTTTAGATGCATTGCGAATATGGTCAAGATCTATTGCCTACAGGAGGAGGAATTATGTTCACAATTTTTTTTGTACTGGGGTCACAACAAGTGTTAATAACAAAAGTAAATAGTCACGTGATGCTTTTTAACTTTCAGTATATATTGAAAAATAGTTGTACACTATACCTGCGTTGTCAGATTTCCATTTGATCTCATTGTTATTGAAATATATTCAAGTGAACAAAATAACAGTACAAAAAAATTATAGGAGCAAGTGTGATGGTTTCCACTGTAATTCCAACAGTGGTCAGTACCATTTCAGGTGCATTCAGCAAAAAAGTGTTCCTCCATCATGGATGTGCACTAATTATCAATCTGTGTAAGTAGCAAGTAGATTGTGATATTATTTATCTTGGCGCGAATTATTGGCCAGCGTTTAGCTACTAGTACTGACTATGAATCTATGACACCGGCTCATTCAAGGCCTTTTAAAAAATCATCTTCTTATATTGCTTCGAAACTTGCCTAAAGTCGCCCTAAACTTTAAATAGCAAGTTTGCTCCATAGTTGTTAACGTTTGACATCAGTTATGACATGAACTGTTCAACGTTTTATCCGAAACTACTTACCAGTATCAAATGAATTCACCGTAGACCACAAAGCCACGTGCGCGTATTAAAATGGCGTCGCGACAACAACAAACGCTCGCAGTCCGTCCTGGCAGACCAGGGTGCGAAAAGCACTTGAACACTGCAGAAATACTCCGTTGTGGAAATTTGGAGTCATCATTAAGACGGTACATGATGAAACCCGAGCTCACAGCGACGTAATTGGTATTAACGTGTTTAATATTAACAGATGACGAGGAAAGGGGCTCAGATTTGTTTTTGGATCTGATCACATGAAACATCAGGGCTCAATATGGATGTGGCTTTGCTATGACGTAAGTCAAGCGCATGTAAGAGACAGTGGTTGTTCTGAAAGATGAAATGGGGAGAGCTAGAGAGAGCGGGAGGGAAGACACGTGGTATCACCTTGATTTACGTGCATTATACCCCTTCATTAATTTCACTATCAGTATGTAAGGTGCTGCACTATTAGTGTACTGCACGTAGCAGTAGGGTTTCTGAGCTTAGCATCTGCTGATCATTACCCATGCAATGCAACACATAGTTGATTACATCATTTCTGTGTTGTTTGGAAGTTAGGTGTTCTATTTCAGTTTGGGGAGGCTGTATGACATTGATGAGCAATGTGGGTTGCATGGTAGAAGCACATGCAACTATCATTGTGTGCTATCTCTGGTCTGATGTCATCCTAATCTCTTCCCCCCCCCCCTTAGGAGATGAATTTGATGCTGTGTCAGTGTAGGGCATGGAATCCACCTACAGCATTGTGAACTTTCAGAGTGCATCAAAGTCAGGCTACACAACACAAGTTGATGCCCACTGAGTGATTGTGTGTGTGGGACTGTTGTGGATATGAGGATGGTAAGTGTTCTGTGTGGGGAAGCTATGTGATATATTGTATATGATGCATGTGTGAGGTATCATCATTTGTGCAATTGTGTGATATTCTCCCTCAAGAGTATCGAAATGAATTTGATGTGTAGGGCATGTGGTCCACCTTTGAGTTATTAAGTGTGTGGACGAAAGTTGCTAAACGTGAACAAGACAGCACTTGCGAGTAACTTTAACGTGAACAAGACAGCACTCTTGTGGGTACTCACTTGTGCTTGCGTACATGCATATCAGTACTTTTTAACCATGCCATGTAGCTTATTACTTACGCACATGCATATTGTTTATGCTGCATGCATATTAACCGCTAGAATGTTCACCTGCACCAAGTGCAGGTATAAGTATTGGGCTACCTGCGTGCTGAAAAAAGCAACCTGTATATTTGAAACCCTGTAAATTCTACTAAGGGGTGCTCAAAGCTCCACGCGCACATACTGGCCAGACTGTCCATGCAGCATGGGTCATGTCCTCACCAAGGCAATAGTTAGCTCCTTGACTTGGATTCACTAAATGGTATACAGCGAGTGAAGGAATACATACATCATATGGGACAGTTTCCAAGAAAATGGCCCTTCGTTTATGATTATAAAATCTTATAAAATTGCTTTGCATTTGAATCATAATAACTTCTGAATGGTTAAGGCTATCGACTTCCTATTTTCAACACTTCGTACCACACCATTTCTCTACGGTAAAATACATTTTGGGGTCTTGCACTTGCTCCGTGCCAGTTTTGCAACATCCGATACCCCACCGGGTTCAAACCCGCCATAACTTTCTGTAGGAGTAATCAAATCGCTTCAAATTAGGTTTGTAGGTAGAGAGGTCCTATATCTATCGATTTGTTCTGTTCGTTAATTTTTATGCATCCGTTACGGAGATGCAGTTGAACAAACTTCGTGCACGTTTTCCTGCTTGATTCGCGCCAATGTTATAATCCCCGCCTCCCCATACATTGAGCGGAATGCAATTTGCCCAAATCTGTGGTGCAAATCGAGCGCGAAAATGTGCACATAGTTTGTTCAACTGTATCTCCGTAACGGGTGGATAAAAATTAACGAACAGAACAAATACATAGATATAGGGCCTCTCTACCTACAAACCGAATTTGAAGCGATTTGATTACTTCTACAGAAAGTTATGGCGGGTTTGAACCCGGTGGTGTGGTATGCAGTGTTGACAATAGGAAGTCGATAGCCTTAACCGTTCAGAAGTTATTATGATTCAAATATTATAAGATTTTATTATTATAAACGAAGGGCCATCTATCCCATACAATAATATATAGGCCAATGTACACAGCGTATACAAACATAATGGAGAAAGGCTGTGTATAGAGTGCATTAAAAATGGCTGAGAGTTGTATCTTGCATGAAACATTAGCACATTTGCTTTTTTTACTCACACTAACTAACTGTTAATCTCCAGGCATTGGTCCTAGATCTAGAACATTGGTGGTCCTACATCTAGGACTACTACATTTCAACTTCGAAATTAATTCAAATAAGCATTGTATATTTCAACTTATCGTCTCCAATCTTAGTTGGATAAATAGTAGTTAAGAAGAAAACACTTTAATGATAGATTGTCACCTACGCATACATGTAGGCATTGCAAATCACTTTTTGTTTTCCAAACAGTGACAAACAGTTTAGCCAACGTTTGAAATAATGAGGATCAATTTACCAAAGAAGGCTACTTGCAAAGTGGCGGCAGAAAACAATGCCAACATGCTGCTAGTGCTATGTATGCTGTTGGTGCACGCCCCTCATTTAGCTGGAGTTCTGATTTGCAAAAAACTTACAAGAAGCATTTTTAGGCAGATATAATTTTTAACTCTTTTTGCCAAACACACACGATTTCCTACCTTTCATTAGGAATTGTAGGCAATTTTTGTACACTCCTCCATCTTAATTCTGTATCTAAAGAGCCAATGGTAGAATGAGCTCCAAAGCAAATTAAAAAACGAAGCCTTATGATGTTACATTATTCAAGTTCAACATTTTATATGGTATTGAATGCAAGGACCATAGGTTGCAATAGAACACCTACACGTAGGCTAAAACAGCACTTTTTGCCTACAAGGCTACATGTAGGTGTTTGTTCGATCTACCATTAACAATTCATTTATTTTTCGATATTACTGTAGCAGAATGAGTTTTTTTGTAAATTAAGTGGAGAAAGTGAATCAGTTGTTTTTTTTTTTTTTTTTTTTTGCTTTTAACTTCACACCCATATGTGCAGGGGACATACATTGTGCTTCAAACTATAAATGATTGCATTTACATGAAGAGTAAAATTAGCATTCAGGAGGAGAATTTATATTTGAGCTAGCCATAGTGAGTTTATGAGCACTCTTTCCATTAACCAATTACATTTCATGATTTTAATACACAAATGTAGGGTTATTTATCACCGCATCCACGAGAAACGTGGGGAAATTTAGTCTATTTTGGGGCAAACCAAAAAATGATTAATTCCCTCTAGATAGAATTGCTTGGTTTTAAGTGGAGATTTCACTACATGTACTGTTATGAGGCATGTTGCATTTTTTGTATCTCAAACAGACATACCATTGGCTCGAAACATCATTGCATAGTTGATTGGTTCTAGCGTTATCGCGTACGAGGTACAGATTTTTAAAATAACATATTGCTTCTAGAGCATTACAATAAATGCGTAAAAACTGTATGAAACTATGTGAAAATGGTTTAAAATTATGGCTCTAAGTTATCAACTCTCACGGTCAGTGTGATATGCAGTGCAAGGTAATGAAATAAGAAAACGGCATTACCGCGAGTGAATTTTTGCGTGGGCAGACTTCAAGAATCTTTCTTCCTGTTTTACTAAATAACATACCATGACTCTATCCAGACAGGTACAGACTGTATGTTTTGGTAGAACTTGCAAAACCTGCCTTCGCTGGCACTTTGGATAACTTGCAAAACCTGCCTTCGCTGGCACTTTGGATGAGTGGACCACGCCCCCTGTCTACTGCGAGCGAAAATGTCTTGTAACTTACTGCTGAAATCGAGTGCAATAGAAGCTTTGGCTTGTTTTTATGTACCCTCCTATAGTTGTATAACCCAGCAATTTTGATTCAGTAATACTCAAGGTGGTGGGAAACATGACCCTGAAAAAAGTGTATGCGAGGGCATTTACCACATCACGTACCCATTCGATATTTTCATGTGACAGGGAGTTATTTATAGAGCACCATTGCAGAAAAAGTAGAAATTACTATTTACAAATGGGTGAGCTTTCTGATCATATTTTTTTCCAGTCAAAAAAACGATAGGAGGGAATTATCAATATTCACAAATGCCCCAAAATTTCCCCATGTCTCTCATGGATGCGGTGTTATAAAGTGTTGAAATGGATATAAAATAGTAATTACACATACATACTTTGAATTGGTTAACCCTTTCTCATCACGGATTATTGAATACCATTATTGTGTTTGCAGCAATATTACTGCAACCAGCAACAGTAGGAGCATTTCGAATGGCATGCTGTGCACTTTCATTGCACATAAGGTGTTGATTCAGTTTTCATCTGATACATTGGTTGTACATAATTAGTGGTGAGTAGTGTGACCGTCATAGGCCTAAAATGCAGAGAAAAAATAATACAAATACATACATGTACATCTAGAAATAGAATTATAGTTGCCTCCTCAATGACTTCCTCTTCATTTGAATGTCGGCAAACTGTTCGCCCATCTTCTAGATATTCATTAAAAATCAGCTGGTGACCCAGTTTGCCAATGAATGCAATAAAGCTGTCAACATCTTTGGGATCTGAAAAAGCCTGCTCAGACTCATATTTGTAGGCCATATAGGCATCAACAGTGCAGATCCCAAAAAATGGTTCCAAACATGTGATACCACCAACAGTCAGTGTACCATGTCACATTCCATTGCCAGCGAACCTTGGTGCAATATCGACTACACTAAAGTTTTCACAATCATGTGCGGTCGTTTGACATGCTACCTCTTATGGTGACATGGGTGAATGCTGTGGAGCCGCAGTTTGATATGATGAATTTGAGGTTCTTCTTGGCCTGTATGGACAGTTGTTGCCTCAAGCAGAATGTGATCACCAATTCATATCCTCAGACTCTCCTGTAGCCCACATGGTTAATAAATGCTTAGGGAAACCTTAAGTTGCTCCATGGCTGTTTAGAGCCTCCAGTGTTTTCACTGAGGAAAAGGCACTATTGACATGTACAACATGCAAGGATCCAAAATAGTGCTATGTTAATCGTAAGGTGCCCCCCCCCCCCCCCCCCCCCCACGTCATTGCATCACATGCAAGCCAAGAATTATTTTATTTTATCTTATTTTACGAGCACTAAAGGAATTGAGGCATTGAGGTTAATAATAGCCTTTGTAAGGATTCTTAAGAGTTGTACTTCAGCGCAATGCAGTTCAATAGCACCTTGGCATTACATATAGCAATCTTGAACATAGGACACCAAGACTAGGTACTTAATATTGCTTCAAGAAAAAATGAGAAAAAAGTGTCCATTTATAATTGGTAGTAAAATCTAGGCTTCAAATTGATATTGGCACGTACTTATCTGTTCCTAAGCTGAATTTGAAAGATAGGAAGGTAGCTATAGATGCCAGCTGTGGATGTAAAAAAAAAAAAAAAAAGGTCACAAAGGCACTTATGTAGAAAAAGATAATAGTCTTGTTTACATAAGTGGTTAGAATTGTGGTCAACTCATAAAGCATGAAATTATTGAGGTCAAGAGTTAATAATTTATATCCTTTACATATGTTAGTATGTTTAGTATTTTGTTTCTGAAACTCAGACACATGTTTGATGGATTGGTTAAGATTGACCCCTCTACGTGTTCTGCACTACCACTAAAGTAATTAAGGAAGTAATTTCATTGGACCTGCCCCCCAGTCACAAACTTGTTCTCTTTGATTGCTTGTATCACCGGCTCCTTGTCACTGCTGAGGGTAGTTTCACTTTCCAAATGACTAAAAGAGGCCTTCGGCATCCTCATCAAGATTGCAACACTTCCGCTTTCTGTACTGTCACATCACTCTAACTAAGCGTTCTTTATCAATGCCCCGAACTGTTTCATCCGTGGTTGTGCCATCCGATCACTTTATGCAATTCTGACACTGGTGACCTGCTCCGATGACCTGTGCAACACTTCTAGAACAATTCTGATTCTTTTTATTTCATTTTAAATCTTTCCTACAACAGCATCACCAACGATGAAGTTGTTTCCCATTTTCGCTGTAATGCCCACAAATTGATGGATGTGCAATGTCTGTATGCTTTCATCTTGTAACACAAGATGAAAGATAATGGAAAACCAAGTAGCATGCACTAAATACTAAATAAGACGAAACATTGTTAGAGTTTTAAAAGCAGCCATTTGTTTTTTTCAGCACCTTAGTTAGTCCTAGGGCGATTGGAGGTTAAAAAGGTTGAAGTATATTATGACTGAGGTTGCTAAAGATGTTTCAGTAATAGAACAATGCACGAATTTGATCATGTAGGCCCTTTCAAAATGGGTGTGTACCTTATAGGCAAACCAATATGACCTAATAACACTGTATTGTATATATAAACCACATATCCACTGCTGTGGGCAAACCTGGTAAATGTTTTGTGTAAGGCTACCAAAAAATGTACCACCTGCATGGTACAATTTTTGTGTGCCAGACTGTGGATATGAGGATAGCAGGTGTTCAGTGTGGGGAAGCTGTGTTATGAACCTTGTATATGGTGCATGTGTGACAGAGTAGAAGCATACAATGTATGCAATCTCTTGTGTGATGTAATCTTATTCACCCCCTCCTCTCCCGCACAAGCAGTGTTGGTGTAGGGAATTGAGTCCACCTATAACATTGTATGTTGTGACCTGCTGGGCATCTTGAGCACATTCATTGTGCACCAATGGCTACCAATAAAGGTGGATATGAGAATGGTTTTCTGTGTACTAATATTGTGGGGATGGTGTAAAATCATTGATTGGGTAAGGGTGTGCAAACAAATAATACCCATAGTACAGTATAGCATGCATGCAGATTAATATAAAGGATTGGACGGTACTATTGTAGTGTGGGTTGTATTGTAGACGCATATGCAAGTATTATTATATCACCTATTCTCCCCTCTTCCTTCAGCACAGAGATGGTTTTTATGCTGCATCAATGCATAATCATATATATCAGTGAGGATGTCTAGTGGTGCTGTGGGAACCTAGTGGGATCATCCTGGTATTCACAGTGGATAGATCAAGTGGAGGTGGTAACTACTCTGCTGTGGCAACAGTTGCTGTTCCTGCATCCCCCAGTTACCGTGGTAGCCAGAT
Source organism: Spongilla lacustris (assembly GCA_949361645.1). Classification (NCBI taxonomy): domain Eukaryota; kingdom Metazoa; phylum Porifera; class Demospongiae; order Spongillida; family Spongillidae; genus Spongilla; species Spongilla lacustris. The sequence goes on from OX442430.1 coordinate 3,434,293, forward strand.
ACTGTAGCTGCAAGCAGCATTGGTTCCACCAACCCCAAACACACAAGTAGGTTTGCAGCATGTCCTTGCCAGATTGAGTAGGCTGTGGGCTTGTAAACTCTTTTTTCTGTGGAACAGGGGTGTATTTATTTCTATGTCTACAAAACCTACTTGCAATTCATGAGGAAAAAAATCTAGGATTTCAATTAGGACAGTTTCAAGGCAGAGGGGAGGGGATATGCCCTCCCACACAAAGTTTTAGTGTGATAGTTGGTTTATGCAGCCTCATACTAGCACTAGCTTTGCAGTGCATTGTACTGCGATATTCCACCAATTAATTTTACCTTTAATCCCCCATTGTCCTACGCTTAGGACACAAGTAAAATTTAATTTTTAGCAAACTCACATGAGCAGAGAACAAATCAAAATCTCATTGTATTGTAGAAATGGTTATCAATTCAGAAAATACTGGTGCTTCCTTGCAATTCAGATTCAACTACAGTCAATAGTGCATTGCTAAAAGATGCATTTTCGGTAAATCGCAAACCAACTTCAAGTACCAACACATAATGTTACAAAGAGCAGAATAACATGTTAATGGAAAACAGCACTAAGCAAATAAAAATGTAGATTGTAGATTTGGAATTTGCTAGCTCGACAAACGTATGAAGGATAGGTATTTGTCAATCGCTTGTTGCTGGAATAGCAAATAGAATGGACAAAATCTTGAAAACGTACAGTGCGTTTTTGGTAAATATGGCAAAACCAATCACTGCCATAGACTGTTTTAAGTAGCACACACATCATGCTTCAAAAAACATTCAAAAAAAGTTATACTTGTTGTACATTTTCTTTTTTCTGTGAGAATTAAATTCTCCAATGCATTTTTAAGAACCACATGCATTTTTTTTACATCATGTAACCAAGCGTGTGATTTAAAAATTAGATTTGAAATTTAGCGCGATAGACACATCAAACAACAGTACAGAATTGGATGCCAAACACCTGCAGAATTTTCAAATATTGGTCCTATGCGTAGGGACTTGGACCTGGGGATTTAAGGTTTAACACATCTGAGTAGGTCTGGGGAGGAGAGGGACAATGGCAGGGGGCAATCTTGTATAAGATGGTTATTACAAGCTTTTATCATGATCTCATTTTCCCCTTGCAGCTCCTTCTACTGTTAGCCAGCACTGTGTGTTCACTGACACACGAATTTGTTTGACATTCGTGAGCGCGCTGGGACAACCTAGACATCTCCAGATGTATTAGATCTCTGCATGAATATATCTACACAGTTACCAACTGAACACCATTGATGTCTGTAACTGTTTCCATTGGTAAACGAGCTGAGTTATACAGATCGTCGTCATATGCATGTGACTTGCATGGTCAGAACGTACCGTTCCTACGTACTGTCCAATTAGAAGATGCACGGAGAGGAAGGAGCTGAGCGTACTGCCGGCACTCGGCAGATTTAATGTATATACTATACAAGCAAAACAAATTCCCTGGATCCAAACCGTAGCCTGGTACGGAACGATGGCAATGGTATTATGCAATCACGAGTGATGTCATATCTGTAACGGAGCTGTAACAGAACGTTCTTACCTAACGTACTGTTACGGAGCTGTAACGAGATGGCACCACCCAAATACGAGACGGCACGACCCGAATACGAGACGGCACGACCCGAATACGAGATGGCGCGACCCGAATACGAAAAGCGAGCGCGTGTCGAATTATGGCAGTGATCACCCCCCATAAGAGCTAGCTATAGCTGTATATTGAATTTTATTATTGGAGTGTATCGTTTGCGCCTTGGGCCTTTTCTTCAAAACGGAGGAGCTAATCTTCTCCATATGAGTCAGAAAGGGGTTCTACTATCCCGATTGTGGTATTTGAACTCATTCCGCTCGATTTTCGTAAATTTTTTATGCTTGGAACGTCGAGTTCATATCGCTTCAAATGGTCGAGAATTGGCAGTTCTGCGAAGGGACTATATTGTCACGGTCGGTCTTGCTATGACTTGTTTTGTGTTCCTATATGCGTTACACTTTTGCTATTAGTCATACTCACTAACGTGCCAGCTGTTGGAAAGATGCGCATCAAATGGAAACGAAGAGAAAGCACATCGCGAAAGGAATAGTAAGTTATATACGGTACAGTATCAAGTGTTACAAATCGTACGGTTCACGGTTGTTATTTTACCTACATGTACCATTGTAATCTAAAGGGTAAAAATGATAGTGAAGTAAGGAATTGAAGGTACCTGAGTATGGGTAGGGAAGATGGGAGTGGTGCTAGTGTGAGCATGGGTGTGGTGCAAGGGGTGAACATGGTTCTGGCGCAAGGGGTGAACACGGTTCTGGCGCAAGGGGTGAACATGGTTCTGGTGCAAGGGGGGAATATGATTGTGATGCAAGGGGTGAACATGGTTCTGGCGCAAGGGGAGAACATGGTTGCGATGCAAGGAGGTAACGTGGGTGTGATGTAAGGAGGGTCCAAAATGGGTGAGGTGTGAGGAGGGAACATAGGTATTATGTAAGAATGGAACATACTATATGATACAGTACTAGGCCCATCACAATTGTTGTTGCAATAAACTTTCTCACTTCTGCAGCATCATGAGGTACCTGCTTCCACATTGATGCACACATGGGACTTCGATTCCACAGCATTGCTAAGTACTGATAACTGGGTCAGCTCAAAAATTTGTTTGCTCTACAGCATTTCATCATTGATCAACGTTGAGGTTGAAGAGGTCAAGCACAGAACAGTGCATGCAGGCCCTTGTGGTGTATCATATGATGTGGTTGTGTGGGTTGGAGTTGTAGGTGGGTGTAGCTGTGTGGTGGGTATGGGCTGGAGTCATCGAAAATGGCAGTGACAATGAATCATCTCATCGCATAGGTATGTTCACATGATACGTATACCCTCCAAATTCATCGTCGCTCAATTCTTCATCGTTCATAGGGTCGTTGAGCATACTAATTTCATCCGCATTGTTGAATGAGCCGTCTGCTCGTTCCATGGACCAATGAACTGTAGTGGCACGCTTGCTGACGCGTGAGACAACTATTATAAAACATGTTCGATCGAACGAAATCGTGATACGTTAAACCAGAGCGCGAAAAGGCACCACCCGCAAATGTATATCAATATGCCCGTGGCGGGCAAAAGGGCACTCCAGACCTTTATTCCCACTCAATCAATGGATGCATATAAAGCCTCTTTGTACTTTGTGACCTATAAAGCCACTTTTTTTTTTGCCAGAGTTCATGTGGCGGCGAAAGTTCGGTGGTCCTGTAGCTTTTGGCAATATTTTAAAGCACGTACATAGCTGAACAGTATCCGTCGCGTTTTGCGAAGCAGTTTTTATAATTATTAGATGCGAAACAACTTCAAAACATTGTCGCAGAAAACTGCGATGCAATCTATCCGTGTTTGCAGGCACGTTGCTCAGTGTTAATGCTACGCGAAGAGAGTGCATTTATGGTACAAAAGAATTCCAATCCGAAAGCTGGCGCCACGTCGCATCAGCCACACTCACGTGACATCGCGATCGCGACAATTAATGTGACGATTAACGATTGCGTACGCGTACGAATGACATGAGCGCGCAGCGTACACAGCCGGCTTCGGGGAGGGGGGTGTCGAATTTTAGAATTATCAAGTTATCAAATCATTACTAATTAAAATGTCACGGTTGTTTGCGCTCGTAGAAATGTTGGAAATAAAGTTCAATAAAGTAATATTGAAAAGTACTTGCGTCATCCCATAGCAACCACCCCGACAACGTAATGACCTTTGGAATTTGCAAGCTGTACAAGGTACCCAACAAGTTTAACAAACATGTTAACATACGCCAATGACCTTCACTCTTTGCACTTTAGCAATCACGCGCTCGGTGTACATTTCTGCGTTGTGCCCTGAAACTGATATGTCGCAGCAGGTGAAGTATATTCGCCAAACGGCGCAAAAAAGGCCAAAAAGCCGACTTGCCAGGTAAAGTTAAGTCCTTAAAGAACGCTTATCTTCTTTTCTGAAATCGAGAACGATAATTCTGGGGAAGTTGTGTGTCACCAAACAATGGCATTTTTTACGCGCGTATAGTCATGCCCTGTACGAATAGGCCTATACGATATACACATGTAGGGCCTACGGGGGGAACGAAACAAAGTTACTGCTTTCACTTTTTTGGTGGTGGTATGTGAGGTGCAGTGTGAAAATGTTGCTTGACTATGCACAGTAGTCTTTGAACCTTGTCGTGCATGGTGTTGTAACTTAACTCTGCCTCCTGTAGGGACTTTGACCACGCACTCATCAGGGGGACTATTGGGGACCACATGGCTACGAACATCAGCTGCCATATTTACTTCACTTCTTGTAGGTGAACTGGTGGACTCATGACCAGCAAATGCACCAGTTCTCATATCCCTGCCACAGAAAGGGCAGTGGACCAAGACATCATTTAGCAGTAACTGAAATCAGAAGCTGGCCGCAAGGAAGCTGGAGCCATTGGAACTGCTGAGTGGCAGCTGAGCATGGGCACAAAACAGTACCTGAGACTTTTAGCCATTCGATGCCGGACACATTCAGCACAAGCAAGAACACTGCATGGCAGCTCAATTGGCTGAGAAAGAATCTCCAAACAGATAGGGCATTTCAGCTTGCTTAGGCAAGACAAATTGTCAGGTGCTACTGGTGGCCTGGGACAGCCAGGATCAGTTACAGTAGCTGATGCAATGACCTGAATATGTTTGATCAGTGTGCTTGGCCAGACACATGGGGGGGGGGGGGGGGGGGGGGCCAGGATAGGGCAAGGGGGAACCATTTGACAGCCGAATGCGACTATGGGGGGGGGGGTGTGCTGTCCACTTTTAGCCAATTCAATCAGTGTGGGGGGGGGGGGGGGGGGTGCTGTCCACTTTTGGTCGATTCAATCATTGGGGGGTGGGGGTGCTGTCCACTTTTGGCCGATTCAACTAATGTGGGGGGGGGGGTGCTATCCACTTCCACTTTCGGCCGATTCAATCAGTGTGGGGGGGGGGGGGGGTGCTGTCCACTTTTGGCTGATTCAACCAGTTGGGGGGGGGGGGGGGTGTGCACATGTTCCTAGTAATACTGAATATTTTAACTTTTATTAGAAGTTTGGGGGGGGGGGGGGGGGTGTGCGCGCATGTTCCTAGTAATACTGAATAGTTTAAATTTTATTAGAAGTTTGGGGGGGGGGGGGGGGGGGGTGCCATTCAGTCCCGAAGGGCAGTTTTTGTGAAAGTGCTCACAAATCTGACTTTGTAGAATAATCTTATATCTTACTATGCATCCTTCAACTACCTATACTGTGGGCTTGCCAGGATGACCTGTCTATAGTCATCTTGCAGGGTTTGCAAACGCATTCAGGGTGCGTGGTAGACTGGCAGTACATTTATTGCAAGGGCTAGCTGCAGACTTTCAGCAAGCTCCTTGCTTTTGTAAACTTCCGCATATCCTGCAGTGTATATAGTAAGCTGCTGGATGTGGTAATCCATTTAATTGGCTGCTAGTACTAGTGTCGGGAAACGGAGCCAATTATTCACAAATATTCAACAACTACAGTACGCGTAAAATTATCGTTCTCACATTGCGAATCAGATAGACTTGTGGACTTAACTCTTCTCTTTAATATTTAGTATGTCTAACCTTATGGTTTTGCGCGCCTTGCCTGCTGTATGTGAAACTCTGATAGTAGGTTTCTAAATGGTGCGCACATAACTATCAAAGCGAGCTTGCGCATTGTCATTTTGTGTTAGAAAACTGGTGCGCAAATGTGTGTTCTGTTAGGAAAGCGATAGAGTATGTGGGTGCTACATTTAAATATGACAAGAGAGTTGTATTCGGCAAGAAACTGTTCTCGAAACGCAAGGGCGGATCCAGCGAGGGGGTCATGGGGGTCCGGACCCCCCCCCCTCAGGACCCATGATGAATATAATTACTATTAATACCCCACTCACGTGCGCAAAAGATGCTTCGTGCTTCGGTGTATTGTTCCTTGACGACGCATCGTTGAAATTGTCGCTTTGCATTCTTCGTATATCATATAGGCGTCGGAAGGTAAATTACAACCTGGTTTGGGGGGAGGGGGGGGGGGAGCCGGCTGATTTAACTTCATACAATGACATGTTTGACATCGTTCATACACGCGACATAGTTGGGCGTGGCCCTCCCTTCGCGTATTGGCGGAAGGTCCCTATACCAAGATTTGTTCTGGAGTGTTATGTAATATCGTTGTGAATATCGTTATGTTATTGCACATTCGGGTAGTGATTATTGAGCGTTAGTTACGTGGCGATAATGTATCTGCAGAGCAGCTGCTCAAGATATGTACATGTATTGCTTCGGGTGCGGCGTCGATGAGTTGGGCATGGCCCGCCCTTCGCATTGTTGGTCAGGCTTCATAGTAGCAGGGCAGCGCAACTCTTTAGCTGCCTCTGTGACACATTCGCAAACAAAAATTCATATACATGTTACTGTAAGTTAAATCAGCCGCTAATTGGGTGATAATGGGACTCACTTGAACGCTGCAATCCGATTGGACTGCAATCCCCGTTGCAGCAGAACAAATCCAGGTATAGGCTTGCAACCCGACCTTCCGCCAATACGCGAAGGGAGGGCCACGCCCAACTACACGCGACAGTGACATAGGGACGATATACTATCTCTGGTGACGCGTAAAATTGCATGCGTCGTCGCGTATGTGATTCTCGCGATTTTTTTCTATGACTCAAACTGCAGGCTATATAGGTCCGCTGAAGATTTATGCAGCTGATGTACAGGGGACCAAATAGAATACTGTTCATTGCTTGAAGTAGGTTATCTGAGTATGTATGATGCAAATTTTAAGTGGCTCATGAGTATCGAAGTAATAATATAACTAAGCGCACGTACAAATCTGACGAAACTGACAGGTGAAACACACCCATTTAAAATCCACATAAGCCTGGGAACAAGAACTTAAGTCAACTTAGTGCAAGTGATCCATGCAATCTCTCTATGGAATATACAACATGCAAAAAAAAAATTGCGCGCGCCCCTCCCCTCATCTATTATTCATGTTGGACCCCCCCCCTCGCCAAATTCCTGGATCCGCCACTGAAACGTATATCACAAAACGGGTGCGATAATGAGTCATTAAACATTGCTTAGATTGAGTGATACCGTATATTCTTTTTAGGACCTTAGTTTCCAATCCGAAACATCCGTGATATGTACGTTTACGCGCAAACGTACGTGGTACATGTACGTACTGCACATGAATATGCCAGAACGCCTACGCGACAGTGCCAATACGGGTGGACAAAAATCTACAAATATTAAAACTTTTAAATGCGATGGTGACGGGGGAGGGGGGGGAAGTAGTCGTTTGACTCGTTCGCCTGATCATGAAAGCGATCCAAATGCACGCGGGCGTGTCCGTGGGATAGCTCTGCTTTGTGTTCATATGAAGAATCATCACACATCTCGGCGGGAACAAGTTGCGATGCAACTGAACCAAGTTGCTAATCAATTTCGATTTTGCGGATTTTGCTATGCAATTCCCTGCCGTGTAATTTATATTTTTAGCATTGATATAAGTGTTAATTAATCACTAATTAAGCAGCGCAGGTTGGGCGTAATCTAAAGTACAACCATATTATCTATGGTACAACCTTGCTTTTCCTCGTGCAGAGTGCACTCCCCGATTGGCCAGCCTACAGTGCTCCCGCAAGCCCCTAAATATGAGCGGCAGGTCAGGGGGGCCCATGCATGCACATCAATTCTTCATAATTGGACACGAATTAGCAGACCAGTGTACAGTAGTACATTGTAAAACCTCGCCGCTCTATCGGTATTGAGTATTGAGGCAGAGTGCATGGGGACGCCAGGTTTCAAATGGAGTTTTAGCCGGAATGTTTCGAAGTTATTGTATTGAGCCCAGCAAATAGAAGGTGAAACAGATTTTAACTTGTTTCGTACACAAGGTATCGCAAAACAATAAAGGTGGTACGTTCTACAATAGTTGCTTTTGTGAGGCTAATGCAAAACTGCATGACTCAAAGCTTTTTTTAAATCCACAAATATACCATTTACACATGTACGTGTAGTAGGCTTACCACACCCATATGCATGCAGTGCCGGATTTAGGGGGGGGCAAACGGGGCGGCTGCCCAGGGCCCACGGCTTTTTGAGGGGGCCCCACCGTTCTCATAATAATGATATTCATGTTTTTTTGGTTTATAATAACTCATACTAAAATTACTAATTAGTGTTAATTGAGCGAATTAACATGCATATGGAGCCGGAGCAAGAGACCGAGAATAGAAGTGCGCGAAGTGGAGCATCGAAACGAAAGAAGCGGAAAGAACAACTTGATGAATGGAATAAGCTACAAAGCAAACTGCCAAGGCTTTTGTCCTTTGGATTTCATGTTCAAAATGAGCCAAACCACAGTACCCTCCAGGGAGTCCAGGCTGGTAACCTCGAAACCGCAGTGGCAGAACATCAGTGCGTAGACGTAGTCGACAACGTGCATGACAGTATGAATGAAACTGAACCAAGTGCAACCATGCTGCCAACATCTTCTGATCCTTGTTCCAGCAGCCAATCGTCACGACCAAACGGACCAATCGATGAATGCGTACCAATTTCAATGCTGCAGGCGCCACTTGACGTATGCATTAGCGTTCATTCTTGTGATACTTCTTGTTCCAGCAGCCAATCATCACAATCATACTCCTTAGAAACTACAGCCACGGCCAACACTGTCAATGATCCAGCAAAGTGGACAGTTACTAATAACCTTCGAGAGTATTGGGCGCTGCATGGGTTAAATAGTGGGAGGGGGGGGGGGGGGGGGGGGGCCACCAAGTATAATTGCCCAGGGCCCACGACTGTCTAAATCCGGCGCTGTATGCATGTAAAGTAATTTGCCTTGTCAAATTATTTAATGGGATAAAAACAAGCGTGAGATGCACTTACACTAATGTACAAATTACAACTTTAATTTTACAGTATGTGCCTAAGTTATACAGGGCGGGTACCGATCGCCACTCTACACAACTTGGTACTTGCTGTGAGGCTTGTAGAGGGCCACAAAACATGAAGCCACCACTCCAATTATCTGTGAAATGAACACATCTAGAGTGAAGCAATACGTTCGGAAAATAACAGAAAACGACAAAGCAAGTACTAATTCTCCATTGATACATATTATATACCACAAAGGCTGCCACCCTACATTCTTCAACATGTTAGCTGTAAATCTATTCTATAAAAATTATCATTGTATGTGCAATTGAAATGAAACCTTGGAACAATAAGGGAATGCAACAGCTTTATGTCTGCATGAGCTAACATATGTATACAGTACTAGTAATCCAATTAAAGCAATTAGTATGCAAATTGATCTTTAAAAAACCAATTTTGAACATTCTATTTTTTTTTTACTTCGCATTTCCTTTTAATGTTTGGTTATAGTTAGTTAATCAGTTTAAGGACAAAATCCTGCAACATGTGAGGTTAACATAAAATTCAAACTATCACAAACCTGGAACACTGCAAATGCAATGGCGACTCCAGCAACAGCAGCTAGGTTTTTCTTCACCCAGTTAACAGCGACATTAGCACATCCCTGATGGTGAGGTTAAATACAACAAAATGAAGTCAGTTAAATCCCATGCACTGAATGTTATAAAGCCTCACATCAGTGTATATGCCTTGGATGTTAACTTTGGTACCATTGTAGCACAGAGCATTATTGGCAAACTTGCAGCAAGAAGTTGGCACATTAGTATTGGCAAAGTTTGCCCAGTCAGTGTAATTGTTCACTCCACAGCACTCAAACTGCAAAATGACATATTGATTAAACAGGTTCAACAATCAAATGCAGACAATCACTGCACAAAAATGAAGTAAAGAATATGACATTAGAATTATGTAAAAGCATGATTCTTACTGTATCCTGAAAGATATTCCAAGTATTGTTAACTCCTGTTTCATTTACATGTTTGAAAGAGTCTAGTATACCATATCTGAAGGCAGTTTCTACCTGTGTAACAATACACAGAAATGTAAGTCAAGCTGCAATATCACAAGCACCTTACATCTTTGCTTTTGACAGCTGCAACGATTCCTCCTGATATTTCACACAGGATAAGTAGCATCAGCACCACAGCATACTAGGGTGGGAAAATATTTGTATGCTGTTAAAATTCCACCAAAATGTTTATAGTACTTCAATAATGAATACATTTACATAGGTACAAAACAAAGTCCAATATCCTTACCACCATAAGCAGGATGCGACCAAGTGTGAAGCCAGCAAACATTGCTCCAATGCTACCTACAACGCCAACCACAGTGACAAACACACCCACACCAATCAGGAGCAGTGGAATCTTTGAAAACGCATATCCATCGGCAGAGAGATCAAAGAATTTCTGTGCCTCAATTTTAGCAACAATGCCAAGTATGAGCACACCCAGACCAAGAAGCTATGTATAGAATAAAACATTATTACTGAAAGGTCATGACACATAGGGCACATTGTAATTTAGTACAAAGCAGTCCATTTGTATGTTTCATGTAGCCGAACTTACCGCTCGTATATTTTACGGGCGTTACTGTTTGCATTTGTCACCATCAGGATTTGTTTACAGTGCATGTGTACGTGCATTTATTCAATTTTACGAATCGTCAAAGCCTATGGGCGCCAGCATACGTGCATGTATACTCTATAGCTATGCATGTATACTAGTTTCAATAGTTTCCGTGTGGTACTGTATTGCTGTCCGCCAGGCATTTGCGGCAAGCCATACGTGACCCTATTAGGGTTATCTATGGGCAAACCAACGAAGCCATCGCGAACTTGGCACATTCCAAACGATTAGGGAAATGCATTCTTTGGTTTTCCTGTTACAGCCATACATGTACATGATAGTTTTTCGAACAGTCGAGACATATGGAATTTGGGGGAAGGAGGCCAAGAACACATTTTCCCGCCTAGCTACCCGCCTGCCATCGGCTCCCAAAAATCATACAGTTGACCAGGTCACATCGTGGGAGCAATTATGGCCCGGACTCTTGTAGCTTAAACCACTTTATCTGCAGGTGTATTACTATTGCAATATTAATAAATTTAGATAACGTTAACAAAGCCCACACGGAATCAAAGTTCATAACATCAGGGTTGCATAATTTGATGCGCGCTACACTGGAAATATACATTAGTGTAAGGCCATAACGGAAAAAAATAAATGTGAGGAAGTCACAACATGCGTAATAATAAACAAGAACAGGGGCCCTACGAGGGAAGAGTTAGTGCGCGCACGAGCGATCGAGAGAGAGAGAGAGAGAGAGAGAGAGAGAGAGAGAGAGAGAGAGAGAGAGAGAGAGAGAGAGAGAGAGAGAGAGAGAGAGAGAGAGAGAGAGAGAGAGAGAGAGAGAGAGAGAGAGAGAGAGAGAGAGAGAGAGAGAGAGAGAGAGAGAGAGAGAGAGAGAGAGAGAGAGAGAGATATCGAGAGAGAGAGAGAGATATCGAGAGCGAGAGAGATATCGAGAGCGAGAGAGATATCGCGAGAGCGAGAGAGATATCGAGAGCGAAAGAGATATCGAGAGCGAGAGAGATATCGAGAGTGAGAGAGATATCGAGAGCGAGAGAGATATCGAGAGCGAGAGAGATATCGAGAGCGAGAGAGATATCGAGAGCGAGAGAGATATCGAGAGCGAGAGAGATATCGAGAGCGAGAGAGATATCGAGAGCGAGAGAGATATCGAGAGCGAGAGAGATATCGAGAGCGAGAGAGATATCGAGAGCGAGAGAGATATCGAGAGCGAGAGAGATATCGAGAGCGAGAGAGATATCGAGAGCGAGAGACATATCGAAAGAGAAAAAATATCAAGCGCAAAAGTGAGGGGAGCCTCTAAGAAGGCGAGGCGGATGGAAATACTGAGTCTTAACAAAATATAAGATAATCGACTATACCCACATCAGTTGAGCACTGTCACACACTTACGGCTATAAATATGTTCATAATTGCCAAAACCACTTGTAGCAGTCTGCGACAACAGTCCATACAGTTGAAAGCCATTCTCCACAGTTTTCTAGCGATCGAAGTAAACACTAAACATCTACAATCAACTGTCCAGTGACGACAAAGGTGTTTCCTTTAATAACAATTTCCTGCATGTGTCCTGCGCATGCGCATATGGTAAACAACTCTGCGAATAAAAATTATACGGTACAATAACATGCAAAACAAAATGGCCGACACTTTTGTTTTGCAGAAGATGAACAAAATCCCACCATTTACATAAATCTTTGGCTCGAATATAGTGGTCATTATAGATTTGAGCCATATATGGTCATGTGATTAGGAGGTAGATCTGTTGTGACTTCAGCTAACGACCAAGCCGTTTTCAATGTGTTTTATTAAATTATTAATTTAATTACAATCAGTTCCTTGTGTACATGTGTAGTGTCACAATTTTACCCACATATATATGCATGCACTTGTAATGTCAGCGGCGGATCCAGGATGTCTGGAAGGGGGGGGGGGGGGGGGGGGGGCAAATAACTATATTCATAAGCGGGGGTGGGTACTGGAGGGGGCGTGCCCCTCCCGTAACAGCTAGGGGGTCTGAGGGAGCGCTGTAAGCTCCCCCAGTGGGGCCTGGGGCGAAGCCCCAGCCGCTTTATTACTTTTGCGTTAATTTAGCATGTAAATAAGCATACTTTGAAAGTGTATTCAATATATTGATAGCTAGCAAGCGCAGTATTTGAATTGATTAATATAGAAGCCTGCGTGAGTCAACGTGGATAAGGATAGTGAATAGAAAACTCTACGCAAAGCCATTGTGACCGTATTCTGGTCTAAACGACACACACGTTTTACTTTTAATAGTATTATATACCTACTTGATTTAGCTCTACCTGTTTCCTTTGATCGCTTACACCATTCCATCCGCGTAGCAGCAATACTAATTAAATACTGCACGCTTGGAGCGCGAGGGCCTTGGCTTTAGACCCCCCCCACACACACACACACACACACTCACACACACTTTGGGTCGAATGCTAACTCGCTAATCAGTTCACTCGCGTTCACTAAACGCTTCGTTTTTCAACTCGTCAATCATGTAATTAATTATTCATAAGTTAATTTATTCATAACTGGTAGAGCCGAGGGGGGGGGGGGGGTCTTTAGACCCCTTAGACCCCCCCCCCCCCCCTTGGATCCGCCACTGAATGTGGCATGTACATTAGAATGTAGAAGTTCATGCATGTATCTGCTGCATACAGCAGCTGGTATTCATGCGTGCAAAACGTTGAATTAAGTCTTAATCATAGATTGACGGTGGTATTGTGACTTAAGTCCACTGACTTAAGTCACAAATCTTAGTTACTAGAAATTGTATTCACCCGGTCTGTCAAAACTCATGAAGATTATGTACACTGATAGTATGGCTACAAAATCTATGAATGCTACAAAACCTACTATAGGACTGTCCCCTTCATCACTACATGTATACCTTGCTCTGTGCATGGATTTAACCACACATACACACCACATGAAATTCAGTCCCTTCACATCTGATGCAGCTTATTTGGAGGTGTGGGATAATGTATTATGCAATACAAACAAGGTCCTGGTATGGAGTGGTCCAGGAAACTCGGGGGAGCATTATAGGCATATATGTATCACTAATCACCATACCAGTACATGTACATGTAGTGCATTTTAGTGAGAGTGTGCAGCATGCACTAAAGGCTAACTGTAGCTGGTTGTAATTTGTTACCACAGCAAGTCCTGGCTTTGCCAGACAGTTTCCAACATCAAGCCCAGCTACAGTTAGCCTTCAGTCCATGAAAAATGTTGAATGGAAACGTCTACAGTACATTAATTGAAGAGTAATAAGTGGGCATACTCTGGAGCCTCTAATGCATTGGGTAGTTTTAGGGAGGGAAGAGGGGTGGTGTTAGGGAGGGAAGAGGGGGCGGTGTTAGGGATGGAAGAGGGTGATGTTAGGGAGGGAAGAGGGGGTGGTGTTAGGGAGGGAAGAGGGGGTGGTGTTAGGGAGGGAAGAGGGGGTGGTGTTAGGGAGGGAAAAGGGGGTGGTGTTAAGGAGGAAAGAGGGGGTGGTGTTAGGGAGGGAAGAGGGGGTGGTGTTAGGGAGGGAAGAGGGGGTGGTGTTAGGGAGGGAAGAGGGGGTGGTGTTAGGGAGGGAAGAGGGGGTGGTGTTAGGGAGGGAAAAGGGGGTGGTGTTAAGGAGGGAAGAGGGGGTGGTGTTAGGGAGGGAAGAGGGGGTGGTGTTAGGGAGGGAAGAGGGGGTGGTGTTAGGGAGGAAAGAGGGGGTGGTGTTAGGGAGGGAAGAGGGGGTGGTGTTAGGGAGGAAAGAGGTGGTGGTGTTAGGGAGGGAAGAGGGGGTGGTGTTAGGGAGGGAAAAGGGGGTGGTGTTAGGGAGGGAAGAGGGGGTGGTGTTAGGGAGGGAAGAGGGGGTGGTGTTAGGGAGGGAAGAGGGGGTGGTGTTAGGGAGGGAAGAGGGGGTAGTTTCAGTATGTTTAGTATCTTTGCTTGGCAACAATGTCATTAAAAAGTGTTCACTCACATATCCACACCTCCAAATAAGCTGCATCAGAGATTGAATTGACGTTTTAATTGCATGTGGTGGTGCGTATATGTAGTTGAAAGCATGCACAGAGAAAGGTCATGCAAGGCTTTGCCCATACATGTAGTGATGAAGGGGACAGTCCTGTAGTGATTAATAGGTTTTGTTGCATTCATAGATTTTGTAGCCATACTATCAGTATACATAATCTGCCACATGAAAGGTAACTAAGTTTTGACAGACCAGGTGAATACAATTTCTAGTAACTAAGATTTGTGACTTAAGTTAGTGGACTCAAGTCACAATACCTCTGTCAATCTATGATTAACACCGGCTGAGCTTGAACATTAACACCCACATTTTTTCCCCCTCAAGGACAAGACACTTGTACAAGTTTTTCGAACATATATGTACGCACAGTTATAGCGGTATAAATACAACACTTTTTATTAAAGTACATGCCTGAGTACACACCAACATCAATAATACAAGGTCATGCCATATGTGGTGCAACAGCAGTACCTTGTACCCATACAACCACTTCCACATGACAAATTTGTGCGTTAAACTTCCTTATATTTATGGCATCAGCGTAACAGCCACCAGGAGACAGGATGATAAACAGGTTGTTGAAATTATTTATGTTCGCTCCATCTCGAGGATACATGTTATACTAACAATACATGGGCAGGGAACCCGCATTGAATCCACTTATCAAATTTTTTCACCATCCTCGCCTCGCCTGCCATGCATTTCACTATTACATCTTGCAGCAAGCAGAGGTAGAATGTCTTTGCAGAAGCCATGCATGATTACATGGTAGCCGTGTTATGATTCCAGAATCCTCTGATCGAAACCATGAGTGTTGTTTAATCAGTTTAAAGAAATGAGTTTAGGTGGTGCAATCTGCTCATGAAATTAAAGGTTCTTGGTCTGTGCACTTTTTATGGACTGTTTTCCATGATATCTGCTTATCTTTGACCATATGCATATGCACTCCTTCTTGTATGTGCATGTGTGTAGTGATGCCTCTTACAATTGTCGGCAGCATGCTTTATTGTCAATTACTGAGTAGACCAGCCACTGATAACCTTTACCATGCATCTTGAGCCCTAAATCACTTCAATCTCCTATAACAGCACGCTCCATTGATTGATAGCACTCCACACTGATGGTCTGCAAAAGGTTTTTTGGACACCTGCCCATTTGCAGGTCGTTTGGTCATGTCTGAATGCCAAAGGCCTGTATGCTTTTCAAATTGACTGACACAGTCATTTACTCGTTCTGCTTTCACTTTTCCCTTTCCTTTCTTCATCTTGACACCACAAACTCTTCAATAAATGCTCAGATCGCACTTAGCATCATTTGTGTAGACACAACGTTCAAGTGAATAGATTGTGAATTCGTATTGACAAAAATCATTTGTGATTTAGTAGTACAAAATGATGCCAAGAAAGCAATGGCTATGAACAAGTAAAAACATGCTTGGAAAGCTTTACCTGGACCTTCTAAAGTATAGTTATGAATTCAGATAAAACTCTCTGGCGGATTGAAAGCAAAAGGCCTTCCTAGTGACTCGTAGTGAGTGACCTAAGCGGGTGTGCTATAAGGTACATGCATAGTCTCATACCCAGACCCACGCCACAGCAGCGGGTGGCCTACTTCCACGTAGCGGTGATGTAATCCACCCGCTGCTGTGGCGTGGGTCTGGGTACAAGACTAGTACATGCACAGATGCGCGGGAGTTTTAAGATATGAAAAGGCTACTTTAATTCTCCGGTTTGAACCAGACTGACCAGACTGCTTTGTCAACAGGTTTATATACCTTTTGGGGCATTTGGTTGTTGCCCAAAGGAGCAGTGAGCATGCACGGATAGACAGCTGATTCTTTCAAAGGAAAAATTATACGAATGTAACGCATTACGTACATGTATAATCAATGCCTCTAATTATACTTTTGCCTCAGTCCACTGTATATCTAACAAAGGAAAAAAAAAATCGTATTCCCAGCCTGGGTTTTGTTCGTTTGATAATGACTAAATTACCATTTCCATGTAGGGTGAAAAAGTCAACTGTGAATTTTATTCAAAACCTATATCAACCTGGAAACTCAACGTAATGTACAAGTAACACATAACAACGCGGATGGTTTAAAATAAAATAAAATTATAAACACAGAAGCGATGCTGAATTTATTCTGGCAGGTATGGCGGGAGCCCAGCTCCATCTTCAATCTCCATCCTTCACCTCCGTTTCACTCTACTGCCACAAATGCATAGATTTGTAGCACAGAGGACAGCAAAAAGCATCCTTGCACGCACATAAACCAGCACTTCATTGCTAGACTTGTGCCAAATTGCAGCTATTTTGTCAGCCTCATGACCCAGTGCTTTCAGTTGGTTCTGGAATTCAATTTTGTGATTTAATTCCTGCATGGTATAGCTTCGAAAGATAGTCTATGTGGTTAAATACTAGTCTCGGCCCCAGACCCAACGGACGCAGCAGCGGATGGATTACATCACCGCTACGCGTAGCGGTGATGTAATCCATCCGCAGCTGCGTCCGTTGGGTCTGGGGCCGAGACTATTTACTATCTTTCGAAGCTATACCATGCAGGAATTAAATCACAAAATTGAATTAGCGGTGATGTAATCCATCCGCAGCTGCGTCCGTTGGGTCTGGGGCCGAGACTAGTTAAATACCTGTTTGCATCATCTATATGGATTTTTTCTTTAATTTTTGACGAAAGGCGCTTCTGCTGATAGGGGATCACTCCACCATGATAAGCAGGAGAAGTGAAAACAGTTTCTTTTCAGAGACACCTACAGTCCCCTGGAATGAAGCTGGCCAAAAGGTGTCATTCAATGCATTGCGCAGGATTTCAAAGCAGGGTTCACAATTTGGTAACACTCTTTGCAGGTAGGACCATTAAAATGCAATGATTTGGAAACGGCTGAATATAATACAGCCTGGGGGTATGAATTGGCTGCCTTGGCCAATGCACCCACTCCAGATGTCCAAGTTTTAACCTTCTCTAAACCAAAAGCATGCACATCCTCTACTTCCATAAAACAGTGTCCATTAACTGTCTTTACTCCAAGTTCTCCAAACAGTGCCTTAGCTTCAATCGCCTCTGTGGCGCTTATAACCAAAACGTTCAGGGTGGTAACCATAATCTGGACCTTGCATGGCTTTTTTTACCACAACTTTCAAGTTTGAAAGTTTGGCAGTGCAGGCTGAATCATCGGCATACCAATTTTATTATATTTTAATGATACTACATTTAATAACGATACACTATCATAAACTGCCTATAGTTAATGCAAAACACATCTGGTGAGTATGGCAGTGGCATTGGCCCTCACTAAATGGAGATTGAGCCGGCATGCCATAGAGGTCTCCAAGGACGGTCGAATTGGGCCTGCATGTTAGAGTGGCAAGCCGTGATGCCAGCTGAGCGAAGGCTTCAACAGCTTCATTTCCCCATGCACCATATGTCTCAGCTACCAGGGGAACACACAACCAGCCGAGTTCCTTGCATTTTGGATCATAGGCCTTGTGCTTTCTGCCTTCAGTGGCTAGGGCAGCTGATCCTGCAGACACTCCCGCTTCCATAAGGGTATGTGTTAATAGCGGAGAGGTTACAGAGATGTCAAAGGCAGCTGTCTTGCCTGTTGCCCAGTTAGTCAACAGAAGGTCAGCAGGACGGGTGTGGCTATGATCGGCTGTGAGGTCATTGCCAGCTTCTACTTGGACACCAAGATGGGCCCGGTGACATGCTTCAGCCAGAACATCACAAAGGGTGTTGCGTTGTGCCACAACATCACCCCCAAGCTTACAAGTGATGGCATGATGTCCAAGGGGGTCAAGGGCCTTGTCAGGGCAAAGAGCGCACTGGGATCCCTGGGATGTGTCCATACCAAGCCACCACTTTATGGCAACTTGATGGACCGGTGCATCAAGATGTAGACCCAGCCCCTGTGATGGTAGGACAGACAGCCAGGAGGATGCATGTGGTGCGGAAACTGAAATCAATCATGCTTTGTCAGCCGTGGAGGAGGTTTCCAATAGCACATTGAACATGCAAGTGTCCAATGTGCTAGATATGTCTTTTTGGGAGACTGAAGATGCTGAGATAAGGGAGTGAATGTCCAATGCCCTATCGGGAGGAACAGCAGAATTGAAATCTGCAACTACAGAACAAAGGTGAAGATTTGTTTCTGAACCAAACCCAGGTGAGCAAATGGAGGCTATATATGCTGCAGGTGCATGTTGGTATAGTGAGCGAAGACCCAACCCTCCCTTACTAAGGCCTAGAATTGCCTGCTTCCAAGCAGCATCTGAAATGTCCACAGCAGTGCAGGAGGAGACGTACCTACAAACATCTTGGTCATACAACTGGAGGGCTGCACCAGATAATGATGGAGGTGTGGTACGTGTAAGATGGACAAGCCAGCAGAAACCACCACACATGCGGAGCAGGGTTAGTGCAACCTGTGGATCCACCAAGCCAACATCTGCAAGCTTTGACAGGAGGTTTTGGGCTTCAGACCGTTTGTGGCTGATAAACTGGTGGCAGAAATCAGCATCTCTGATGGGAGAACCCAAGATTTCAATGTTTGGATTGTTGGGACTTTTTAATGCCAGCTGGGAAAATGTCTAGTGAGCTTTGACACTTACAAATGTTGACATGGAGGCCCAGTGGAGAGCCGAACTCTTGGAGCAAATCCAAGACATTCATTACAGAAGACCTTGGACCTGCAAGAGCACCATCATCCATGTACCAGGCATGGAAATTATCATTATTATTATACATTACAAACAAAAGGGCTAATATTCGTGGTACAGAAAAGCTCTATGGATCTTCTACAATTGACAGGAGCGCCCATGAGTTGGCTCGCATCAAAGTCAGGCTAAGCCTGCTATGAGGGAGGCTTAAGGCATGATGGCTTCTGCACCCCAACACCCATATGTCTCAACTGCTATGGAAGGGATACATGCCCAACTAAGCTTTGAGCACTTGCACTTGGTATCACCAGAGTTGTGGTTGCGCACCTCGGCTGCCAGAGATGCAGATCCACTTTTCACACTCGCTTCCAATACACGTTTCTGTTGGTTGAACGTAGTGAATTAGACAGAAACTAAGCTCCCTCCGTATGCGATTGGTTGTACAGCACGTGATGTGACCACGTCGAGGTAGAGGTATATAAGGTTATGTGAGCGGGAAGGAAATCAGTCTACGTTGCCAGTGCACGTGTCTGCGAACTTCACATAGTGTGCATGTTGTGTTCAGCCGGATGGCTGGTTTACGAAGGGGCAGGAGCAGTCTGCTGCGCGTTCCAGCCGGGTGGCTGGGTACGTGTGGTGATGGAATGCCTCTGTATGCATTGTGTGGCACTGAATGTTGATGTGAAGCAGGCTGTTCCTTAATGATCACTCCCACGCAG
The DNA here is from genome assembly GCA_949361645.1 of Spongilla lacustris. Taxonomy (NCBI): domain Eukaryota; kingdom Metazoa; phylum Porifera; class Demospongiae; order Spongillida; family Spongillidae; genus Spongilla; species Spongilla lacustris. The sequence continues at coordinate 3,454,347 of OX442430.1, forward strand.
GTGAAAGCTGAAAACCCTCGCCTGAGGAACTTGTTATATGTGTATGTTGTGGTGTCCAGAGCAGTGCATAAGAAGGTTTTTTCCTCACACAACTGACAACATATACCACCACACACATACTGACAATACCAACCACGCATATCCACAAATACAATCACCACACAAACCACACTCAGAGCAGGGACCAACAAGCAACAGCTACGTTAGAATTTTTAACCTAATTTATTTAGAGGTGGTGGTCCCACACCACCTCAAGGGAAAAAACCTCACTGTATGTGTTTGGTGGTGTATGTTGTATGTTGTAGTTTACATGAAGTTGGCAGTCGTGCACAGGCGACGCTGCACCAAGAGTTGTCAGTATGCATGGTGGTGTACATGTACGAGGAGGGAGTTATAGTACCCAATGGTGCCCAATACAGAGTCAGCATTGCCCTGCTGGAGTGCAATGGACACTGCATTTTTCTACCATTGGATGCCTGTTATTACATGCAAGGCTACTTCAACTAGGTGTTGAAGTTGAAGTAGGTGGTTTTAAGACAATTAAAAATTGTCACATGCTAAAGGCCACCATACATGGTAGGTGTGAACTTTGAAGTAGAATTGGCATGTGGTTTTAAGACAAGTACAAGAGCTTATAAAGTTTCTACTTGTTGACAGAGAAGTGATTTTCACATTGGCTTCTAAGGACTTTGAGCATGAAGCAGACCCATACATGTACATGCATGCAAACAGCTGCCATATTAGGTACATTAGTGAGTTTATCTCTTTTAGTGAGAGCCCATGGACCACAGTCCGCAATTTTGCATATGTATTTAACTCCCCCCTTTTGGTGCCCCTTAATGTCATGGGCTGTAGCCCAATCACCCCTAGGAGCTAGGAAGATTGGTAACTTCTAAAAGAGCTTTAAAAGTGGTTCCAGATGAAAGCAGTCAGATGACAATGAATTATACACACTTAATGGTATGCGTACATTAGTACCACTATATTAGCTTTAAAAATTCCCTACAGAAAGTGTTTCTAAATCAGGCCAGGCCTGGCCGGCACAGTATGCAACTGCTCATTGATTGCATTGTCATCATTGCAGGTGCTTTTAAAATAGTCATACATGAAAAATTATCCGCATTGAGGAAATTGAACATAAAATGCAAAATTGTTTTTTAAAATGCATAAAAGGTACTGAGACAGAAATGTTCTCAATGCACCTAACCTATAATCATATATACAACTGATTGATTGATTGATTCATGTCAACTGCAGGTTATAGGAAATAATTTTATTTCTGGAGCAAGTTCATCCTCAGTACACAAATACTTGGGCCTCGTTCTTCCCCTTCTTTGATCAGCTGGAAAAAGGTCCGTTCAGTACCGTAGCTGCGTAGCATTTTATCTATTTCTCACTGCGAAGGTTGAAATGGCTAGTCTCGTGTTGAACATGTTGCACCCGCGCTAGGTCGCTGTTATCAGTGGTGGATCTCATGCTCATTGCAATAATCTGTGAATCTATTTACTCGTCCACCTGTGGCTAGGCTAGCCAACAGAAAGCTTTCGCTGCATGTTGCGTTAAAAGGTTTCTTTGGCTAGCGTTGGGCAAATATCGGCTAGCGTTAGGGATTCGTTTGCTAGCGTTACGTTAGGCATTCCTCGAATCGTTGGCTAGCGGTTGTAAATTCGAATCATCGTTAGCTCTTGGGAAATCACGCATAAAAAAAAATAGTCGTGTGTTATGTGTAGATCTAGATGCTCGTGTATTGCCGCATACTAGTGCGTATATGCACGTGTTTTGTTTGCATGAGTACATGTATTTCCCTATGCGTCAGCTTACTTCTTCCACGTGCAATTACATAATATAGCCTCATGTACAGCTGTGCATGCCACACTCTTTAACCACCAGTAAGGCAGTAACAACATACAAGATGCCGGCCCGGGTTATATGTGCAACTAGGTAGGTCTATATGGTTATGGTGAGATCCCTGTGCCTGTTCACTATATCAGAAAAAAAATTAGGCATGCATGATGCACTTTTCCATGAACATTTTTTGTACCACTACAATGGACGCAGTTATACTCCTTCCATAGATACACATAGGTACACACCCCTTCCAAAGGTATGCACACCCTTTACAAACCCCATACATTGGTACACGCACCCTTCCCACTCCTTCCATAGGTACACACCCATTCCATATAGGTACATACCCCTTGCATAGGTACACACCCCATCCACAGGTACACACCCCTTCCATAGGTACACACCCCTTCCATAGGTACACACCCCTTCCATAGGTACACACCCCTTTCATAGTCCCTTCACATGAACTCATTCCATAAATGAGTCCTGCTGAGATGTGGACTAGTGGAATGGCAACAACTGATTCTGCTATACTGAACCAGCATGTTACAGAGCCATTTCTCCAACCCATTGAGCAAGAATCAGTTTGTATAGTTCCTTTTGATTAATGAGCAATCAATATCTCCAGTCACACCATCTATATATCTCTTCAGCGGCGGATCCAGGATTTCTGGAAGGGGGAGGGGGGGGTCTTATAACTATATTCACAAGCGGGGTTGGGTACTGGAGGGGGCGTCCCCCCTCCCGTAACAGCCAGGGGGTCTGGGGGGAGCGCTGTAAGCTCCCCCAGTGTTGTCTCGTTCCCAGACCCAAATGTACGTAACGATGATTATCGCTTACAGTATAACATCATGTACGTACTGTAAGGCCATTCCAAATGTGATTGTAGTTTCCCGTCCTCCGCCCGCATCATTATAGACCACCCGCGTAATGTCACCATTATGTCCATTATTCTGAATATGTTTGCAATTTTATTTGTTTGAGATGCTGGTAAACGTGTCACATTACAAAAAGCTTGCATGCTGCTTCTCAGACATCAACACTTACAGGCCTGGATATATAGCGCCATCATTTTCAGTTGTGCCGCCTTTTGCTCATGACGTAAGATTGCATAAGAGTGATGTAAGATTGCATCATAATTATTGTATTCATTTTTAATAATTGTATGTAAATAATGGATAATAGCCGCCCGCCCGCATGGGTTTTGGTAAAAGGTCCGGACGGGAAACTACAATCACATTTAGAATGGCCTAAGCGATAATGCTTACGTACGTTTGGGTCTGGGTACGAAACTACCCCCAGTGGGGCCTGGCCCGAAGCCCCAGCCGCTTTTTCACTTTTTCGTTCATTTAGCATGAAAATAAGCATACTTTGATAGCGTATTCAATATTGATAGCTAGCAAGCGCAGTATTCGAATTGAGAAGCTTGCGTGAGTCAAAGTGGATATAAAGGATAGCGAATTGAAAACTCTACGCAAAGCCATTGTGACCGTATTCTGGTCTAAACGACACACACGTTTTACCTTTAATAGTATTATATACGTACTTGATTTAGCTCTACCTGTTTCCTGAGGCAAACTATCCTCGAATTCTTTTGATCGCTTTCTTCTTGCTCGCACCATTCCGTCGCGCAGCAGTAATACTAATTAAACACGCTTGGAGAGCCTTGGCTATAGACCCCCCCCCCCCCCCCACACACACACACACACACACACTCACACACACACTTTGGATCGAATGCTAACTCGCTAATCAGTTCACTCGCGTTCACTAAAAGCTTCGTTTTTCAACTCGTCAATCATGTAATTAATAATATTATTCATAAGTTAATTTATTCATAACTGGTCGGGCCGAGGGGGAGGGGGGGTCTTTAGAGTTTAGACCCCTTAGACCCCCCCCACCCCCCCACCCCCCCACCCCCCCACCCCCCCACCCCGCCACTGCTCTTGATAATTAGGCTTTACTGGCCCGGGACGAACCACAGTAGGTACTTTAATAAATTGCGTTTGCGTAGGCGGAAACTGGTGATCTAAATCTCGTCGAAAATTGTGACCGTATTTAGGAGTGCTTAAGAAGACGCGCGCTTTGTAAATTTGTTTGCAAGGTATTTAGGACTTTATTGCTAGAATACAGAGCAAAAGAGGTTGCCCGATACACTCTTGGTATCTAAATGTAAGCCAGCATACGGCGTTATTTTGTGTGCCTCGTTGATTTCCATAGTAATCGGTCGCGATCCCTAGATTCTTAAAGCACTCACTTGAGGAAGCGTTTCCCATAGGTCTTAGACTAGATCAGGATAAAATTTAATGAGCTTTGGAAGGTGCCCAAGGGTCCATTTATCGGCACTGGTGTTTACTGTTGGATTGCTTAGAGCTTGACATAATAATGCTTAACCTGGTATTTCTGTGTTAGAGCCCTGCGAATTAAACTTATTTTTGTTTTTTCAACGCATAGACAATCTATTTGTCAAAGAGTTGTGTGATAGTTCTATTTAATACGCACCGAATTCGTCAAGGCACGCGTTGTACAGCATGGACCGCCATATCATTAAAAACAGCTCAATCATATAAATACGATGGTGCCCACACAGCGTATTTTTCAAGACAATATTTTCATGTTAGTGCATCCTAGCTATGCGGCAGTAACATTGAGAAATACATCTACCCATAACCAGCATATGCCCAGTTATTGAAGTAGCTTTGGATCAAATGGCAAGTTTGAAAATTACTGCTCTCCCTGAGCCTTGAAGTACAAAATGTTACAACAGAACAAGATAAGATAAGATAATAGTCATTAGATATTGTAGTACACTAGCTACTTAAAGGTGTAATGTGTGTAATATAGACACAGTTGCATGGCTACCTTGAAGGTACTTTAGCTCATCTAACACCATCCATTTTCACCGATTATGTTTGCTGAACACAGTGCACCCTTGGCCTGGCTGAGAAAAGCATCTAATGTTAAATGATGGAAATGTCAAATGATGGAACAATGCAATGGTTGTGTGCACACTCTCAGAACAAGAAGAAAATATAGCCTGGTTAAATTTTGCATCAGACAAGCTCAGAGAGTAAAGTTAGTTAGTAAACAACATGAACACAACATTTCTATATTGCAAGATCAGCAACTTAAAGATAAGATTCTAAAGAAGGAGAACAGTTCAAGGAGGAAGATAGAAAAGAAGTTGCAATGTGTGGCAGAAAAGGACTGAAGTGGAATTATCAAATGAGTTTCCTAATATCTCATAATGAAAAATAAATTAATGTAATATTTGTAGCGTTGTACCGGATTATGCTCGAACAATATCTTAAATCACGCAGCTCATAACGTACCCGCACAACCTATACACGAACTCCAATAAGACGCCCCCCATCCCACAGCGCATGCGCATACATGTCCCAGTCTACTACTACATCCCCCTTTATAAGTTCAATAATAGTCTGGCCGTCTAGATATTCTCCCACTTCTTGTTCTTATTACATGCTCTTCTTTGGGTTCCATCCTTGGTGCTTGCCTCTCCATGCGTGGATCTTTAGCATCCCGTGTTTCCGGGTTTTCCAGGTTGTCTTTACCATTCTCTTTCTCATCTTGAGGTTCCCTATTCGATATCTCTGTATCCGCATGTTTTTCCCCTTCATCTTTCTCTTCTTCATCTTGAGGTTGTTTTTCCTCTTCTGCTACAGCCCTCTCGTCCTCCACTCTTCTTTTGCCCTGTTCATCTGCAGTTTCCTCCTCCTCTGATATCTCCCCTCCTCTCTGATCTTGGTCTTTTGGCATAAGAACTAAAGCACGCCTATTTCGTCTGAAGTTCCCTTCTTGTGTCTCCCCCACATAGGATCGTGGAGCGATCTCTTTCACAACCCTCCCCATAGTGCGACGATCCAAAATCCACACTGTATCTCCCGAGTGCAATGTAGGAAGCATCTTTACTCCATGATCTGCATCAAAATTCTTCTTTTGTCTCCCTTTTACTTGGTCATTTTTGTTCGACAGTACTGTAGGATCCGGAAGTTTGGGGACTCTCTGTTCCTGAGCCAGAGGCAAAGTGGTTCTGAGTCTCCTACACATGAGCAATTCCGCTGGACTGTAACCGATTTCAATAGGAGTCGCACGGTATATCAGCAAGGCCAAAAATGGATCTTTCTCTTTTTTCCATAGACTCTTCACTGTTCTTACTGCCCGCTCTGCTTCCCCATTGGACTGTGGATAAAGTGGGCTACTAGTGATGTGTTCAAAACCATACTCACTACTGAAGTTCTGAAATGTTCTCGAAGAAAACTGAGGACCATTATCAGATACAACTTCCTCTGGCACTCCATGCCTTGCAAAAATGCCTTTCACTGCTCCTATCACAGCCTCTGTTGACAGACCTCCCAACCTGGTTACCTCTATAAACCTTGAATAATAGTCTACCATAAGGAGATAGCTACCCTTTTCCCATTCAAAAATATCCATGGCAACCTTCTGCCATGGCAAGGTAGGTAAAGGTGTTGTCAACAAAGGTTCTGCTTTTTGTATCTGCTCTTTACAACATGTAGGGCACCGCTGCACTAGCTCTTCTATATGTTTTGACAATCCTGGCCACCAGACGGACTGACGGGCTCTTTCTCTGCATTTAGATATGCCCTGATGTCCTTCATGGATCTTCTTCAACATTTCAGGCCTCATGGATTCTGGAATAACTATTCTCGCTCCTCTCATCAACAAACCCTTTACAACTGTGAGCTCTGCAGACACCTGAGAATAAGCTCTTACTGGTCCTGGCACCTTTTTCTTTTCAGGCCATCCATCCAAGCAGTACCTAGCGACTTGTTTGATTACTGCATCCACCTCCTGCTGCCTTCGAATCTGTTGGATACCCTTCTCTGACTTGGGGTGATACTCCATCGTGAAATCTATAAATGCATTTGTTGACTTCTGTAGCAGCAAATCCTCTGCAGTTGGCTCCGAGACTGGAGCACGAGACAATGCATCTGCAATTGCTAAATCCTTGCCTGCTACGTGGGAAATTGTGAACGAGTACCGCATCAGACGCAGTCGAAAACGTTGAACCCGTATTGGCAGTTCGTCCAAGTTCTTATTGCTGAAGAGTGGTACTAAAGGCTTGTGATCTGTCTGAAGATGAAATTGCAAGCCGATCAAATAGTCAGAGAATCGTTCACATGCCCACGTCAAAGCTAGAGCTTCCTTTTCAATTTGTGTGTATCTTTTCTCCGTAGGCGTCATGGCCCTGGACACATATGCTATAGGACGCAACTCGCCTTTCAGCTGCTTCTGCAACAACACTGCACCAAGTCCAAAGGAGGAAGCGTCTGCAGAAACTATAGTCTCCCAAACTGGATCGAAGAAAGCCAACACAGGTCTTGTACTCAAGGCTTCTTTTACTTCTTGAAAGGCCTTCTTTTGTGCCTCTCCCCAAATCCACATATTTCTCTTTGACAGTAGATCTCGCAGAGGCTGTGTTTTCTCTGCAACGTTGGGTGAAAATTTACTTAGCTGATTGACCATGCCGAGAAACCTACGGACATCTCCTATGTTTGTTGGTTCTGGAACTTGAAGAATCGCACTGACTTTAGCAGGATCTGGCCTGATTCCCTCACTATCAATAACCTGACCAAGAGATTTTACTTCAGGTAAGGAAAAGAAACACTTCTCTTTATTTAGGGTGAGACCAGAACGTTGGATTCTCCGAAGAACTTCATGTAGACGACTATCATGTTCTTCTTGAGTCTTGCCATGAACCAGAATATCATCCATCATGCAGAGCACTCCCTCTACCCCTGAGAGAATTGCGAGCATCCGTTTTTGAAAATGTTCTGGGGCTGATGTGATGCCGAATGGAAGCCGATGAAAACAGAACCGCCCAAATGGTGTGACGAATGTTGTGAGTAAAGCAGATTCTGGTGATAATGGGATCTGCCAGAATCCACTGTTGGCGTCAAGCTTAGAAAACAACTTTGCACCTGTCAACTGGGCCAATACTTGTTCCACAACAGGAAGTGGATGTCGCTCTCTACAGACACTTTCGTTTAGTCTAGACAAGTCCACACAAATTCGCACCGAGCCATTAGCTTTTTGAGCTACCACCATCCCGGCACACCATTCTGTGGGTTCTTCGACAGGAGAGATCACCCCCAATTGCACCATCCTCTCCAGTTCTGCTTTAACTCTCGGCAGGAGTGGTATGGCAACTCGCCTAGGTGTCATCAACGCAAAGGGGCAAGCTCCTTCTCTGAGCCGAATTGTGTACTCTCCCTTCAACTTCCCCAGTCCCTTGAACAGGTTAGGGTACTGTAAAGGTATCTGATCCCCTGTGAGACTAATGCTAGCAACTCGTGTAATCAGAACCAAGGACTCTATTGCAGGTCTGCCAAGTAAAGGCGTATGCAGCCCTGGCACCACGTACACTTCCTCAACAACAGTAGCATTCCTGTATGCCAGGGTAGCTTTAAGACACCCTCTTACCGGCAACTCCTGGTTATTAGGACCATGCAGTCGTTTTTGAGCTGGGTAAAGTGTTTTTGTCTCCCTCTGGCGGCGAAGCACACTCATTGGTATAACCGTCACATCCGCGCCTGTATCCATCTTGAAGGTGACAGGTTGTCCATTGAGTTGCAAAGTCACCAACCAAGAATCATTTCTCCCTGCCCTATGGTTAGCTAGGTCATGTATATACACTGCATCCAATACTTCTGAATTGTCAGAAAACACCTCCTTCACTCTTGTAGATGACCTACACACCGCCTGAAAATGCCCAAGTTTTCCACATTTATTGCAAGTTGCATTTCTTGCTGGACAATTTCTGCGATCATGTGGGAACCCTTTCCCACAATTTGGGCATTTACTTTGTGTCCCCTGTGTTAACTGAGTTGACTTCCGTATTGCTGGTTGTGGTCCTTTTGTATGTAAGGGCTGCTGCTGCTGTCTACCAGGAGAGACTGCATCAATGTTGACAGGCTGGGGTTGAGACTGACCACATCGAATTATTGCCTGCTGTTTCCTCACACTTTCCGCCTGCCGAGATTGTGCTACTGCTTTCTCTAAGGTAAGGTTAGGGTCCATTTGCAATTTTTCTGACAGTTGTGAATCCCGTATACCCACCACAATTCTGTCCCTAATCATTTCTCCTTGAAGCACCTTATAATCGCAAAATTCAGCCAGCCGGTAGAGATCCGTTATAAAAGCATCCACAGTTTCCCCATCTTCTTGTCTCCTTTGATTAAACTTCGCTCTTTCAAATATAACGTTTCTCCGAGGGACAAAATGAGACTCAAATTTGCCCTTTACGACACTGTACTTTTTTGAATCTTCCTCAGATAGACCGAATGACCGTAGGATATCATCCGCTTCGTCGCCCATGCTATAAATGAGATTGCTCACTTGTGTCTCCTCTTCTTTCGCGTCCAGCCCCGACACCTGGCGAAATCGCTCAAAGCGACGAATCCACTTTGGCCATTCCTCGGGATGCGTGAAGCTAAAGTTTTCCGGTGGAGTCACCTGAAAGGTCGCCATTCCTTTGTTATAGGTAGGAGTACGGCGTCCAAACCAGCACGACGATAAAATGAACGGAGGGTAATAATCCCACTGCGGCCACCATGTAGCGTTGTACCGGATTATGCCCGAACAATATCTTAAATCACGCAGCTCATAACGTACCCGCACAACCTATACACGAACTCCAATAAGACGCCCCCCATCCCACAGCGCATGCGCATACATGTCCCAGTCTACTACTACAATATTATTAAAGCGTTTTATCCAACGTGTCAGTTATTTGTAATAATAAAATAATAAAGGTATAAGCATAAAAAATGCACAATAAGTAACTATTCTAGTAAAAAGATACAGAAAAAAGTCTACCACTGCATGTTGGCCCACAGAATCCATAATAGAAGCAGCATTTCCACATTGTACTGCAGCTGATAGCCTTTGTAGCAAGTAAGTGTAGGCATTGCACTCTCCCGATGCCTGCCTAAGGTGATGGTCAAGCTCTCTCCTGATGTCTCAATGGCTATGGGCGTGATCAGTTATTAATGGTCAGTATATTGAACACCTATGGTATGTGGATCATCAAAATGTGCTATACAATGGACATATATGTGTAAATCAATCAAAGAAGTCTCAAGCTCCTAAAGTAATTATTACACATTGGAAGAATGATGAATGTGAATAAATAGGGGAGAACATTATGATATCGCTATACGGGCTATTGCCGTATTGGCAGCTAGATTATATAATTAAATACCTAAATTTAGATGTAATGTGTATTTGACCATGTGAACCTTATAAAGAGTACCTATGTTGTATTTTACGCAATTATGGCATCATTATCTTGAATACTTTTACAGTAACTGCATGGAGAAGTCAAGCGGTCACAGTTTTTTTATATCGCACATTGCATACATTGTTGGTCACCCGCGACGCAATGTTTGAAACGTTATAACTTTTGAAATAGTAATCTGTTTTCCGTGGCAAAAGAATATTTTTGATGAATTCAATTTGCTCTTTTAGGCTATGGATAAAAGTTCTAGTTTTATTCATTTTCAAAAATTTATTAAAGTACCTAACCACAGGTGTAGTAGATATTAGTTCAGTGTACGTGTAGCTTAGTATTTAGTTTCTTATTATTATTATATTGCATGCAGTCAGAAACCAACTTGTCGCAATTAATGGAGCAAACCAGAGAACTGTGAACAGATTTATGTGTTTCTTTTTCCATTGGAAAACTTATCTACCCTATGTTAAATTACGACTTACGTTTAATATCATGAATATTAATAGCACCATTCAGGTTTGCCGAAAGTCAGGCCGGGGTCCGGCCTGTGACCGGCCGGCCTGACAGTGACAGCCCCGGCCTGTCAGGTCGGCCTGCCAGGTCGGTATTACTAATACATATATTCATAGTAGTTGATAATTTGATCGCTTACTTTGTATGAATGGCCTTGAATATTGTTCAGACTCATTTGTGCTGCGCACGAATCCACTTCAGATACTCCACTTTTATCAGGACAGCTGTGCTTCCTCCGGTCCAACCTCGATCTTTGGATACATAATCCAGACGAATTCGTAATTACCGTAGAATATTGCCCCCCCCCCCCCTCCAAAAAAAAAAAGGTCCCGTGTTTAAACGAGCGCATCGACATAATCATGAACGCAGCTGCGTGACCTGCGTGCCATACTTTAAACTCCTGCTGGAGTGCCAGTTCTTTCCTGAAATAAGTTTTAACGATTACGTCGATATACGTTTGTTAAACACGGGCCATTTTTTTTTCTGTGGGGTGGATGGGGAGGGGGTTATGTCGCGGTAGTCAGGTTGGAATTCCCACTAAGTAGAAAGCAAAACACTAACTCTACTTCCATTGTTTCAAGGTGTACAGAGTCAATATATCTCTCATACAAAAGAACTCTAGCTGCTCAAAGCTAAAAAGCCCCCACTTGAACAGTATTTTACAATGAAGGTTCCCCCATTATCTATATCTATGTCATGCACCACTCATATTTTACGTCATCTGTTGATCCCAACTCCATGCATGAGTTGCACTTGCGCGCAACCTTATACATGTATAAGTACATGTACATTTTTGGTAATGACAACGTGAGTTTCTCATTCTCGTGCACAACTGACCATGCTAAAGAACTCCACTGATTATTCGCATGACTTCTCTAATGCATCATGTACATGCTAATCACTTGGAACAGGAATCTATAACCCACATATCAATGAAGCTGTCCAGTACATCCCCACCCCCTTCACCTCCATAAAAATGGTTGGTTGTATATGTAATGTGGAACACTCGACACAGAAATATGACTGGGCCTTTATCTCTATATGTGATCAGGCATGCAGTTTACATTTATGTACATGTATGTATTATTTGCACTTCCAATACTGCCAATGCCACACATGCAGAGTCAGTAATCCTTCCTAACTGAGACAGAGCACCCTGAAATCAGTCAAAGCTATGCATCTATATATGATCTCTGATAACACAATGCATGAAATTGCTGGCGCATGCATTGGTGTGACAATCTACTCCCCCCTTTGAGGGCGGATCCCGGTCTGTCAGGCGTGAGAGTCCGGCCTGCCAGGCCAAGCGGACAGTCCGGCCTGGCATGCCGACCTGTCAGGCCAGGCTGGCCTTCGGCAACCCTGGCACCATTAGACTGATATTCATGGATGCCGCATGCCAGCATCCATTCTTAACACAGAGCTGCTATTCATGTCTTTTGATTTTTAGTGCATTAAAGAAGCAATTGATTTGACTGAAGGCTGGGACTAGTCTGACAGCTTAACATAGGAAGGGAGGTAGGCCTATATGCACACCCCTTCAATAATTACCCCCCCCCCCCCCCCCTTTCGCTATGTATGTACACACCATAACACCATATGCATTTCCATAGTTACACACCCGGCCTTCCATAGGTACACACCCCTTCGGAGTTCCATAGGGAAAAACTCACGTCCCGCCTTTCTCGTACGCAATAACCTGTAGCGTATACGTATTTTGTGACCGCGAATACTATGTTCCTGCAAAGAAGATATCATATTATAATTTGTAACGGTCATAACTGGCAAACAATTCTGTTCAGTGCAGCTCGTTATAATTAGGGTTTGGTTTTTTCAAATGTCTGGCTAGCGAGACTAGTGCTGCCACGGTTGCGATTCATCCCAGCTGAGCTATCCTAATGTTATCAACTTCGATTCTGGCCGTGAATTGCCACCCCATTCCGATTGCGACACTGAATTCACAAATGGAGTCTACATGTATGCACTCTGTCTCAGTGTGCAGGAAAGTTAGTTAGTCTCGTCAGAGATAATAGTTTCAAACGTTACGCATTACATCACCGCTAGCGGTGATGCAATCACAAATGTTGCTGCTTTTTTTTTTGTATAGATGTAAGTACAATTTTACATTTTTAAAAATGACGGTATTCATAACTACTGTAGTTTCGTTCCCAATTATATATCTACATGTAGGCTGATGTAGCTGAGTCTGCTCACTTACACTCCTGTCTCGCGATCCAACAAAATTTGACTATAACGTGTATGCAATCGATCGTGATTGTATACCGCGTGTAAAGTTATACTGAGGCAAGTATCCGGACCCGCTGTATTCGAGGTACATGTATAACGGTATACCGGGGTTTACACGAATCGTCGATGCAGTATACGGATTACACCTACCGCTGAAATTGCACTTTGTTATAATACAATGCTGTCGGCATATACATGTACATCTATCTATTGCTAATAATACGATTGTGGGCTGTTTTACTACATATGAATTCAGTAAACATCATTCATGGTTGCACATGACCGTTAGATCATAATACATGCTGATTGCCAAAATGGCCTTTTCTGGTGCATCTACGAGCGAGATGATAAGTATTGCAACGTCGAGCGCTAACGACAAAGATCAAAGGAGTGCTGTCGCAGTAAAGGCAACTGATATTCAGCCCACCCCAACTAACTGCAGGCGACTGACGATGGGGGTGATTATTGTGATTTGCATAGCGCTCTCTTGGGTTGGTGCCGTGCAGACAACTAAAATAAGCTACAACGAAGAATTCTCTGCCCCGATGTTCTTGGTCTGGTTCGGCACTTCGTGGATGATGACGCTGTTTCCCGTAGCGTCTGCAATTCACTTCCTTTCTGCTCCTCAGAGACTAAGAGATAAGGAGGCTGTCCTTACCTATTGGAGGTAAACGTTCGATGTAGCAGTATAGATATTTCATTCATGTTACATGAATCAAATATCTATACTGCTACATGCATCGAACATTGTATTAAAATAGAATATATACTATATACTCATTCAATTTTATACATAATCGTTTTCCTCTACTTCTATGCATGTTGAAAGAGCTCATAAAAGGTCCCGCATGCATGTGAATTGTATAAGATAGCTTGAATGCTACCAGATACTGAATACAACAAATAATGTATTGAAGTTGAGATTTTAATTTTATTATAATTACATGTGTATATATATGCATTTCTATACTAGCTTTATTGAATGCACTATCTTTTGAAGTGCCAGAGATTTACATTTGGCTCACTTCCAATTTTATTCCACCAGACACTGCACACATGTGTTTTCCCCTAGTGGCATCACATTGTGTAGTCTACTCACCTCGACAGTCTTATTTGCATCACTGTGGGTGGGTACCAACTATTCTTACTCCAGAGCACTGATGTATGCCTCAGCCACTGATGTGGCCACACTAACATCTTCATCATCTGCTTTTATTGTCTTACTGTCCATCTGCATTCTGAAAGAGCCAGTATTGATACTAAGGGTATGTATATGAGTATCGATATCTATATAAGCCGGCCTAGAGTTACAATGGAAGCATTGTGTGGGTATGTGCATGTATGCATTATGATTTCACCAGTTGAATTTTGGTATTATGGAGTCCCTTATTGCACTTGAAGTTATATAAGCAGCACACTTGTATAATATTCAAACCTATACTTATCTTTTTTCAGCTTATTTCAGTTCTTTTTTCATGTGGAGGAATTATTCTATTTGCATATGCTGATGGATTCCAGCCTGCTGGTGCTTTAGGGGTGATTCTTTCAATATTATCGGCGATCGGTATAGCAATGTACAAGGTGAGCTTGCCGCAAATGTTGTACTTTCTGAAATGTATTGGATGCATTCATGCCATAAGTTCACATACTGCTTGTCTGCAAACTATAGGTGCTGCTGAAGTGGCGTGTAGGTGATGCTTCCATATATCAGATGGCCCTCTTCCTCTCAATACTTGGAGCATTCAGTACACTCATTCTGTTTCCTGTTATTTTGCTACTTCACTTCACTGGAGTTGAGACTTTGTATCATATTCCATGGAACTATGTCATTGGGAGCTCCATTCTTGGAACAGTTTTTAATTTCTTAATTAACTTTGGAATTGCATATACTTATCCACTGTTCATATCTTTGGGAACAGTGTTGGGAATTCCGATTAATGCTATAATAGATGCCCTGGTGAACAAAGTGGATCTGCTGAATTGGAAGATCACTGGTGCAGTCCTCATAATGAGCGGGTTTTTGATACTGCTGGTTCCTCCATCTGACTCTTTGGCCACAAGTACATTATTCCTGAAGCTGATTAGGTGGCCGTGGACTTCTGAAAATCACAGAAACCTTCCTTAACACTTTCAGCACAACACATGACAGGTTCTATATAGTTGTAATGCATTAACCACATATAAGGAATTTCACTCACTCAGCCATGGAAAGTAATTCTCAGGGTGTTTCATAAATAAACTACAAATGAATGACAGGGACATTACACAGCACCCACTTGAATAACTAATTAAGGGCCCCTTCCACTTTAGGACCATGACTATGTCCCATAATCGCTTATTATTCCATCACATGGTGTTTCATACACAATACAAACCAACTGACAAGCCATTGCCACTTGACATATCTGAGCAAGGCTTTGGCGACTCCCACTTTAGGACCAATGTTCCTTGATGGATTACTATTTCTTGACAGGGTGTTTCATGTGCAACGTTAACTGAAACAAACCAAATGTTAGTGCAAATGAATGGAGGGACATCACATATGACCCACTATATTGCAAGTACAACATGTATTATAATTTCATAAGCTTGGCATCTGGGATGTGGACGGACTCAAAAGTCATACCTTGGAGGGTTACTTATGTACAAAGTGAATAAGGTATGGATTATAGTGATTGGACTCCCGCAAGAAGGGAAACTGTATGTTTTGATCCATCATTTATGCCCGCACTTAGATGCCAAGGTGTGAAAAGGTCCAACTTCCAAGGTTTGCATCACATATAAACCAATAATTTCTTATCTTTATTCTGTTACTATGAGATGCTTTGGCAATTTATAATTGAAGACAACACCGAACTTTTACTAAACTTTCAAAGAGCTTTTCTCACAAAAGGAATGTCTTTCAGACTTCAAATTAAACATCTAGCCTCATTAACACCAATTAATATGTGCTGCATATATACAATATGTATTTTTATTAAGGTTCGTATGGCTTATTATGATTTTTTTCGTTCACACAGGTTTAAAATGTATACTATTACAGTAAAAGCATGAAGTTGTTGTTATTATTGACCATTCTGAAATTATGTGCAATATTTTGAGCTCATTTGTGGGAAAATGTCAATTATACTTATTCAAAACTCATGTGTCAATGCATGTACAACACTCACAAGCAGCATGCAGGTCTTTAAAAATCGATGCTGCATGCTTGGCTGCACAGTGTCTGTAAAACAATGCTCATTTTCTCCAAGGACAGAACAGGTCTTGCAAAAGAAGTATGCCTTTTGACCACAGACCTTACCAGTTTCTGTCACAACTTTGCATCTGCCATCATAGATGCTGTTCCATATCCAGAGCGCTGCCTCTAATGAGTAGAGGACAATGATAAGGTAAGGAAAATTCACTCGCTTCATTATAAGGTGGCTGTCTGCATCACAAAACAATGTCAGATTGCTTTCCAGACATACAGAGTGCTACAACCAATGCATTAACAAAGTGAGTGTTGGTTTGGATTCATTCTCACTAAAAAATATGAATGCCAAAAATGAATTTACAACTATATCACCCCCAAGACAGGATCATGAGGATCATGTATTCATTTTATCGAGAGTTACGGCAGTAACTCTCGTATAGGATTTGTGCCGTATCATGAAATCATGCGATCCGCGTATAACTCACGAACCGAGAAACGGATAGTGTAGCTCTTTATTGCTATCGAGCCACAATGGAAAGATGATCATTTTCATGTTTTGTTCAAGTCGCCAGACCGTTTTAGTTTACTTTATGAGAACAGAAAAGCTCGTAGTTCTCGTTCCCAGACCGTAATTTGTCCTCCTCCAGTTTTTTTTTTCTGGGTGAGTATAACTCGGGATAGGAATGGTTTTAATGAGCGCAAAATACACCAAAAAATCTAGAAAATTCTGGAAGAACATCTACAGGTCTCAGATATGGAAATAAAGCATGTAACTGATATACGTAATATGCAATGGGAGCTATATGAAAGCGTTCCCATGGCAATGTTCACGTGATATCTATTGGTAGATTAATATTTCATTTTTTAACTCACCACTTTTGGCTATTAGCGGAGTTGTTTTTATCAAAATGCCTTCACGACAACAACAGCGGAGAGCAAAGCGACGAGCGGAATACCTCCAAAATCGAAACGAGGAGTTAGAGACCTCTCGGGTTCGGCGCAATAATGCGAATCGCGCTTCTAAGAGGGGGCGTGAATGCTGTGATGAGCAGAATTCCGACGACATACGAGCTTCTAAGAAGCAAAAGTATCAAGAGACTAATCGGGATTCCAAAAGGAGTGTATAGTGGAGAAACCCTTCCGCTGCGCGTTCAGCGAGAAGAGCGCGATACCAGAAACGTAAGCGTGAGGCGGAGACAGCATGCTACAACGGAATAACAACTACCGCCCAAAGGTGAGTTGTGCATGGAATATTATGTTTTGGCGCGCTTATTTTAGACTAGAGCAGCTGGAAAACTGATACAGCTTTAAACATTGTGTTGCTAGGTGATGACATGTACAGCTCATAGGCGGATCCAGGGGGGGTGCCTAGGGTGCCCGTGCACCACCCTCCAAGGTCCAGTATTAATTACTATTTTCAGAATCTAAATTGTCTGTTTGTGAATCCAACTTATATTACTCAAAAGAGGCTGTATAAGAGCAGTTAATGCGCTTGTAATTTACCGTGCCCCTCCCTTCATTAATATTCATGTGCACCACCCAGCCAAAAATCCTGGATCCGCCTATGCAGCTGGATTTTGTCATGCTGCATAACGGGTGTTGCTACACAGTATTTATATTATTGATATAAGATGCACTATTTCTGTTACAGTTATGTTTATTATGCTTTGCATTACAGTTTAATAATGTCACCCCTAGTATAGTACACCCAAATAATGCATGACATGGGGTATACATTATTATGTGGCTTCTACATGTATTGCCAGTGTCAAAGTAAGTTAATTTCAGTATTGACTGCATGCTTCCATCTCCTTAATCATTTTAGCTACTCCCTGTATGAACCCAATGATAGCCGTGTTCTAATGGAGTATAAGGGTGGCCTTGAAAAGGCTATTCTAAGCAATAGGACATTGCTAGATGAGTTAAATGATGCCTTTTGCCAGACTCATCCATGGTTAGTACAAAAGGTTACCACTAGATCTGCACATGCTGCTGTTAGCAAAGTTAGTGCAGATGCTAAGGCACTGAGCATTCGAAGAACAAAAGCAGGGGGATTGTTAAAAGATGTTCGTGCTAATAAAATTATCAGAAAATGATATTTTAGCTGGGGTAAGGCATCATAGTGCTACTTCAGAACCCTATTTCTATGATACCTCTTACAATCACACAAAACAGCATGGGCCTATACCAGTAGACCTCAATGGTAGGTGTGTTATCAGCTGATTGTCCAAGCGGATTCATTTGCCTAAAATAGGCGACAATGAGTGAGATTGGGCCTCATGATACCCTCCACCTTGAGTGGATAATACATATATGTCTGAGGCATATATGGGGGACCTATCCTCAATGGCAATTGAATCAAATCACAAAGAAGGTAACCCCAGGAGTTTATAAGTTTGATGTTTGCTTGCATAATAAATAGTCAGAAACAAACCACAAAACATGATGTTGCTAGGCAGTGTTGCTACAGCTGGACATCTGGTATGCATAGCATTTTGGTGGGTACTTCTGCACAGCTGGTATAAATGGCTGATCCTTTTCTCTCTATTACTAATGGCCCCTCACCCAAACAAGTGTCTATCACATTTCTGAGTTACATAAATATACATACAAGTACAGGTTCTGATGAATGCACTCACCTGTACTAGAGGGCAGGTACACAATGTCATACTGGTACCTGGTTATATTAAGGCAACCCAATGTAAAAAAAAATGAAGGGAACAAGATATAAAAAACATTCTCTCTGAGAAAGTTGGTGGTATATAGGATTTGAAGGCAATGGTGGTGTAAAAAGGAAGGGAACAAGGGATCAACGATGATACGATAATAACGATATATTTTTTTAAAACAGTCCTATATTTAGCAACATAAAATGTACGTACTACAAAATTGATCAATATAGGACTGTTAAAAAAAATTCGTATCATTGTTGATCCCTTGTTCCCTTCCTTTTTACACCACCATTGCCTTCAAATCCTATATACCATCAACTTTCTCAGAGAGAATGTTTTTTATATCTTGTATCATTTCTATATAGTGAAGGAATGATATATATTTTTTTTAATGGTTCAAAAATGTCATCATCACCTATGGTTTTAAACCACTGTGTCGATCTCCGAAGTTTGAAGTGAGTTCTATCCTATATATTCTGTTTGAATACTCCTCTTTCTGTAGGAGCTGCTTATTTTTGACCCATTCACATATTTTGAAGGCCACTAATATAGGTACTTCAAAATTATTTTTTTCAAATTGGGCTGTAGGAGTACTTAGCAATTCAATATCATTAGAAGGAGGAAAATTTACCTTTCAAACGACATATTTAGATCGAATCTGCGTTGTAAATATCATTAGTTATAACGTCTCAAACATCAAACTTTACGCGGTAGATAGCACAGGATGAACGCAATGCTTTTGAATGTGAATAACTTTTAATAGGATGGAGCAAAAAATCTGAAACAGAGTTGGTCGGTTTCCTCAAAAAATTTTCCATTAATTTAATTAAAACATTATTAATAATGCTGATTTGATTTTAATAAGCAAAACGAATTAACTGATTTAATAGTTTGTCTGTGTTCAGGTATCGCTTCGATCAAAATATTGGAACTCAAACTACGATCTACTACACTGTACCTATTAATCTTCACATACGCATGCGCACACGACCTCGTCCTAAGACTTAATCAAGTTACATGATAATACGGTGGCGGATCTTTATGCATTCAGTGGGTGTCGCATCACGTGATACAATTCGAAGGCGGATGCAATTCCTTATGCCCCACCTCCTACTTGGGTGTTGTGAGTCCACTTTTAATTTGCAGCTGTTTTTTTTTTTAATTTTATTTTTGTGAGCTTCTAGCTGTGTGTTATTCCTTCAGTTAAAAATAACAGAATAGGTATGGGGAAAATTCCGGTTTTAAAGAAAGACCTGTGTGCTTTGCAATCATGATTAAGTATTGCTAGTTCCAGGTGATAGTGTGCATGAGTAGGTTATCAATCTGCTTTAACAAATTCTATTACTTAGGGTAAGTTTATTTTAAAGCACTGACAAATTTTGCAAGCCTCCAGCAAGGTTTTAGGTGATTTGTTTAAAGAGAAGGTGTACTTTACTTTCAATACAAAAATTGTGTATCGATGATATCAAGGATAGGGTGTGCTTTAATTTCAATGCATAAAATTTTGAGTCTCTTAGCTAGATACCTCGTTTTTAATAACAAGCCTGTGTGCTTGCATCAAGTTGTAGCTATTTCCATTTTTAACCTTTGCTTATGGATATCTGTTATTTTATGTGAGGGTGTGCTTAACAGTCTAATATTGCAACCTGCCATGCAGTTAGGATTGGGGGAAAGATGAATCAGTCCATCATGTAGGGACAGACTCTAGTATTTAAGTGAGTCGTTTTCTTATGTTAGGGGCTGATGCTTTCATTTTAGAGTATCAGCTCATGTGTCAAAATGATTTCATGGAAAGAGTACTAGTGCTGTTTAAATATAGGGTATGCTTTAATTTCAATGCATGATCATGCATAACACATGGGTAGGCTCTCTTGTTTAGGAAATGCCTGTAGTTGTGATTTGAAGCATTGCTTTAGTACGACTTGCATCGGGATGTGGGCCTCTTGGCTAGTTCCAGATCATGTAATTACGCTTTAACAAGCTCCTGTTGTTATGTTGCAGCAAAGCATTGAATAATGTTTACAGCCTCCAGCAAGGTTTAAAATGTTCGGGAAAATAGCTGCATGTCTTTACACAACAATTACATGCATCTTGTTTTGATCCTAGCTCTTAGCTACATGTAGTTCTCAGATGTTGCTATAATGAAATGGACTTTAGGAGATCCCTGTTGTGATGTTGCAAGCCTCCTTCTAGGTTTTAGATGGTTGGATATAAGTGTGGTGCATGTGCTTTCATCAATATTATGTGAGCCTTTTAGCTACTGCATCGCCAGCTTTAAGAGACTCAGGTGTTACATGTGTATGTGTGCTTAGAAAAGCTTTATGTTCTTGAAAATGTGTGTTAAAGCTACAAATTACACCTGTAGGAACTTTAGAGTATTGGAGAGATTACTCTTTTAAGAGAGGGATGTTGTGAGTAATTTAGCTAAGTTACCTGGACATTGTGCAAGTATTAAGTATTGAGGTTGTTGAAGTATGTGCTTGGAAAACCGCTGTGCTAAATGAGGGTGTGTCTATGTTGTGAGTTTTATGTTGTTTGTGTTATTGATGTTAGAGTCTCTGTTTTAAAAGGATGTGATTTCATTTTTGGTTACAAGCCTCCAGCTACATGTAGGTTCAGATGTTTATTTTTCATAGATGTGTGGTTGCATCATGATCAGGTTGTGATTGAGCCTTGTAGCTATATATAATTCAATCATTTGTTGGCTTTAAGACCCTCTTACTTTAAGTTACTCATGTCTGTACGTCAATGGTGCTTATTAACTTAATTGCATCAAACCTTCAGCTAGATTTTCATAGGAAAACTGCCATTTTAAGAGAAGGAATGCATCGTGTAGCAAATTTCCTATGTCATATTTGGGCTAACAGTTAGCCCAAATATGACATAGGAAATTTGCTACACGATGCATTCCTTCTCTTAAAATGGCAGTTTTCCTATGAAAATCTAGCTGAAGGTTAAACATGTGGGTACATTCTCTTGTTTTGTTATGTGAGCTTTCAATTCCTGACTAGTAATTAAAGTAATCTTTGCTCAAAATGATTGTGCGTGTGCTTTCAGTCAAAATTTAATGGTGTAGGCTTTGTTGTGTGTTATTGCATAAAAGTAAAGTTGAAGCTCTTAGATTATAGATGATGCGGAAGATTGTTGTTCAGTATACTTGCATCGTGAGGTTAACCTCTTACCTAATTCCAGATCGTGTTGTTCGTGGACTATATTCCTTTTTGCTTTTACAGACTCCTTTTGTTGCGTCAATTAACGTGTTTAAAGCATTGAATAATGTTGACGGCCTCCAGCAAGGTTTAAAATGTTTGGAAAAACAGCTGTAAGTCTTAAGATAGCATTTACATTCATCATGTTTTGATCCTAGCTCTTAGCTACATGTAATTCTCAGATGTTGCTATAATGAAATGGACTTTAGGAGATTCCTATTGTGATGTTGCAAGATGGTTTGAAATAAGTGCGGTGAATGTCCTTGCATCAATAATATGTGAGCCTTTTAGCTACTCGATCACCAAGTCAATGTAGGAGTACTCTCTGCTTTAAGAAACTCAGGTGTTACATTTGTATGTGTGCTAAGTGTGCTTAGAAAAGCTTTATGTTCTTGAAAATGTGTGTGTTAAAGCTACAAATTACATATGTGGAACTTTAAAGTATTGGCTGTTTTAAGAGAGAGATGTTGTGAGCAATTTAGTTAATTATAAGTTCCCCGGACACATTGTGCATGTATGTGCAAATTATCTGAGGGTGTGCTTTAATTTCATAACATCCAGTAATGAGTTTGCACACAAAAGGGTTGAGCATACTGGTAAAGTATGTGCTTGAAAACCTTCTGGCTAAATGAGGGTGTGCTTTTATTCGAATGTTGTAAGCTTCATGGTGTGTGTGTGTGTGTATATGTCTGTGTGTATGTGTGTGTGTTATTGATGGTGGAGTCTCTGTTTATAAGCCTCAGGACATTTTTATGGGAAGAACGATTTCATTTTTGGTTACAAGCCTGAGCCTTGTATGTAGTTCAATATCATAATGTTTGCTATTGCATATGGCAATTATTTTAAGTGACTCATGTCTTTATGTCATGGTGCGCTTATCAACTCAATTGTGTCAAACCTTTAGCTAGATTTTAAACTACCATTTTATAAGAGAAGGAATGCATCATTTAGCAAACTGCATGTTCCCATGTCATAGTTGGATCAACATGTCGGTAGATTCTCTTGTTTTGTTATGTGAGCTTTCAATCCCTGACAAGTGAAGTAATCTTTGCACAAAATGATTGTACATGCTGCTGTGGTATGAAAACTGCTTTGTTAAATGAGAGTGTGCTTTCATTGAAAATGTAAAATTGTGAGCTTCTAGCTTTGTGATGCTGTACATGTAGGTTTTAGATGATGGGGAAGGTTGCTTCCATATCATAGTGTGGGCTTTTGTTTATATCAATCTGCTTTAAAAAAAATTCCTGTTGTTGTTATGTTAGGTTTTACTTTCTTTTTTAAGCACTGGCAAATGGTTCAAGCTTCCACCAAGGTTTTAGATAATTTGTTTTAAGAAAAGGTGTGCTTTATTTTCAATTCCCACCCCAGATCCTTTTTTGGTGCTTATAAACGGATGGGCTCTCTTCTTCTTAAATATACGACTAGACAAGCCTTGTTGTGATATGAGGGAGTGTTTTCATTTTTATATAATGTTACTCACGATGCTTGGATTTAAGAGTGGTGCATGACATTGTATCATGTTACAAGCCCATTACCTAGTTCCCAGGTTATGGTGTGCATCATATTTTTATGTGCTTTCATTTCATTGCATTGAGTGATGTAATATGTTGCATATGGTAAATGTGCATGCTGTTGAAATATATGTTTAAGGGTAATATGTAATATTGTGAGTTTCTTCGTAAGAGAGAAGTCTAGGTTTTACATGATTGTGAAGAAAACATTTAAGAGAGGTGGGCTTTGCATGATGGTGTTAGCCTCTTAGCTAGCTCCCAGATCACAATTTGTGCTGTTGTTTATGTTGAGGGTATGCTCTTTTATTTAAGACATTCAAGTTGTACATGAATATAGGTTATATGCTGTTGAAGTATGTGCTAAGAAAATCCCTGTGTTGAATAAGGGTGTGCCTTTTATTGTAATATTGTGAGCTTCTAGCTTTGAAATTCCTTTAAAATTAAATAGTAGTCTGTGCTTAAATTTATACCTGCATGTTTTGATGAGTGGGAAGTGCCATTTTAAGAAGGGCGTGCTTTGATCCATCACGTTGACTATGTATGGGTAGACACTCTCTTCTTTAAGAGACTCCCGTCTTCAAGCATGACATTTTCGCGTGATTAGATGCATCATGTTGTGAGCTACCTAGCTGGTTTCCAGATTATGAACATAAATATTGGTGGATGCTTTGCTTTAAGAGGCTTTTGTGTGCTTTCATTTCAAAGCTACATGTATCTGTAACAACTTTTTGAGAGAGTGATGATTGGGAAGAATGCTGTTTTAAGACAGCAGCAGCTTTAATGCATCTTGTTTTAGCCCCTAGGCTACATGTATTTACAGATATGATTAAATGTGTGCTGGGGTTTAAGGTTTTTTGTCATATGCATGTTGCGTGTTTCAGTTTTCATGCTATGTGTGCAGGGGTAGATTCTTTGGGTTTTTTTTAATGTGATTATGTGCTTACAATACAGACAGTAATGTCATCCTGCACTAATTGAGCAATTTGCACATGCTTGGTTGGAAGAGATTGCAGCAGGGCGTACGTCAAGATTGCAGCAGGCACAGGGTGTAGCGCAGCACTATGGGATGCTACTCAAATGATCAACCAAAACGTATTGCATGCAAAGTTCAATGTCCGCTCATCGTAATGATCCGAAAATGGAGAGCAAGCAAGCACATAAGTAGTTTTCGATTCTTCTAAACACACGCTTACATTCCAGGACTGATCTACCCGTGATATTAGCCTATCTGCGCCTGATGCATCTTGTGCCTGTAGCAGTGTAGGGTGCGTTATAATGTTATGCATAAAGATTGGACTGTTCCATATCGTAAACACCGATATGAACTTTATTTAGCAATGCCCAGGGAGGGTAGTGTTGGCTCCTGGGAGTGTTACTAATATAGCTATGTCCTGGACGCAGGATCACATGGCTAAAACTGAAACGTCGTTCCATGGGTCTAAAAAGACGTCGGGTTTCAGAGACGCCACTTAATTCCATTGCTGCATGATGCCATAAAGGTAGACCAGATACTTACCTATAAGTTCAGACACAACTGAGAAGTTAGTGAACTGCTTTAGGCTGAGTTACAAACATCAAATGCTACGAGCTTCCACCAGAGTATCCTCTGGCTTCACCCTACTCAGGCATAGTTCAGGTCGCAACAGGCACGCTCTAACTTGAATCCCTTCACAAGTGAATAGGATCGGTCGACAATGGGCACCCGTGAGCAATATCAAACAGTCCCATAGGCTATCGTGCCATGTGGAGACTGTTACAAACTAAGTATGGGTATACACCATGAAAAGGTATGTTTGAGTGTACACGTGACCACCAGAATGACAGTAATGATGTTGCTTGCTGTTATGGACCCTGAGGGGTCATGTCTTAGAAGAACTCTTCGTCTCACCAGGAGAACCTATGAGATATGTTATATCATATTAATTTGCATTAGCATTTTGTATTGATTTCACTATCACATGTCTGCCTTCCAAGATCAATACATGTCTTAGGTATGAATGTGAATGGCCTTGCATCTGCATCTTTAGTGTGGCCTCTTTGAACATGTTCTGTACTCTAAAGGAACAAAGAGGACCAAACCTCTTTGCTGGTCTAACCCTTTTGCATGTAATCCTCAAAGAATAAATATCCCCCATCTTGCCATCCATGCCGTTGTGGTGCAGCAAGTCCTATCCCTTTTAAGAGAGCTAAAGCAAGAGCAAAATTAGTGCATTCAGTCTATGTGCCCGGTGATGCAGAGATTTGCAAAAATGTCTTACCTGGTAATACTAATGTCAGGCAGCCTTAGCTCTACATGTATTGCCAACCTTAATGATCTTGTAGCATTGATCCTCAATGCAAGTCACTTGTCTTGCTCCATCTCTGTTCCAGTTTAAGCAAACGTGCCCACCAATATTGCCAGGGCAACCCATCCACACCTCATTTTCGGCTCTATGGCTGAGTTTGACACAGATTTTCATATTCCTTTGCTGGGTGCACTGGTATTGATGTCCCTGACTCAGCTTTGAGGCAGGCCCAGTGGAGAGAGGGATTTGGTCTGCATTCCATTCATCAGCTGCCTATACAGCTAGATCTGATGTTGTGACACCACATCTGGAAAATGCTGGCATCTCACACTACTACAACCGCTGTGTTTCACTTTACAGTTCTCTTGCTGATTTAAGGCCAGACAGCTAGCTGCCTATATCATCTCTCCGTGCCTCAAGGTGGATTTCAGTTGTCCCTGCCCTCTGCTTAGTCTTCCACCTTGACCGAATGACTTTCAAGCAGAAGTGAAGTGCATAGTGGTTGGAAATCAATTCCTCATCGAGTGTTTTTGGATGGTAATCCCATGATTTGCTACATGTGCATGTTGTCCCGATTGTGCACTTGACCTTCTGGGTTATCATGCACTATGTCACCTGCAAAAGAAGATGTGATGTAACAACTAGGCACAACACTCTTCGCAATGTACGTGGTTCACGACCTATTTCAGCGAGCTGGTTTGTCTGCACATCTAGTGGACGGGGACAGGATATATAATTCAAGAACATGTCCTGCAGAAATACTTGTTACTAATTGGGACTGTGGCACCTCAACTGCCTTTGACATTGGCAAAAGCAGCTGAGCACGGAAAACTATCCCATGCAAGTGTGCTGAGTAAGGCTCGTATGCATTCAACTAGCTGGACCAGAGAAATTGAGTACCTTCTTGTGGGTAGCACCCCATTTATCCAGTAGCCATTTATGGATATTCCCCCAAGTCTGCTCCTATCTTCAAACATCCCAATAGGAAAATGAACTGTACATGTAGCTGCTAAAATGTGTATTTGCATGTCTGTGTGGTTGCATGTGCTCAGCACTCAACTAGTTGTATTTATTAATAATATGTAACTTAAATATATGGCTTCTTTTTAAGATTAGTAATTTGTGGCCCAGTAACCATTTCTGTTTTGGGGGGTGGAGGTTTTGCTGAAGGTACATGTAGGAGGCATTTCCTGAATGATAAAAAGGCAACAAAACGATTAACCATTGTATCACATTCATAAATTTATAATTTTCCATTTCAAGCTAAATCGTGTAGTTACTAAATAGCAATTCACAACATTTATTTATGGTGCTCACTACGACCAAATAATAATAATATGGAACAAGTTGGACGTCAGAGGGAAACCAGCTGTTCTTGATCCTTCAGTAACCTCTACGCTTAAGCCTGAAGTTATTTCTGACATGACTACATCAGCATCAGTTGCTACTGTACAAATAAAGTTGGAAAAAAACAGTGCTATTTGTGGGGACTTGGATGGACCTGAGTACCTATACTGGTGGCGACATTTCTTCTCAAGATTGGCAACTTGTTTATCAATCCAATTGCCACATAATTTGCCATATCCACCATGTATGGAAATTTGAACCATGCACTAGTTAGAATTCAACGCAAGAGCATTTCTAGCACATCTAATGACACTTTGATCTGCTTAAGTAAACCATGTTTTCTGTACCTTTTTAATATGTGAATGAATACTATATCTATTATTATTACTTACTGATTGATTGCACATATCCTTTTGCTCATTCTTTAATAAACGAAAACAGTGCCAGTAAATAAATATTTTTAGGAAAAACAAGTACAGAATACGTAATACATTAAAAAAAATTTTTTCACAATACAGTAATTATACATAACAGAATAATTCTTAGGCAAATACACAAAGAAGGAGTTAACATATCAGTAGTCCATTGCATCGACCTTTATGTCTGCCACCTGCAAGGATCTTGCAAGGATAGCCCTGGCGTTTGCTCTCACAAATACAAATGCCCCAAAACTTGGGATTTGCTGCAGTTAGTGAGGATGGCTTCGCTCATGGCTATGCAGGAGAAATGGAATGCACTCCCAACTAAGCTCTGAACACTTTGTGTCATTTTGTTCATGTTTCTTGATTCTGCAGTTTTTGCAGCTACCCCAGCAGAAACCCGTGCTTCGGAAACAATTTTGGGACTTAGCGGTGAAGTTACTGTGATGTCAAAAGAGCAGTATCTTTAACTCCCCAACTTGACACTAGAATATTAGCAGGCCTAGTTCTGAGTTCACTACTGCCTGAACCACATCCTGCCTCAAGGCAAGCAGGTAATGAGGCATGTTGACATGCGCTGAAGATGGTATTGCGAAGACGATTGTGTCGTTTTGTTACATCACTTCCACGTTTACAGGTGATGCTGTGATGACATAAAGGATCTAGTGCTTTCTTTGTGTATTTGCCTAAGAATAATTCTGTTATGTATAATTACTGTATTGTGAAAAAAAAATTAAATGTATTACGCATTCTGTACTTGCTTTTCCTTAAAAAATTTTTCTCAGGGCACAAGGCACATGATGGAGTTGGAGCATCAGTAGCACCATAAGGGCACAATCCGAGCCACCATTTTATGGCAGTGTGTAGCTCATTTGGATCTAGGTGGAGGCCCAGATTGACTGATAGTGTAACTGTAACCACGCAGCCGCATGTGGAGAGGATACTGACAGCAGTCTTACTCGGTGAGCGCATGACATGGAATCAAAAAATTCTGAAAAAGAATATTACAAAATGATATCCTTAAATTAAGACACAATGAGTGAATTTTTAATGATAATAATTATGTCGACAGGCCTATAGCAAGTATAAATGTGCAACCATATTGCGCAATCATCCCTAGACTAATATTTATTGGGCCCCATTTATCAAAGGGGCAGTGGATATATAAAAAACATGTCTGCTTGGGCTTTGCTTTATAGGGACACCTCACACCCAGAAAAGAGGATTGAAAGTTCATTGAACCTGGGGTACCATTCCTTTTAAAGCCCTTTATGCCAGCCTGCCAAATATGATTTCTCCCTAACCCTTAAAAAAAAATCATTCCAGGTCCAGAACTCTCTCATTGAGCTCTACATTGTCAGACAATGGGTGTGACATCATTATTTGCCCACCCTCAGTAGTTGAGTTGCCATCAAGCAATCACAAATACAGTATAGTAGTCTATGTACACTATCTTTGATGAAAATGGTACACTATTTCATTAGGTTGGCTTATCTGTTTAAACATGATATGATCTTTTGATATTTTGTTAACTTCGTACTGGAATTGACAGTGCCAACACTCAGCTCATAATTGTAACAAGTAAATAAAAACATTCTCTATGAGAAAGTTGGTGGTATATAGGATTTGAAGGCAATAGTGGTGTAAAAAGCAGGGAAACAAGGGTTGAATGATAAGGAAAAACGAAATAGTCCTATATTTAGCCCAGCACACATTGTAGGACAATACATTGTTCATGCATGTGCTAAATATAGGACTATTTCGTTTTTCCTTATCATTCAACCCTTGTTTCTCTGCTTTTTACACCACTATTGCCTTCAAATCCTATATACCACCAACTTTCTCATAGAGAATGTTTTTATTTACTTGTTTCATTGCTTTTTATTCTTGCTTTCAATGCTACATCTAAATATATTCACTTAGCAACAGACATTTCATCACTATTAATCTTACATGTATACATGTATACCCCAATAGTGGAAAGAGAATACTTTGCATTTTAAAATGCAAAAAGGACCATCCTCCGACGTTGCAATTATGATACCATAGAGAAACACTGATCACTCAGCTACGATCTGAACTTGGTATATATGTCATTTACATAGTAATCATGTATATCTACATGTCATAACCATAATATTGTTCAGTACATAAACAATGTTATACTCAGTATTAGTACATTTACTCTCTCTGGCTCTCTTGATACTCATGACAGCAACAGGAGTGTCCACCATCTCTTCCTTTATTACAGTGACAGGGATTTACAGCCAAGTTTGCAACAGGGGGTGGGTTTCGGAATAAATAACAGTATTGAGGGTGGGCAAAAATAAAAGCCTTCCCTCTGCACCATTAAATGCAGTTTTATTTTGACATGGCACATATAAACCAGGGGGTGGGTTTCGGAATAAATAACAGTATTGAGGGTGGGCAAAAATAAAAGCCTTCCCTCTGCACCATTAAATGCAGTTTTATTTTGACATGGCACATATAAACCAGGGGGTGGATTAGTCAAATTAGGGGCAAACCAGGGGATGGGTAGGGGGTGGATAGGGGGTAGAGGTAAATCCCTGAGTGTTATGTAAATTAAAGAGATCTGTGTCAACTCAACTTGTGAACAGTATCTATTTAGATATGTTTCATACTCTGACAGTAGTGTATCAGTGAATTCCTCATCATTACACACGTGACCATTGAGGTCACCTCACTCCACGCACCAGGGGAATAGTAGGTAAGTGGAGAATAGAGGTAGTAGTAGGTAAAGGGAGGAGTAGGGGTAGGGAATAGGTCATGGGTGCCCCCAGGGGGGGCCATGCCCTCCCTCTCCCCCCCCCCCCCTTCCCCACCCGCTAAATCGGCCTAAAGCATACAACACCCCCATAGTAATATTTGGCTGTCAAATGGCGCCCCCTTACCCTATCCTGGCCCCACCCTTCCAGAAATGCTGGGGGCGCCCATTGTGGTAGGTAAGGGGAGGAGTAGGGTACATAAGGGTATGCAGGTATCTCGATTGCCATTACACACACCTACCATTAGGGTACCAAGCTTCCCTATGTGGTTGTAAGAGGCATCACAAAAGAAAGGTTCTGTGATATAGCACGAATATCATGTAGAAATTTTTCTATGCAGCCTTGTTAAGCAAAGCACCTGCACTAACTTCACAAACAGCTGACCTTTTGTGCTAACCATGGGTGGATTTTGAAAAAGGCATCATTTAGCCCATTTAACAGAATGCTACTAGGCTACCTTTATATTCCCTCAGTATGCTTTGTTTGGTTCATACAGGGAGAAGCTAAAAGGTACAGAAAATGAACGCATGCAATGTACTCATAAAATCATGTATCTACATGTACAAAATACCTACATGTACATGTACATGTATAAATAGAAGCCATGTTAAAACTGTTAATTGACCTATATTGATGACAGGGCAAGGTTAACAGGTTTTCCCACGTACACAATGAATTCTGACCTCTACCAGGCGCGGCGGAGGGTGTCCGTATTTGGGGGGGCAGGGATAAAAAAAGATAATTATATTCATACCCATGCACGTACCGTACGTAGTAGTACCCCTCCCTCAGCCCCTAAAAAAGAAATGGTCCGTGTATAAACAAGTGTATCTTTGTAATCGTTCGTGCTCCTCGTACCCTGTTACAACATTTCAGAAAAGAACTGGTACTCCAACAAGATTTTTTTAAAAAAGAATAGCACGCAGCTGCGTTAATGATTACGTCAATACGCTCATTTAAACACGGGCCATTCTTTTCGGTGGGAAATGTACCGAATTCGCTGCATGATCATTGAATTCCTTGGCTACATCCTCCTATCTCTATGCATTGCAAGTTGAAGCAGTTATTACATCTTCTGTCTGTCATGGAGCATCTCAAATAGGTGAACAGTTGTCTCACAGAACTACATCAGTACATGTACTCTCTTCGAATTTGTTCCCCCAATTCAAAACTGCACTTTGTATAACGTACGTTTGCCTTCGGTATACATGTATTTCACCATGATTCATGCAATAGAACCTGCCTTCATTTCATCCGTATACACGCACCCAAACAAAACACCGATTAAGTCATTTACAGTAAGCTAGTCTCGTTATTGACGATGGCCTGGGAACCAGTAGTTGGAACTACTTGTCCTGGTCCCCAGTCCATTGTATATCGATCGTTAATAACGAAGTAGCGACACAGTCACTGACAGTACAGAAATCTCACGCGCTCGCAATAAGATCATAACCTGATGGTAGCGCAAGGGGGGCTGAGCCCCCCCACTCCGATATTTGGGGGGGCAATAGCCCCCCCTGCCCCCCCTGCTCCGCCGCCCCTGTCTACTGCTATAGTTTATGCACCTATCAATGGTCTCCCACTCCAGTCCCGGCCCCCCAGTGCGGGCACAGATGGGGCGAAGGTGGGGATTTGAAGATTGCGGTTTTCAAATCCCCAACCCCTTGGGCATTCTAGCCATTCAAATCCCCCACATACTATGTGGAGCAGCAGAAGAGACGCCCGCATAAAATTTCCTGCGCCATGCGACATCATGAATAATTCCCCTGGGGCAAAAATCCTAGTCAATCCCCGTCCAAATGTCAAACCCAGTTGAATTCGAGCGTACCTATTGGTTTTGGTAGCTTTCCAAGCCTATTACCCCTGCGGTAGCATTTTTCCAGCAGCATGTTTGGCTGTCGGTCGTGCGTTCTTGGAATCGCATTCTTTTCGCCGAAGGAGAAGCGATGGAATCGTCCCGATGTTCTGCACTCTTCATGGTCGCTGAATGTTCGTTGTATCGTTGTCTCTTTAAAGTTTAGTTTAGGCTCGAGGTTCCGGTGAAGACTTCACCGGTTAGTTCTGGCTCGAGTAAATAGTGGTACTAGGTTAATTACCACTAATAGGTGTAGTGCCCAGACCGTTCACATTGGATTACATGTACATGTATACACCACCAGGAAAGATCATTTTATATCAAATATGTAATACATTTTTGAAACATTCATCTCCGCAAGCGTATACATAATTGTATCAGATAAGTGTATTTGTATCATACAAGCAAAACATTTTTGATACATATCTGCTTGCTAAGATCGATGTTTCAAATATGTTTTTTGCTATGATACAATCACCATTTATGACACAAATGTAGAAAAGCCTGGGTGTGTAGTGTACTTACCACCGATAAATACAATGTAACCTCGATACATTTTGACCACTGAAGCGAGAATGCCAATGAATTCTGAAGCTATTGGTGTGATTTTCATTTCTTAGAAGTGTTCCTATCTCGAGTTATGCGTGGTCAAGAAGTACAACAACAACAACAACGAGAAATACGGTGGGACTGGGTACGAATTTAAACAAACGTTTTGTTCTCCACAACCACGCGGTTTTATGACATCAAACAAACGCGAAACTGCTCGTTTTGGACTGCTTGTTCGACGATGACAAAGAGCTAAGCTATCCGATTGATAAGAGTCCCGTTATAAGCGGGTCCCGTTTTTTTAATGACTTCATAATCGGGGTCAAATCCTATATGAGAGTTACTAACGTAACTCTCGATGTTAAATTTTTATTAACTGGTTTGATTTGTCTCTGTAAAGGCAGCCATTTCATGGTGAAATTAAAGTGGTCTATTAATAACTTCAGCAGCTCAGCTATGACTTTCTGCTTGGTTCCTGACAAATGGATATCATATAAAAATTAAAATTGAAAGCAGCTGGTATATTTAACTACATCTGAGTACATCTACTCAAACCACTATACTTAGTAACCAACTCCCATATTTACTATATACTACTGTATATTACTTGACCACATTCACTTTCATATTTGTTGTCCCACGAATGAGGAAGAATCATCCATTTTGGTAAAAAAGTGGACTTCAGTGCAGACATGAGCACGGATCGGCCTCCGCCAAAGGAGAGCTAAACAGCTAGCTATAGCTATAATGGACTACAGAGCGCACGGCATAGGAATGGGGGTGGTCTCATACACAGACCTACTAGCATTATGCAATAATGTTTCTGTGCATTTGTACTGGGTACGAGTGGGGGTGGGGTGGGGGTGGGCACCTTGCCTAATATCCATGGCCTCTCACCATTCAAACAGTGTAGTCTGGGGACAGGGTGATGTTAGTCATCTGGTCCCCAGCACGGTGTTAATTGCATCATGCAAATGATGATAATACATTACAGTGGCAGATACAGGTTGAGATCATCTTCACAATCAAATTCAATTTTCTCCATACATGGTATTATTTGGTAAGATCTCAACCTCCTCTGTATCTGCCCCCTTTGATGATTATCATGTGTGGTTGAGATCTTACCAAATAATACCATGTATGGTGAAAATTGAATTTGATTGTGAAGATGATCTCAACCTGTATCTGGATGTGAGGAAACAAATATTTTAGCACTGCTTCAAAATATCATGTGCATGACGTAGGTGGTTAGTCTGGGGACCCATACAACTGATAATTATCAGTTGGGCCCCCAGACTAGTTCTGGTCCCATCTTGATTTACCTCATCCACTCATGAATAATTTATTTCTGCCCCAACTTCTTGGTCTCCTTTCATAGTTGCAATGACTTCAAAAATCATCAATTATTAACAGCCATACATTAGTAACATTCATACACAAGGCATTGATACCTTTTAATGACATTCATACACCTTGGGTCATGTACATGCATGACCGTACAAAGCAATATTTTGACACAGCTCAGCTCTAATGTTTTAAGAAAGCTGAGATAGCTTCCCACATTGCATCCGTTAATGCCTTGCTCCCCGATGATCCACTGTAGTCCAAAGTGTCCACGTTCCAGAATGCCAGTCCCTTCATCCCAACTTTCTGTGCAAACTGGTACTTCAACGTTAGACTCTGCGGGTCATCATACCAAATCTGGTGCCTGCCCCCACCAGCTGGAACATAATCAAAGTATGGGGAGAGAAGCGAGGCATTCCAAATACGGCCCGATGTGGAAGTGGGCAGCAAAGCACAAATCTGGCTGTATGCAAGCTGAATGCCTGCGGCATCGCTGCAATTAACTCCCCTGAAAGGCACCTCCGGGATGGTACATATGTCGTCGGGGGACACACTCAGACAAGGGTAGTCATACCCATACCATGGCAGCCCGAGAACCAATTGGTCTGCAGGTATGCCCAGGGCAATGTATTTCTGAATGCCCTCAGCAGTGGTGCTCAGTGGTGAGTTCGCGCTGGCTATGCAGTCACCAAAGATCTGGCTCCTTTCGTCGTAGGACATCACTATCAGGAAATCAACAGCTGCAGCTAGTCCGACGGCATCGTAGCACCTCCCATCGATGCAATCCGGCGACCACGCTACGTCAAAAGTGACTTGATAGTTCGGGTTGGCCTTCTTTAACGCGCTGTAAGTCTCTAGCACTAACACGACAAGCAGTTTCATTTCTACTGTTCCCTTCCCGATAGGGTCTTCGATATCTATGTTGATGCCGTCAGCATAGAGTTTCTGAATGGTCGCCAGTTGTGTTGCGATCCACTCCTGTCGCTTGGTCGCGTTGCCCAGCTGAGTTACATCGAAATCAGCCCCCAAAACGACTCTAACCTGCTTAGCATGGGCGTAGCACATGAGCGGATAAGAATACTGGCTGCCAGTAAATAGTGCAAGGGTGGTTATCTCTGACCAGTTGTAGAACATATAGTTGTTCAGCGAGGTCACGAAGCCAACCACCTCAGGTCTCGGGCCAGCCGTGACGGCGGTGCACAGAGCAGCATCTTCACATGGGCAGTCACACAGAACTGCCGGTAAGAACAACGCGCCTACACAATACAGTGCTACGAGACGAGAACACATCGTGTTGACTGCAATGATTACGAGTTACGTCATGACGAGGTCACTATAATTATCTTGTTATGACGTAACGACGATGCACATGCATTATAAATATAACGTAGTCACATGATAGCACTATAGATTTGCAACTTCAGACGTGAGGACAGAATGGAGTTTGGTGTCTTCGTCCGCAGGTTTTTGATACTCAGCATCGTCATCATCAACATCATAGTTGCTGTACGTGAATCCTCTAGCTAATTAGCAGCTTGTTCGAGTGAATGTGTGTTATAGGCCTATTTCGTGTATTATTACACGATTCAGTTATCCATATCATGTGTCTTTGCTTGCTAGTGTTTCCGTAGCGCGCTCTTTGTGTTCCAGCTTCGTGCGCAAATAGTTGCGCATGCTTGCAAGTGTGTATGCTGTGTGTGTGTGTGTGTGTGTGTGTGTGTGTGTGTGTGTGTGTGTGTGTGTGTACTGGTACCGGGGTATTGTATGTATACATGTGTATGATTTCTTATGTTACATGTATTTTGTGCCTCTAAGAACGACTCTCCTTGCACAATAGCTTCTTGGCTTGGTAGTACTTATCTATGGAGCCGTGTCCCTCGGCCAAGGACAGAACACCTTTTCAATTGCAGCAAGCACTACTACCTTCACTCGGGTTCCAGTTCTTATGATTATTGTTGGGCTGTTCATAGCTGCTGTTGGTGTCGTCGGAACTATTGGAGCTATCCTTTCCAGCACACCATTTGGCCGTGTGATGCTGATGGTGGTGAGATGACGCACGCACACACGTACAATTCCATACATGTATGTGTGACAATAATGAATATTTATTTTAAAAATAAAATTGTGGAGGTATTTGTATGGGGTTAACTCTGTTTTGCTGCACAGCTAAATTAATAAGACTGTACATGTATGTATACATTAATTGCTATATATATGTACTATTATTTCATCACATGATTTCAAAACCACTGTGCACGCCCCAAAATATATATATAGCTCAAAATAGAGAATGGTGTGGTAGACAGGCAATACCATTTATCAGTAGAAAGTTAAGTGAAGCATTTTTACGTATGCATGTATGGGTGGTACAAAAATGATTAAACATCTCAGCTTTATGTGGGAAGCATAAATAGAGGGATTATAAAATAATAAATGTGGTTTACTAGGTACAGTTTAAGAACCAATATATCATGCATACACGAGTCGTGTAGCGACATGTAGCTATTGATCTGTTCTGTTTGTTGATTTTGAAGTCATCCATTATGGAAATACATGTACTGCTGAACGAAATCCATATATGTGCATATATTCGTGCCAATGAATGAAGTGAGCTGTGTCCCATTCAATGTAAGAGAATGGTGCTGAAAATAGCATTTATCATATGGAATTATGGTACCGGGAACCATTTCCTGAGATGGACACAGAGGAACAGCAAGTGACCATCCCACCTCTAGATGATCTACCAGAAGCACTTCAGGAGATCTACCAAATGTTGATCCCCATGGGAAATCAGGCTGAGTGCATGGCTCCAAAAATATATATATGTAGCTCAAAATAGAGAATGGTGTGGTAGACAGGCAATACCATTCATTAGTAGAAATTTAAGTGAAGCATTTTTACATATGCATGTACGGGCGGTACAAAAATGATTAAACATCTCAGCTTTATGGGGGAGCATAAATGTATAAATAAGTACTGCATTTTTGTAGATATTCAAATAATCATTCTGTAGATTTTCACAATGTCAGGCTGCTTAACCAATTTTTGTCAGTTAGTTGGAATTAGTTGTTGACTGCACAGGCTGAAATTCAGTATATTTTTTTCTGCAGTATTCTGTCGTACTTGCTCTTCTTGTTATCTGTGAGATCGGAGGTGGAATAGCAGCTGGTGTGCTGAGGTCTGATGTAAGCTCACTCTGTTGTGCACCACTTCCTTGGAAGTGTTAATTGCCATTTACAGATGGTGTGTTTTTAAAATGTCTAGATGTCATGACTCTCGGGGGTACAATTGTACAAGTACACATGTACATTAGCAGGTGCACTGCAAAAAAAGTTTGTGTTTTGTCACTTTAAGAGACCTACGTTTAATAGGCTGAAATACATGTAACTACATGTACACTGTAAGAATAAATACTTTGATACCTGTAAAATGGCCGATGCTACATGTACACTGTAGTTCATTATGCTTTGCACATTAAGATAAATATGGAAACTTGCATGCACCTTGCACATGCAATGGAGGCTGGGAGCTCTCAACTGCCTTAAGGGATAAGCATACCTTTCAAAACAGCTTTATTTAGTTCAAGTGTCCAAACCTGAGCTAAAGACATCTAGTTTTACCTTTCACGATCTCTATTTTTTTTTTAACATGCAGAGCATAATGGGTACCTCCACTGGCATGACTCATTTTACAGGTATCAAAAGCAAAAGGATTTAAGCATTAGTTACCTGTGTGTATCTTGTTTGGCCTAACCCAACCACATTTACTGTGTCATCTGTACATGTACCATTAACTGTAACTACAATGTAGGATCATTAAAGAGCAAATGGCAATGCGCAGGTCTGAGTGCACAATTGTACCCTCAGGATCACATTATAAATCAATGGCAGTGTTTTGATTCATACTTACCTAAATCCCGTTCAGTTGATTTCTTTCGTTTGTTAATGTAAAAGCTTCTTTTTTTTTTTTACCTTTTTTTTTAAATTTACTGTCTTATGTGCAAGTATTGAGGGTGTTTCTTACTTTGCATGTAACAGGTTGAAAAGATTTTCACATCAAGTGCAAATACTACATTCAAGCAAATTAACACTACCACTGGGTACCAGACAACGTGGGACGCCTTCCAGGAGGGGGTATGTTCACATGTGTACATGTATATGATATTATAGAGTACGTTTAATAAGTCCCCCTCCGCCCCCACCAAAAAAAAAAAGATGGTTCGTGTTTGAACAAGCATATTGTCATAATCATTAGTGCTAGTGCGTACCTGTTTCAACATGTCAGGAAAGAAATGGTGCTCTTAACAGGATTTTGAAGTGCTCAAGATTGACAATACGCTCATATAAACACGAGCCATTTTTGATGGGGGGGGGGGGGGGGGGGGCTCAGTACACGTATTCTAACGGTACATACATGTATACACATATTATCGCTACATGTACATGTACCTACTGTCCTCCTTTTCATAACCATGTGTAAATGTATGTGTGTATGTGTTGAAGCTATAAATGCCACAGATTGATGACACACCTGTACACAACTGGATGCCAACACATAGAGCGCATAATAGTTGTTTCACAATACTATATATTTGAAAATTGAAGGAGGTATACATGTAGATAGATTCTGGTCTATTGATTTCGCTCTGTTCCATAGTTTTTGAAGCTTTGGTTACTCGTGTATACATGTAGCTTTAAGTGTAATCTTTTGTTGGATTGTTGTACATTAGAATACAACAACATACAGTGCCGCCTTGGTATGCTATAGTACAGCAGCCTGGAGGTTCAAAGTGCTGCTACAATGTACGTCTATTACTACAAGTAGTTTCTAGTGAGCAATTCATTTGAAGCGCTTGGCTATATTAAAAAATTCGACGTTAGATTTTTTAAAATCCAAATATACATTCCTCTCACTCAATGGTATATAGGGTAGTACACAGATTGAGTGTGGGTAATAGCAAGTCGCTCGTGTACGTTCCTGGATTAAGTGTCTTCTGTTTTGGAGTAGCAACCTACATGTACATGTATATTGTGAGGGTAGATGCATGTTGGACAAATCTTGTAAACATGTATTATACAACACCATTTATGACTTTGTTGTTGTCTAACATTCCTTTGGCGCCACATGTCATGCATTTACATTTTTTAGTTCAAGTGCTGTGGAGTGACGAGCTACACTGATTGGATGACAGTGCTAGGTTTCTTGTCACCACCTACTTCATGTTGTCCCAGTCAACAATGCGATGGAAACAATTATTACCAAACAGTGAGCAACTTTGTTATAGTTACATGTAATTTCCAAGTGTGGGGGGGGGGGGGGGGGGGCAAAGGGATCCTTTTGACATAATTACTGTAATATGTTGGTTCTTATACGTGTTGTTAAGGTTGGAGGCCGTACTTGTTTAGTGTATTTACCTGCAACTGATTATCTCATCCATTCAAAAATCACCCTACATACATGTGAGCTACTAGTACAAAGTACAATGTACTAGACTAAGTGTGAGTTTGTCTGAATCTGTACCAAATGTACATGTACATCTACACATATGTCTATTGAACTTAGTGGTTGCCTAAATTACATTTACCTTATAAAACTTTGTTACTGCAACAATGTGTGTTTGGTGTTACCCCACATTAGCAACTGTACATGTACATGTACAGTGTAATAGATATGATTGAAACAGTGTTGGTTTGTTGTATGGTTGTGTAACAGGTCAGCTGATGTCAATCCAGGGTAGCTGACCCCCGGTAGTCTACCGAAAGATGTTATGCATTTTTGGCTCAATGCAAATGTTGGAAAGGAGGGTCATATTTTTATTCATGTAGGAAGTATTGCGCATTGTATTTCATCCCTGCTTTTTTACGGTCCCTTCTCTTTTTCAAGGGCTGCGTTTCACAGGTTATTGGTTACATCAAGACGTATTATGGTGGCATTGCTGCAGGAGCTATTATAATTGCTCTCCTACAGGTAAAGACAGCACACGGAAGTAATGGGAATGGCTTGGAGATGGGTTGTAAGCATGCAACTAATACAAATGTGCAGCACAGGACCAGCTATGCATTACTTACATGTAGCGTGTATCCTGCATCACCATTATAAATAACGGAGGGTGTACA
Organism: Spongilla lacustris; assembly: GCA_949361645.1. Taxonomy (NCBI): domain Eukaryota; kingdom Metazoa; phylum Porifera; class Demospongiae; order Spongillida; family Spongillidae; genus Spongilla; species Spongilla lacustris. The sequence goes on from OX442430.1 coordinate 3,494,516, forward strand.
TGTAAGGACATGTACTTAGATGTACATATCAATTACCTTCTGCATTTTTGAACACTACATGTAAATAATCAGTGCTGCAAGTTTTGAGCATTTAACTTGTCACCACAGGTTGTTGGCATTGTTGCTTCCTGTTTCGTGGCCTTCTACAAGCCAAAGGACAAGTATGAAATTGTGTAGAGTCCAGTGAATGGCTGATGAAGGAACAGTTACTTATAAATGTGTAGGAGGATGCTCATAGCTACATGTGTATGCTAAATTTGACTTGTTATGGTGTGATAATGCTGTACTGATAAGAGCCGCACTCAGATGGGTATGGGTTACTCTCACGAATACATATAGTTGCAGCATTACGAAACTGCTGGTGCTTAGAGCACTGAGACAATAGAAGGTGCACTCATTCCAACACCCAACCCCCCTCTCTTGACAACATTTTTGTGCATGCTTGTACTGTGTATAGCTTTGCAGTGGGAGCATGGCTTCGTCTGGTCATTTTCATGTGGTAGTTTGGTCTCTAGTTTTTCATGATCAGATATGATAATAAATTTCATGCAGCACTAAATTTCCTATGCAATGGTGTTACATCTCTATGATGAACACTTTAGGTTGATATATGCAAAGAATGAAAACTGTTTCTTAATATAAAGCCACTTGCACTACTTGGTATGTGCACAAATGCATACACCGTATCTGGACTATTTGTTTCATGCTTTCTAAACACCTGCAGATAGCATGTATACAACATTTTAGGGTTCAAGCGTGTGTGGAACATAATTGTTGCTACTGGCCCTCAAACAACTGCACATGCATCTACATGTACATCCTACATACATGTACATGCATTTCAGTTCTTGTGAAATCATTCTTGTGCATGGGCCAATGAGAAACATAAAACTCCAGTGCCTTCCTTCATCTGGACTAGTGTTTTCACCTTGTTTTGAAACAGGTGAGGTCATATTATTGTACTGTGATGACAATTTATTTGTGGTTCTGATGCATCATGACTTTTATACAATATACATAATACATTACACATACATGTAGGTATGATAAGCTACAGGGTATGGTGTATGAGTCAACAGACTACATACATCTCTGAGACTTTGGCACGGGGGTCTGCCCTTGCAAGAAATGCTCTGGCATTTGAGCGTACAAGGGGTCTGCTGTATATGCTATCAAGAGTGGTAGATATGGTGGAATTAGCCTGGCTAGTTTTTTAAAGGTGTTTGAGGCAAGTTGACCCCTGGCTCCAAAGGATTCAACAACAAGTGGTATGCAGCTCCAGCCAGGTTCTTCACACATACCCAAATTTTCTTGCAGCTTGTGCTGTTCTGTAGCAGAACCTGCTGTACATGTATGTCCTGCTTCAACAATGGTAGACATAACTTCATTGTTTCTTTGAGCACACTGTACCTCTTAACTGATGACCCATCGTTGTGTTTGCATATACTATAGTATATGGCTTCCGTTTACCTGAACGTCTCCTGCTGTCTTTGTTAAGTTGGAGAATATTCCATACTTTTATGAGTAACTCATGGTGATGGCGACTCCCATCAAACCCAGATTTTTCCATGTACCACCTTTCACAACATATGCTTGCACACCTGGTGCTTACATGTACATGTACATCACATCTCGATCTAACTTCTAAAAAGAAGTATGGATACAAAATATGATGATGATTGCTATTTTACTGGTGCACTCCACATACAGGATGCAAGAACAGGGGAAAATGGACACGAAAAATTGTGTAGTAGGGTCCCCTCAAACAGTGAAGTTGGAGGAGGTGGATGGAGTTGGTGGTGGCATGTGGTGATGTAAGTAAATGATGGTGTGTGTGGTATTCCTGAAATGGACCAGTCAGATATGGAACTGACTTGGTGATGGGTAGGTGGGGTCATGATAGTGTTGTCAGATGTGGAGATTGCTCAATAGATGCGGACATGGTGTGAGTGGAGTTAGTGATGGTTGTCAGATGTGCAGATTGTTCGATGGACAATATTTAGTGTGGGGGGAGTTAGTAATGGTTTTCAGCTGAACTTTGTGTTATGTGTGCACGAAGGGGTGCATGGGAGCAGTAAATCCCTGATGTTATAGGAAATACAAAGCCAACCACCAATCCTACATACTTACCAATCACTTTCTTGAAAGAGAAGTTTTTGATTTACTTATGACTATATCAATTGCTTTGACTGATGGTCAGGCCTAGTTTGACAGTTTAACATAGGAAGGGACATGTGTAGCTATGTAAGTACACATCGCTACATAGGTACACATCGCTTCCTTCCGTACTCCTTGTATCCATTCCATAGGTACACACCTCCTCAATCGTTACACACCCCTTTCATATATACATGTACACATCCCTTCCATAGGTACACGCACCTTTCATAGGTACACATCCCTTCCACGATATGATGGATAGTTTATGAGGTTTAGGAAGTTGTGACATAGTGAGGGTGTCCTCAGATTAATGCACATAGGTACACACTAATGGGTGTGTACCATGGAACTGGTGTGAATGTGTACTATCTATGGAAGGAGTATATATATGCCTCATAGCATATGGCATGGTAGTACTAGTAGAAGATGCTCTTGAAAAGTGCATCATGCATGCACAATTCAGTTCTTCTCTGAAAAATGAACAAGACACAGGGATCTCACCATAACCATATAGACCCAACAAGAATTGCTCATACATGTATAACGCCAGGAGTGTGGCATGAGCTATATACATGTATTAGGAGGGTAACCCATGAACAGCTGAGATATATGGAAATACATGAACTCATGCATAAAGTTGGGAGGGTAGTATGCAATGCACGAACATCTACACAAATGGCAAGCAATCTGGTAAGCATCTTTGGTGTGAATGGCCAATTGCTTTACTCATACAAGGACAAGCATTTATGGCGATTAATCATGATGCCTTTGCTACAGGCTTTGAAGAACACATGCGTACAGCTTTGAACCCTATGAGGGAATAGTTGTGATGGAGGTTCTTGTGTATGACATGACAGGGTGTGTGTGTGCTATGGTTAGGTTGATCCTGATGAACCAGTTTTACTAGCTAGTGACCCAGAGCGGTTTAATGAAAAGCTTATCAGGCGGAAATAAATATCACAATGCTCCGGTTGGGCATTTGTGCTCTGAGCATAATATTTTGTTCCATCACTACTAATACCTCCTCACTACAACTTCTTTTATAGGGATCCCCTCACCTTCCAGAATAACCTGGCTGAGAGGCTGGGTGTTGCTCACATGCCAGTTCAGTGATGTTAGCAAGAAATCGTTTGTGATGTGATTTAATGATGATGGCAAGCGCGAACAGATCAAACTGTCTTATGCTGCTGTGATGTGACATTGCACTATAAAAATGGGTAGTATTCCAAGGTTGCCCTTCAGTTCTTTCTTCGTTTGCTCTTATGCATGCTACGTATAAGTAATTGCCGGGGGGAAAAAATGGCGTGAAACAAGATAATACGGCAGTCTCTCAAATAAGATTTCAGTTTGTGCCGTATTATGAAATCATTTAAAAAAAACGCGTCCCGCGCGCGTATAACTCACGAACCGAGAAACGGATAGTGTAGCTCTTTATTGCTATCGATCCACAATGGAAAGACGATCATTTTCATGTTTTGTTCAAGTCGCTAGACCGTTTACTTTAAGAGAACAAAAAAAGCTCGTAGTTCTCGTTCCTGGACCGTAATTTCTCCATAGTCGTCTTTATGGGTGAGTATAACTCGAGATAGGAAAGGTTTTAAAGAGCGCCAGTTACACCAAAAATCGTAGAAAATTCTGAAAATACATCTTCAGGTATCAGATATATAAATAAAGCATGCAACCAATATACGTACAGTGCGTAACGTGATACTTGATCTTAAAATTTTTTTCCAGCAATTTTACAATTCTCTTGATTTTTGTAGCCTAGTGGTATGAGATAATCAAAATCTGAAAACGGAATAAGCTTTACTAGCCATCTGGCAATAAATAACATTGAAAAAGAAATGTGTCAAGTTATTTTCGGGCCCGCACTCTTTTATTTTCTATTATTGCTCCAAACACACAGTTTTTAGCCCATTTCTCCTCTGTTTCGCAATGGATTGCGCTGATCGTTGGTACATATATGCAGCGTTGCACCTTGCACCAAACTGCGCAGTCTGATTTCGAACCCGGGACACAGTTTGAGTTCTGCTTGCCTACGAAGGCCAATTTGAGGTGGAAAAGTGTTAGGTCAGGATCTTCTTTAGGCACGTTTTATCCTGCCTAAAAGTGAGCATGTAGGCAGTCAAATGGTACCTGTATCGGAATCAGGTCTAGTTCTAGCATCATAAATCGTCTTTACCCTCTAATAGACGCTTCAAGTCGGAAGGTTGAAAAACAGCGGACATATTGAAATGAATATCATTTGTTAATGACGTCATTGCTAAACATGACTGTATAGCTGTTGTGCTGATCAGAGCCAAAACGATTCTTTCAGAACCAAGAAGAGCAAGCTTCTACCAGTGGGCTACCGCTTCGTAGGAGAAAGCAGTCGCCACCAATATGGGAGCCGCTGATGAAGAAAAAAGCCCCAATAAAAAAAGCCGATCAGCTGCTGTGATATTCATTTCCAGCTGTTGGTGATAACGTGCAATTCAATCTCGCCTGAAGAAGGAACACTATACCAGTTCCGAAACCGGTCGCGTTCTTGGAAAGAAAAAAATCTCTACTGATCTGGGTTCTGAGTTTGAAATGGCAGAAGAACAAATGGATGTTGTATGTTTGGTATTCATTGTTGTCATTGTACTTCGTGCGTGTACCCAATCTTAGTCTATACAAACGATACCTTAAAAATGCTAACCGCCGTTTAGCAAAACAAGTCGGTACCTCTAACAAAATACATAACCTTGTACAAACAAAACTGCATAAACCTCTATTTTAGACAAAAAAGAAACAACGATGAGACGCTGATGGAAAAAGAACATAGAGAATGGGTTGAGAAAGAGAAAACAAAACGCCTTACGCTAGCACTACAATATATGCTTGTGTTCCCAAACAAACCTTACTATACAACAAACCCAATCCCTGAACACCCTACAACTTTAATAAGCAAAAATACAGCCAGAAACAAGGCTTGCCAAACACATGAAGCATATAATGCGCTTTGGCCTGAGTTATACATGGAACCAACAGAATATTTTCTCACAACCAAAAATTCTAAACAAAAAATAAACAGATCCTATGTTCTTGTCAAAACAGAAAAAGAAACTCAAACAAATATTACATACATTAACAACAAACAAAATATTTACCATCATAAGAAGTTTCAAATCGTTTTTCTTTTTACAAACCCTACTATTGATAATCATGCTTCTTCTGTCAAACAGCTCTTGGATATCGAAGACCTGGACTTACAGGGAGAGACATCCCAACCAAAGGTTACCCCCAATGCGTTGCTGGCAATATTGCCAGCAACGCATTGGGGTAATAAAAGAACCTCTTCCCGACTTTCGTTTGGGCATGCATCTTTTAGCAATGCTCCTTCGGAGAGCTCCAGGTAGTACATGCGCAGTGCTAGCTTTCTTGCATCGGCATCAGGGATGTCTGGCATATGAGCAGCTAAGGCCTCAAGCTCCTTCGATGCATTGCTGGCAATCACAGCTGCTGGTCGCCGAGACTTGATAGCTTGCGCTTGCTGCAATCGTGTAACAACTCCGGCGCGGCCGTGTTACCTCTCGGTCAGTCTCGGGGCTTTTTTCTTCATCAGCGGCGCCCATATTGGTGGCGACTGCTTTCTCCTACGAAGCGTCAGCCCAGAGGTAGAAGCTTGCTCTTCTTGGTTCAGAAAAGAACCGTTTTTGCTACTGTAGAATTTAAGTGCAATACGAATAATAACGGTTGGTATAAAAGTAATACGTAATACGGATACGTATTTTTAATAATGGTTTAGCTAACAAGGGCTACGTAATACTCAATTTATAATTGCCGAAACATGATCGATACGTAATTACGGCGTTGTCTTTCGAGAAGTTTCAAATACGGCACCGTACCCACAGCTGAAACGAACGGTAAATGGCACATTCTAAATAGTGCGGATTGAATGTTTATTCTACATGTATTTCAAAGGCCCAACACCGAACGATCTAAGCTCACGGCTTCGTTATTTCCTAGTATAGTAAACTCACCATGAGCCCTGAGAATGAATATTGCATCGTAGGCATAATGAATATCTTAGACTAATACGTATACGTAATTTTTAACTTCACCCAATAAATGAATACGTAGGTTTTGATACGTATAAATAAAGATTGGTCGAAAATTTTATATACTGATACGTATTTCACTTAAATTCTACAGTATGATCTGCACACCCACTTTGTTATGTTTAGAATGACGTCATTAACAAATGATATTCATTTCAATATGTCCGCTGTTTTTCAACCTTCCGACTTGAAGCGTCTATTAGAGGGTAAAGACGATTTATGATGCTAGAACTAGACCTGATTCCGATACAGGTACCATTTGACTGCCTACATGCTCACTTTTAGGCAGGATAAAACGTGCCTAAAGAAAATCCTGACCTAACACTTTTCCACCTCAAATTGGCCTTCGTAGGCAAGCAGAACTCAAACAGTGTCCCGGATTCGAAATCAGACTGCGCAGTTTGGTGCAAGGTGCAACGCTGCATATATGTACCAACGATCAGCGCAATCCATTGCGAAACAGTGGAGAAATGGGCTAAAAACTGTGTGTTTGGAGCAATAATAGAAAATAAAAGAGTGCGGGCCCGAAAATAACTTGACACATTTCTTTTTCAATGTTACTTATTGCCAGATGGCTAGTAAAGCTTATTCCGTTTTCAGATTTTGATTATCTCATACCATTAGGCTACAAAAATCAAGGGAATTGTAAAATTGCTGGATAAAATTTTAAGATCAAGTATCACGTTACGCACTGTAATTTGCAGCTGCCAAGATATCAGTACGTAATCGCTACGCAATATAGAGAGTTAGCTATATTAAAACCGCTTCCATGACAATGCTTCAGGATTGTGGATTGTGTATGATTGGCATGGAACAGGTGTGAGTTTCATTTGTGTTTTTAGTTTTGCTCACCACTTTTAGCTAGCGAAGTTGTTTTTGTCAAAATGCCTTTACGGCTACGAATGAGGAAAGCTAATTAAGCGACGAGAGGAATACTTCCTAAATCGAGACTATGAGTTAGAATCCTCCCGAGTTCGGTACGATGCTGATGCTGAACAAAGGCGGTCGTCTGCTCGTGATATGTACAGAGCAAATCTGGAGTCGAACCGAGCTTCTAAGAGGTGGCGACAGGAAAAGAATTCTGTTGCGGTGCGAGCTTCTAAGAAGCGACGTTATGAACTGAACTCAGACGAGAAACGAGTTTCTAAGAGGGAAAGCTTGGCGCGCGAGTTTCGAACTAATGGAACAGCTGGAAATGTAACATAACTGTAAACATTGTGTTGCTAGGCAATAAACGGATTTTATCGTACAATCGTATTCAGTTACTTCTACATTGTACTACATGTACACCTATATTATACTAGTAGTCACTTATTTTAAAAAAATGAGATATAGATATAAAAAAACATTCTCTCTGAGAAAGTTAGTGGTATATAGGATTTGAAGGCAATGGTGGTGTAAAAAGAAAGGGAACAAGGGATTCAGTGGAGATACAATGATTATTCCTATATTTAGCACTGTATAGAACGTCATTACAATTATGTTGCTAAATATAGGAATAATCATTGTATCTCCACTGAATCCCTTGTATAGGCAAGTAGTGTAGGTCTGTAATATTTTTAATGAATGCATAATATCCGTAATTCCTTGTTTCCTTACTTTGTACTCAATTGCTGTCTACAAATCCTACATCATAAATTTTATTTTAACTAAATTTTTATATCTTGTCACAAACTCACATCATGCAAGGACAGACCCTCATGCCTTTGTGAAGAATATTTGGGTACCTTCAGTCAAGGGATGAAGGCTTTGAATCATCCTGTGAGGATAGGTTCTTGTGTATGACATGTGCAGCCAGGTGATAATGGCTGGTGATCAGAGCGGTTTATTGAAAAGCGTGTCAGGCATTAAATATCACGGTGCTCTGGTTGGAGCCATGGGTAAGGGCATTTATGGTATGACCATAATATTGTGTTCCTTCACTATTAATACCTCCTCTCCTACACTACAACTTCCAGTCACATGCCAGTTCAGAGATGTTGTCTATTTATGAGTTAGTACCCTCTATGTTGAAGTTGGTTGGATTTACTTTGAACATTTTCTCATGTGCTAAACATAGGACTATTTTTCATTCAACCCCTGTTTCCTGCCAGATTTTTATGTTTTATTGTGCACCCTTCATAATAAGCATGCATGCCAGCAGATATCTTACGAGATGCAGTACATGTAACACAATTCAACATTGTTCAACCATTGTCTAATTGTCCCACACTGATGAAGGCACCAGAAAGTCTAGCTAATTATGGTACACTGAAACAATAGGTCCCAAATGGGATGGAATTGAAGAAAAAAACTGCACAACACAACTCATTGGAAAAGATTGGCAGGTACAATAAGTGCCCTAGCAGGATATCTTGTTCCTAGCTCAGTGTTGTTGATCCTGATATAGGAACCATCTCACATCCAACATTCATCCCCCCCAAAAATAGGGATACCAAAAGGGTGGCGAATGGAGAAGCTCCCTCCACCAGATTCGCCAGGGTTCGACCCTCCTGATCCAAGTATTTGTCCATTAGTATTTGGGCGAACAGAAGTAAAAATGCCTTTTGACAAAGAAAATGGACATTCTATTTTCGTTGTTGCTGAAAGTCCCACCTGGATGTATTCTCCACCCTGGTATGAGAGCTCTACGGAACATCGATACTTACAGATATCCTCAGAACTTATAACAAAGTCTTTGTCTTTTGCAACGTCCATCAGGAGTCACAGTGACGCGAAATGCATCACCAGACAGGGAAAAAATGTGGAACTTTTCACTGATTTTCAGAGACGAATGGCACCTATAAGCAAATGTCACCAGCTTGCGCTGGTTTATAGTGGTGACGCAGCATCGATTTGCCGTCGTGTCTTCTACAGTGTAAAAGACCAAATCACGCAAGAAATAAAAGCCAGTGACTTTTATGGTAGTGGCCAACAACATGTCAGCAGTACGATCAGGAATCAATATGTAAAACATTTGGTCTACTTAGCGGCCGCTGATGATGTTACTGATGGTGTCACGCTTTGAAATAACTGACTTCTGACTTTCTAGGTCAGATTTGTTCAGGTATAGTAACAAATCTTGGGTCCGCACAATTTCTGGCCATGGCGCAAGGGTTTTGTGTTGCTACTGCTGTCATTAGCTGGGCGATAGAGGCGTCATCATGGAGGTATACACATGAGCAATGCTATGTAGATTAGCAGTGCAAACGTTATTAGGATACAGAATTGGAGCAAGTTCATAAAATTGTATTAAATTTTCATTGGCAAATATAACAAGATCCTCTTGACTTATTGATGTACTGAGTAATATGTGCATCGCACATACTAAAAGTGTCCAGTGACCGATATATTTTGGTGGCAGAATGTCTTTTAATATAGGAACAGAATAAAAAGTAGCCAATTTTTGAACTCTGATGCTTTCCAAAATGAAAGAGTGTTTGATATACTCCTTGGTGAACTTCTAAAATTATGTGGAGGCTGTATTCTGTTTAGCTTCTTGTCAATTTCTTTCAAAAATTTACGGATGGAAAAACGGTAACAACTATATTTTGAGTCAAACCATTATTCCTTCAAGAATAATAGAATGCAAGTAGTCAATTACCACAGATAGTATTATATTCATATGTTCTGATAAAATACTTCTTCCTTTTATACCATAAACTGATTTTTTAGTACTCTCTGCCTGTCGAACAAATTGGCTAATGTTCTTTGCTCATGCTCATCACTTGGAAGCCATATAGTTCGATGATTACAGTATGTCCCTCTATCCATACAATAGGGTCAGCCAAAATTGGACATGATTCAAAGCCATTGCTTTAGCAATAAAATCGAAGATTCCTTGAATGAGCATTGCTCTTACAATCTTTAAGCCGTCCTTTGTTTGAATATGTATACCATTTTCCTTGTGATATTTTAATTTGTTTAAAACTAGCTGTAGGATGTAATTAAGATTCGATTTTACACATCCTAGCCACAGACCAGCAACTATTAGGTTTTGAACATTTCCTCTTAAATGTGGTGGGAAATTAGAAATGCAGAATTGTATAGGCCAAAGCTGAATACCTAATACATACAGAAAACACAACAAAAATCTAGAATATTATGAGCTGTGTATACTAATAACTCTGTTGTTTACCTGAGGATTTGAACACGGGCACTCAATTAACACACATCTGCAAAGCTAAGTTTTCAGGAACAGAAAGAAATTCTCCTGGTTCCATCAATGATTTATACAACTTTCCATCTTGGATATCACAAAGGATATTTGTGCTTTTCTCCCTTGTAAAAGATATTTTAGTAGATCCCAGTTATCTATTAAAGAAATATAAACACTATATTGATGAGTAATATCACAAACTCGAACAATTTGTTGTTCAAAAGGAAGCAAAGAAAAGTAGCATATTTTAGCACAGCTACTTTTGCATACAATATTACTGCAGCTTTTGTTTTCAATTTGTTCTAAACAATTTTGATATCTCTATAGCACATGTAACTTTATAATTTCTTCTAAGTTTATACACAGTTTTGATGCTGTTATCTAAGTTTGCACAGTGAAGTTGTATCAAATCCAAAAGGTGTAGTGTTGATGCTTCTGTCAACTGATGAGTTACAGCAAATTGATTTATAGCAAGAAGGCTTTCTGCATTGCTAATCTTTGTGACTTTCACACTTCCGTTACCTTCATTGTCACAAGACTTTGAGCACTGTCCTGCTAGAACACTGTCCTGCAACCCTATATTTAGGGTTCCTCGGCTTAATAAAGTCTGAGAATCAGCTGATAATCCTAAATGGCTGTTACATGTGTCTGAACCTGCAGAATAACATATAGCCAGTTAAGTTACAAAATACAAGACACATAATTAATCCTTTTTTTGCATACCAGCGATTATTTCAGAATCTGTGTCATCAAAATTATTATTATCACCACCATAACGATTAGGACCTCTTCATTTTCATCTTCTATATGACATAAAAAATATCAAAGTCCTATATATTGCACACCACGCAAACATTACCTGAGTCAAAATTCCCTCCTTGATATTTAATCTCTTCCTCATCTTCAGCAACATTCAAAAGCACAAGAAGCATAATAATTTATATATACATATAATTATATTAGCATGTGAGATAGCTTTACCCGATTGTAAATGTGTTTCATCCATAACAGCTATCTCTCTGTCATCATTACCACCTTGACATAGAGACAACTCATCCTCATCTTCAGTTACAATCTTTGCAACACCTGCTGATGTGTCAGAACCAGACATATTGTTGACAATAATTTTAGTATATTAGGTCAGTATTATACCACATGAATCGAAATCGCTTCCTTGACTTGTATTGACTTGATAAGAAATGTGTATTTCTCTGTGTAACTGAAAAAAAAGTTATATTATTCAATTTCCATCTAACTATGACATTTATTTTATGGTTATGAATGGTTTGTTTGGGATTCGCTTGAGACGAATCACGGCAATAGGCCTACGCAAGGTACGATGAACTCCTGCGTCGTTTGACTAGATATGTGAGAAAATGTGGCAGGAATGTTTTGTTGGGAATTAGCTAGTTCATAATTGGCATACACACCCATATCAATATTCTCATCATGGCGTGGGATGTATTACACAACGACCTGCAAGACATGTGATTAGTTACTCACAATAGCTATACCGGCCAGTATTATAATTATTCTATGCTATAATAATATTGTCCATTTTCACTTACGTGATGTGCTCCCTGTTATGTTTAACGATCGCTTCCGTGTGATATCCATTGTTTAAATACAAAAGCGTAACAGTAAGCTCCCCACTTCGCAATGCGCTCCACGAACTCAAAATACATTTTAAAAATAGTCAACGGTAACCATAATGTTTTTATACGGTTTCACAGTACATTTTTCGAAGAGGTCCGCGTAACAAGGATCGTTCTTTTTCAGCCTTCCAGCCAAGGATTTTATGTGCATGACATCATGCCGGGTCCCCACACCGCGACAGTCACATTTCCGTTCAATTACTGGTATCGAAGTCGTCTCAAGGAGATGAGTTAACGGGCCAAGAAAATTCCACTAGAAACGCGGAGAACCCAATTCCTCCTCCAATAAGTGAGTTTTGTGTTTGTGAGTTGTTTTAATAGTCTACTTTTTTTTGCCAATTTTATGAATACTAATAGTCAGATTAGTATGTACAACTATATGTGCACGCATAATTATGCATACTAATAAAAAGACGTGCATACTAATAAAAAGACGGGCATACTATTGTATGTACCAGGCTCAGTTTTGCAAGTATTCAAATTACGTGTAATAGGTCATGATTTGCGTTTCACGAAGCAAAAGTGCACAGGATCGTTAGCCATCACGTATTACTGTGTGGGTTGTACCTCAGCCAGTTTTGCAAGTAATATAAATACATCTTACTATATTCCCTGGCTTTGCGCGTCAATTCCATGAAGCTGCCTTCTCAGGGTAGTATGTATTGAGCAGCAGCTGTGATTATTGTATGAATACAATTGTTGATTACTTGTGTACTTCCTTTGACTATCAAGAGCAGCTGATACAGGACTCTCATGCTGCTGTATACATATATCTCATTCATAGCTTACATTTAGCGCGACAGTAGTCTGTGTCAACGGGCAAAAGGGAATTATATACAACTCTAGCTTGCCCTCCTCCAGATCATTCAATAAAATGTTAAATGTTGCGCTCATACGATACGTACTGTTTTGTATAGAATGGTGTACTGTGAAGAGTTTACGAACAAATAATCTGTTTGTTGTGATATCATCACAACTTGAAGATGAGGATGGAAGCTCCATCAGCTCCACTGATTTGCTTCCAGACCTAAAAGTGGTATGCGATTCGAAACAAGGAGAGCGACAAGATGTTGCTATTGTAAACATGCATGGTAAATAATCTAATAATGATAAGTGGGAATGTTAATGAATCCTTACCTATTGATGAAAAACCTAGGAAGCCAGCCCCTCTGAAGTGGCAAAGGGAGGAAGAGGACAGCAGTGATAGCACATCAGAAGAAGTGGATCCAAAACCAAAGGTTATTTATTTCAGAGATAATAACAGGTTCTAACTATTAATTTGTCAAAGCGATGTAGGGAAGATATAGTTAGCATTTTGTGTGCATTGTGTGTTGTCTAGTTGTAAATGTTTATATATCAGTGTAATTGTGTATGTCCATTTATCCTCATTATTTTTTTACTTGTATAATATTTTTAAAATGTACCTACACCATTGTGTTTATGGTGATTGTAATAAAATCATACTTATGTTAATTGTTTATTAAATTCATGCTGAAAAAAACTACCTGTCATGGGGTTCACAGGACCAGGCACAACAACCACACACAAAACAAAGTGTTGATGAAGCTCAAGAGTATATGGTAAAATAATTATATATTATTATGATCATAATGATATATATGTATCAAATCTCGTCAATACATGATTCAGAATGCAGAAACTCAGTTGCCACAAGAACTTATGTTTGGCAGACTAAAGATCAGTCTCAAACAGTTAGCAATGTCTAAATGATGTATGTGTAATAACACTATTAACAAAACATTACAACTTTCCTTTATAGTGGAACAAAACAGAACCCAATCACCCCTGAGGATGATAAGGAAAATTCACCAGAACAAGGTAAATATTGCAACTAAAAAAGCAGTGTAATCATTTTTAAATATAATATCATCAAGTGACAACAATAACAAAAAAGGAAAGTGAAACTCTTTAACTTATCAATTACCAAAAAAAAAACAGCTTATTCACACTGTTATTCATCATTCCCCTTCCTCTTTCCTTTCTTTCCCAAAAATAAAAATAAAAGGATACATGTTTTCTTGAGCCGGCCGGAGATTGTTTGTTCTACTTGGTACAATTTTCTTGAATGTATTTCAAACAGTCATTTTCAGAAATTTATCCATCAATACCACTCTTCTGGAGCGGAAGCAGAGGCTATCAGCTACTGATAAAACGTAATGGAAATACAATTTTTACATTTTCTACTCTGTATGTGTAGTCTACATGCTCCTCCCTTAATCACTAATGCTGAGGATGTGAAGCTTTTCACAACTGTAAGTGTACATCAGTTTTAAATATGGGTTGATTTTTTTACCTTTAATTACAGAAGAACGGTCATTCCAGCTACTGAGCCTAGCAAATATGCTAGAAGACTGATGCAATCTATTACCTAAAAGAGAAGCTCTTATCCAAGATATGTACGTAATGAGTACACTACAATTTAAGGGAGACAATTTTAGATACGGTGAGAAAAATACAATAATGATAAATTATTTGTGCACCATCTTTGTGGTGTAATTAAGCTTTGTAATTTTATCATTTCTAGAGTGTGTAGAAGTCAAATTTGGAACAGGTACAATTGTTTCCAAAGGAAATGAGATAATAACTGGCAAGCTGCAACCAAAAATGCCTGGACATTGTTAAGAAATTAAGAGGAAGTGAACTATGTGTAACATTGGAACTAATGCATTTTTGGTATGCGTAATTTTAATACATTTATAAATATGAATCCTACAAGAAAACTTTCAGATATTTTTTAATAATCTGTTACTAGATACCTTATACAATGTAGATACCGTATAGATTGTGAGGGATTCCTATTAGGATATTGGTCCCAATTTTCTTGCATGTGTTAATATTCCAGGAAAACAATTATGTAGGAATTCATGGCATGACCTTCAAAGAAATTAAACTTCTAAGATCCTTTACACATGTTTCCAAGGGATTCCTAATAAGATATCTTGGTCCCAATTTCTTGCATCTTATAAGATTCCTATAGGATTTAGGAAGAGGATCTTGTAAGAATCCTGTAAGAATTATAAAAGCTCCTTTAAGATACCTTCAAGATTCTTGTATGAAACTTATAAGATTCTTATCAGATCTTACGGGGTTCCTAATAAGATCTTCAATTTCTTGCATATTCTTCAGTCATTATAATTCTTATAAATTCCTATAGGATTTTTTGCTAGAAACGGCTGTTTGCGGCTGGACACTAGGTTTATAATCAGACAATACGATATAAGCCAATAAAGCTGCAATGTTTGTACCTCATTATACATGTGTTTTTTGCGATCCATATACATGTACCACACATGTTGTAAGCAATTCCATTGAAACAAATAGCTCCCGCACACACCCTACCAGCCTAGTCAACAAAATGATTAATGCGCAACAGCATTTGATTTGATTAATAGTTATGCACAGCCCGTTTTTAAGCCAATGTAATTTTGGTGGGTCTACTTCAAGCTTGGTGTACGACTGAACAAACCGACAGAACAGGATGGTAAGCAAGAACACTAAACAACACACATAGGAGAGCATATATACAATGTTCACAACTAGCCAACCTTTTTTAACACTGAACTGCACATGAGTTTTTTTTTATGAATAATAGGTGTAGCTTTGGATGGAGCACCACAATATGACAGTCAAAGAGCTGTGTGGTCGCTTCTTGGTCGAGGCTAGTAAAAAGAAAATAAGGAGCTCATACATCTGCCAAGAGTTTGCAGCTCATTTGTACACTGTATTTGCTATTAACACAAGCAATGGCATAGTTAACACTCATCCTCCTTGGGATAAAAACCTGCTGTTGACTGTGGGGGATAGTAGTAATTAAAAACATTTGTGTTCACATAATTGCATTCAGATTTGCCATACATGATATATAACCCTGCCTGCAGTCATCCAGCCCAAACACAGCCCACAGAAGATCATTGTAGGCATTCATGCAATAGCCCCTCCCACTGAATCCTTACTGGATGACCACATACTGGCCAGCTCCAGGCAATCCTGGAGCAGCTACAGTGTCCCAGATGCCTGAGGATTGTACACCAGCCTCTGCTAGTGTGCACTGCCTGCATGGTCAAGTGGTTTAAGGTGTTCAATTGTAGTGGGTCAAATGTCCATGAGCACTAGTGCTTCATGGACACTCCACTAACTGCACCACAGCTAAAGGCAGCAACACTATTGATCCAGACACTGTTGATGGACATAGCAAACCTGTAGGAAGAATATTAAGGCTTGCGAGTATGGCACACACACCAGTGCAATAGTGAACCAGCGAAGGCTGACCTGCAGACAGCAGGAAAATGTATGTTGGATTTGGCCTCCTGGGAGAACAGGGTGCTGAATCCATACATGCAAGGTTCAATGGATTGCAAAGGATGTACCATTCAGTTCCTGACAAAGTTCAACAATTGGTGCTAATGGTAAAGGAGCATCTACTCTCCATGGCTCCACAAAATGTGGCAGCGACCCTCCTCCTACCAGCAATGACATGATCGCTTTTCTCGCGTAACTTTAGTATCAAAAATCCCTGGCAAAAAAAGTGGCCTTTTAGCACATACAATTATAAGCTAGTACCTTCTAAGTCCTTCAAGATTCAGCTTTGATTTCAACTTTCTATCAGTTGGGAACGTAGATAATTCGCTTCCAATAGGAGAGGAACATCGTGAGTTACCCACTTTCACGCGCTGTGGCAACGAAACTAGCATGAGGTAAGCACTGTAAATAGAAAAATGATGCTGGCTTTATTTTATGTTTTCAAATGGCGACAATAACCAACCTGTTTTGTGTTGGCTCATGTTTTTGTTCAACCCTGGGGTTGTCATGGGCATTGCTGTAATCATTCAATATTTCGGGTAAATAACATAGTGTCCAAAAAATTTATGGCAGGTATGTGCATCTTGCAATTGTGAATGTGAGGACAATATGATGTGGCCTGCATACAATATTGATGAGTGAAGGAATTACAGCGCAATACAAACTGTGCTAACAGCACCTCACCCAAGCATCATGTTTTACTAGTTTCTCACATGCCTATATCCCCAGCTGATCATGTTCTCTAATGAAATACCCTGTACCACCAAAGCTGCACCTGG
Source organism: Spongilla lacustris (assembly GCA_949361645.1). Taxonomy (NCBI): domain Eukaryota; kingdom Metazoa; phylum Porifera; class Demospongiae; order Spongillida; family Spongillidae; genus Spongilla; species Spongilla lacustris. The sequence continues at coordinate 3,511,650 of OX442430.1, forward strand.
ATGAACAAAGCAACCTTGGGTTGAGCAGCTGACCCCTCAGGTTGAGAGGACTGGAGTAGGTGGTATACATTAATAAGGATGTACCTGGAATATCAGCCTCGCTGCATGGTTTAGAACAGCTGCATTTGGTACATTAAGGGAGGAGAGGAGTTCAGTTAGTCCTAACCCAGGCCCCACCATACCACGATAACTCATCTTTGTTTATGCAATGAGCACACCATTTTCTGCTGTGTGAGGATGAAAAGCACGTCACAAGAAAAAAAGGTACACGGTGTGGAGTGATGGTCTTCTTTATGCTCAAACCATCATGCATTTGCAACATGTCAATGGATATAATGATTTGGTTTGACAAATGTGTATGGTACCATTCAAATTGTAGCTGCAGCATTACATGTCAAAAATGGGTTTAGGACAGCTTTGCCAACCATTCATACGGAGAACACAGATCAATTGCATTTAGGTCTCTGCTTTTTTTATTGGCCGATGGACATTGCGGACAAATGTCTGTGGAGTAGGCTGGCTGTTACGGGGACAGACTAAGCTACATGTAATGTTGCTTCTTTGTTTATGTGTTGGAACCATGCATACCGGGGTACACACTTGTGCACAGCTCAATGTACAATCATAAGCCTCGAGGGCTGTTGCTTACTTACCCCCATACTGGCTGCAACGAGGCCCTTACCCTCTTCATAGTAATGTCTCATCTCATCGTGTGTAGGCAAAGCCACGAACACATTGCTGTGCTAATAGTGTAGTGTTGTAGATGACTGCCTGTGTACTGGGTAATTTTATATATCCATAGTGTTACACAAATGCGTGAACATTATACATGTACACGGCCAGATTTTTTAACAATGAATCACAGTGGCAAGTAATATTTGATACCGAGGGGGGGGGGGGGGGGGGGGGCAAAAAAATAATTATAGACACCATCCCAAAAATTCTTAAAATCAAGGGCCAGGTCAACCCCCCCCCCCCCCCCCGCCTTCGACCACGCCCTTTTAAAATCATGACGTAATTGACAATTGACCATACCTACAATGTAGATAATATTACAAATTCTTCGTTGCAGATTGCTGTTGTAGATGTTGTCACTTCGTCGCTTGCAGCTGGAGACGCTGTTTCACTTGTACCTTAGAATATCGCGATACTCAGTCTCTCGTGCCATGACGTAATGTACAGGCTGTAGGCCTATCGAATATTACATCCCTCCCATCAATTAAGGTTAATTTGCGGTACTCCAACAAGATTTTGAAGAACGGCACGCATTATTGTTCATGACTCAGTAAAGTACTCGTTTAAACAATAGCAGGTGGGGCTTGCTCGCGTGAGGCGTGAGTCGGCGTGACTGTGACCATTCTAGTAGGCCTAGTGACGTGAGCTCATGCATGTTACTTAGTACCAGGTGTATCCGTGGCTTACTAGCGTTAGTATAGTCTTTATCTTTACATTGCTTTGCGACGCTTCGATTGTTGCACTATTGGGTAGTGAATTGATGTCATCGCTCACAGCGGTATATCAAGGCAACGCCCTCAGTCACGTGATAATACGCTTTCCACGAAGAAATAGCTTACAATCGCACTAGATAGGCAGTTAAGCCCAATCTTTCCACGAATTGGACACCCATGAACACTACAAACAATATGATTCCATCATTATTTTGCTGTAGTGCGAGCTAAAGTGCAAAAAAAAAAAAAAATTAAGAAAAGTGATGAATTTTTTTCAAAATTTTTTTTTTCGCCAAGACCCCCCCTAACTTTGATACCTCATAACTTTTCCCCCTAGACCCCCCTGAAAAAAAGAATAACATATTCGTGATGCTCTCGATGAGCTCTTAAAAGTTGGGGGGATGATGGGGGGAAGGTGTCTTCCACTTTGTTTCCCCCCCCCCCCCCCCCCCCCCCCCCCCCCCCTCGTTCGATACCGTATTTTTCATTCGATAACGCTAAATTTTTTATTCGATAGGGAACGAGGTGGTACGAGTTTACATGTGTGCAGCTGCCGTTATCTGACTACTGAGACTTTTGGTGTCACAGGAATGGGTTTTATCCTCTCTTGAATTGAAATTATTGTAACATCCTGGTGGATGGGCGGAGAAGCTATCTAGGTCTACTGTTTCTCAGCAGAACATCGCAAAACCTGTGAGCGTAGTAACTAAGTAGTGTCTTGTTTGTTGAGCTAGACTAGGGTACGGAGCGTAGTCCTAGCTCTACGTGTTTTTGTGCATGCTCGAAGGCATGTGCATATGTGTGTGTGTGTGTGTGTGTGCGTGCGTGTGTGTGTGTGGTGGCGGAAGCAATTTGGCATTGGTCCTAGTAGCAGCGAACAATTGTGTATGTAGCCGTACTTTTTTTTTGTGAATTATTTTACAATTAATTAACCAAGCCGGGTCGCTGCTTATACATGGTAAGTGCAACCCCCCCCCCCCCCCCGCCCCAATCCGGGACATATGATTTGACATTTATTAAATCAAATGCCCCTCAGTCAGGGTTGCCGAAGGCCAGTCTGGCCTGCCAGGTAAGCCTGCCAGGCCGGACATTTAGCTTGGCCTGGCTGGCCAGACCGTGACCTGACAGGCCGGCAGGCCGGGATCCACCCACTTATTATAATAAATTATTAATTCATTTCGCAATGTCTATAGCTAGCTATATATGGGACAGTTTCCGAGATAACTTTATAACTACATTTGAATTGCTGTATCTGCCGAACAATAAAGGCTATCGACTTCCCATTTTCAACACTTCATACTACACCATTGCCCTAGGGTAAAATACATTTTTGTGTCTTGCACTTGCTCAGTACCATCATTGCAACGTTCGATACCCCCACCAGGTTCAAACCCAACATAACTTTCTGTAGGAGTAATTAAATCGCTTCAAATTCGGTTTGTAGGTAGAAAGGTCCTATATCTATCGATTTGTTCTGTTCGTTAATTTTCATGCCCCGTTACGGAGATATAGTTGAACAAACTACGTGCACTTTTTCCCACTCGATACGCGGCAATGATATAATCACCGCCTCCCATACTTTGAGCGGGACGCGATTTGCCCAAATCATCGGCGCAAATCGAGCGGGAAAATATGCACATACGTAGTTTGTTTAACTATATTTCCGTAATGGATGGCATAAAAATTAACGAACAGAACAAATCGATAGACACAGGACCTCTCTACCTACAAATCGAATTTGAAGCGATTTGATTACTCCTACAGAAAGTTATGTTGGGTTTGAACCTGATGGGGTATCCAACGTTGCAATGCTGGCACGGAGCAAGTGCAAGACACCAAAATGTATTTTACCATAGAGCAATGGTGTAGTACGTAGTTATGAAAATAGGAAGTTGATAGCCTATACCGTTCGGACAATATAGCGATTCAAACGTTCTAACACAATTATTTTATAACGTTATTACGGTTATAAAACGTAGGAAGTTTTCTCGGAAACTGTCCCATATAGTAATATAGTTATTATACAATATTGATACAGAAACTGAGTCTGAGATATATAACATGCAGTGATGCAAACAGCGCGCTTGCTATCTAAATACTTGTAATTAACCATGTTGTGCTTCAGCATGACACACGCCTCCAAACGTTGAGGGAGAAGGTTCCATCTCTGGCACTGTTGAATCAGCTTAGCTCACGAAAACACCCGCTTGGATGGAGCTGAAGATATGATTTTTTAATAAATTGTTTAATAATATCATAATGTTTTGTGGTTAGCCATGAATTTTTAATAAATTGTTTAATAACATCAATTTATCCGACCTGGCAGGCCGGGCCTTTCAGCAGGCCGGACCCCGGCCTGACTTTTGGCAACCCTGCCCACAGTTAGGGGTTAATAACTGACCCTCTCCTCGACCCTGTTCTGTCTATTCTAAAATATATTAGAAGGCCTACGGTGTACACGTTCTACTACTCAAAACAACGTGCATTTGCCTTTATTGGTATAAACCGTGATACTAAATGCTAATTGGTTAATTGCGCTGCCGCTAGTGGTATCTTAAACATGTTTTTTTTTTGTACAGTAGTAGTATTGTATTCTATTTAAAGTGCATGCTTGTTTGTGCTGATGTTCTGTTTGTGTTTAAAGTGCTGTCTTATTTCAGGTATCGCGGATCTGCTACGACTTCACAGTATACAGCACGCTTACCTGTTGCAACCATACAACCTGCAAAATGCTATTGTGGATTAGCTCGCGATCACTAAACAATGCCCTGAGTGCTGATTCCATATCATTTTCGTCGTTTTTGTCTAGGATCCGTTGATACAGAGGCAATGAGACAAGAAACTTTGTCATTCGGCCTCACGTCTTCAGATTTTGCTCCAACCTCTCACATATGTTGGTCTTGATATGAAAGTGACTTTTACGATTTATTGAGTTAATAACGTTAATGGTTTGCGAAATACATGCCACTGAATAATTTATTTTTTCATAAATGTTGCAACTTTGCACACTCATCTTGGCTGCAATACAATCGACAGCAGAGTCTTTGGCATCAAATTGAAGGACATGATCAGTACAACTCATCTATGATGATCATTTTTGGGGTGTGGGTAAAGGGTTAAATTTTTAGCAACTTCATACCACCTTTTGCAATTTAGAGGTGTCTACCACGTGAAACACAAGTTTTTGTTTTCACACAAGTGAAAGGACTATTAATTTCAGTGTTTTTCAAAAATAAAAAGTCTGTATTGATTACCCCTGAGAACCACGCAAGGTTTTACCTGAGGGCGCCATTTCTGTCTCATCAAAATTCAGTTTAGTTTACATAGGTCCAAGTGGTGTTATTTAAACTGTCTTACCACAACTGCCCATGACTGAACAGATAGTGCCGCCTTATTTGGGCACGTGCGCGCGTATTATTCTGTTTTGTGCGTCAAGTACTAGTATTGCCGTGACGGTCACTGATCCGTTAGAGAAGCATCGGTGCTGCATACATTCGCACCTTCGAGTTGCAGAAAAACTTATACAGTAGCAAAATATCCATTTGCAAAGTGGAGACTTGCTGTGTGTAAACTGCCTAAAAGCAGTTCAAAATCATTGTTCTGAAGTAGCTTCCGAACATGCCTTTCTTCGTTTGCTCTTATGCATGCTACGTATAAGTAATTAAGTAAGAACCCGCCGGGGGAAAAAACAAGATAATATAGAATTGATGATGTAGGATCTGTAGACAGCAATTGAGTAAAAAGCAGTGTTTTTTTGACCACGTCTGCGTCGATCAATTTGGTGACGCGTCACATCACGTTGGCGTCAACAAGTAGTTGATGCGACGCGTTGTATTACCGTGGTCCATGGTACAAGCACTAATTTACAACACTCAAGAATAAAAAATACAAACTATTTATTGAAAATTCTAGAACAAAAAAGTTTGAACAGACCAAGTTCCACGTTCAATCATTGGTGACGGGAACTTCAACTTCTTCAACGACATCCTGCAATTCTTCATCCTGCAATTCGGACCCCAACGAATGCACCAGCCTTCACACCTCAGAATCTTCAGTTTATTTTAACTTGGCACACACGCTTTCCAGATGAAATTTCAGTCTTAAAGTGAGAAGCAGCCCACTCGGCTTGGCTCTTGAATTTGAAACGCTTCGCTGGGGGAGTTGCCATGTTTAAAAGTGATTCTGAGAGCAAAAGGCAGTCGATTTTATATGGGGGAAAAAAACGGGACGATTTTTTAAAATTTTTGATTACGCCATGTCAACGTCACCCAAATTTTTGACGCGTCACGTCGGCGTCGCTGATTGGCCGCGTCACCTGATCACTGGTAAAAAGTAAGGAAACAAGGAATTATGCATTCATTAATTTATACATTTAGCACAGAATGATAGGCAGGTAGTGTAGGTCTGTAATATGCATAATATCCGTAATTCCTTGTTTCCTTACTTTGTACTCAATTGCTGTCTACAAATCCTACATCTTAATGATAGGTCGACCACTACATGTAGGCGCGTTAACCTACATGTAGGCGTACGCGTGCGCGCACTTCGAAACGCAAAAGTTTGAATAGTTCCCGATGTTTTAATGTACTACACAATGCAAAGTTCAGATACAAAACCATAACAAATAAGAGGATTTCAACTGGGCTGTTATTTGATGTGTATTTATACGGTATTTCGAAGTGTAATGTTGTCGATATGACGAGCGAGGCACATTATCGATCCTGTTTTTGTTGTATCCACATTGCAGACAGGCAAGATATCACCCTGAGCCAGGGAGCACTCCTCACAGAATTATGCCGTTTTTCTCTCGCGGCACACAGCACACAATCATTGGATTGACGGCGTACGGGGGCCACTATCATCTTCATTCCCACTGGCACTGTCCTGGCTTAAACGCTGGCATTTAGGCTGAAACACGGGGCTGTCCCTCATGTTCCCTTTGAGTGTGTGAGAATTCAATACATATGCTGCATGTGTTTGTAGAGGCTGCACAGGTGTTTCTGTGGAAATCCGTGCACGCAGACGCTTTGCAGGCCCTGCTAGATTGATGGATGCTTTGAACGTAAGTAGCTGCAATGATAGCCGTTCGGTAAACTCTCTATGTGACAGGTTGGTAGTAAGAGTTTTATTTGGATGAAAGCGTTGAAATGTGAGGAAAGCATCTGTCTCAAAAATTCCGATAATAGTGGCAAAGTTGCGATGCCACCACGTTTGTGTCTGCCAATGTCGTTCGAGCTCCAAGCCTCCCTGTCGCAGGTGATTGTGAATATCTATTGCGTTTGCACCGTCAAAGTACTGTTCTACAACTGCAGGTCTCTTCACCTCCTTGTAGTACACCACAAATGGTGCCTCTGTTCTATCTGCTGCTGTGGACACGCGATAGCACTTCTTGTACGCAGGGTTGAAGGCATCTGTAGTTCGACTCGTGCTAGCAATAAAGAGCTTCATCTTCCTGTCATACCAGCCTACTGCCATGTACTAGTGTCCCTCAACAGTTGCTTGCATGACACAGTGCTCTCCACGTTCGCTATACTGGTGCTGTTGTAGTTTCACCTTTGGAAATTGCTTATGTGCTGTTTTCACTAGGCCGATAAACCTAAGACCATGATGGTTGTGCAGAGCTTGCGCTGACTTCAGAGAAGCAAATGCAGAATCAGCCACAACAGTGCGATTTGACCCACTCCAGGGCTTCGTCAAGCGTAACAGTGAAGATGTGCCAGAGCCATACAAGTGCATATTCCTTTTCTAACATTTTGTCCTTACCTTCTTGGATTTCCAACTGCAACATGATCTTTGTCTCAGCACAACACAGAGAACGATACTCTGTTCCAACTCCCTCAGGCTTCCTTGCTATTTTAGTTGCATGCGGTAGCCCAACTGTCATATCACCCAATTTAGCAGCAAGTCCTCGCCAGGCACACATGCTTTCATCTGCACACAACACTGAACCAGGCCACAGTCCCTCTTCTCTGTTCTTATTGAAGGACTTCACAGCACCACGTATTGGCACCCATGGGTCTTCTTTCAAGTCATCCTCAGTATACACTGAGCCTCAAATTACGCAGCAGTGTGTCAAATTGATTCCGAGACATGTATCGCCCAAGAGCAGGGGCAGAAAATGGTCCGTCTGACTCTGTTCTCCATAAGCTTCGCCTTTCTCCACCCCCAGCAATAGTCATGGCAAGTATTACACCAAAGAACTGTTGCAACTGCTCGTAATCCAATGGCTTGAAACGCATTTCAGCTTGCTGATTAGTTGCTTCAATAATGTTTTGCAAAAGGTCTTCTAGCATCATCATCCTCCAGAAATCTAGCTCAGTTGATCTTTCTACCACAGGGTGGTGCAGAGCTGCTTTCCGTTGGAATGCTGGTCCATTGAGACATACGCCAGACTATCCCATCAAGCACAACTTCGTCTGGGTGTTCTGTAGTTTCGGAAGCATCAGGCGCGCTAAAAATGTATACAGATCGTATGATAAGAGACCGCAAATATGGCCGAAAAGGGGGCGACTTACTGTTCTGAAGCGTCGCTTGTTCCACCGGTTTCACCTAATCCATCAGGATCAAGCATTTCCTCATCCTCACTGGAGCTGCTGTCATTGGAAGAGACATCAGAGCCCTGCTATCTTCCTGTGCCTGAGAGAGGCATACAGGCTGTGCCGATGACGCAGACGGTTGATTTCCTCCCTCTAGCTGTAACGTTCTAGCAGCAAATTTCTCTAAAACACCGCTTCCAAGTGCTACTATCCATTTATGACCCCTTCCTGTTCCTTCTAACCCTTGCACAATGCCACTTCTTGCTGCAAATGAGCCTCTCAGAACACGTACTTTTGCACCGATTTTGATACCCTTCACCATCCAGCTTGTTTATGTAACGAGCAACGTGTTGTCGTAGCGTCAACGAGGTCCAAAAGGATATTAAAATCAATTAGCTAGGTGTTTATGAAATATTCTTCTTATAGCAGTGATACTCAAGGCCACCAGCTATTACAATACAAAGCCTACATGTAGGTTAAAATCGTGTTTTTCGCCTACATGTAGGCGTGCGGTCGATTAAATTTTATTTTAACTAAATTTTTATATCTTGTTACAAACTCACATCATGCAAGGACAGACCCTCATGCCTTTGTGAAGAATATTTGAGTACCTTCAGTCAAGGGATGAAGGCTTTGAATCATCCTGTGAGGATAGGTTCTTGTGTATGACATGTGCAGCCAGGTGCTATGCAGGTTGATCCTGATAATAGCTGGTGATCAGAGCGGTTTATTGAAAAGCGTGTCAGGCATTAAATAACACAGTGCTCTGGTTGGAGCCATGGTAAGGGCATTTATGGTATGACCATAATATTGTGGTCCTTCACTATTAATACCTCCTCTCCTCCACTACAACTTCCAGTCACATGCCAGTTCAGAGATGTTGTCTATTTATAAATATTTATGAGTTACTACCTCTATGTTGAAGTTGGTTGGATTTACTTTGAACATTTTCTCATGTGCTAAACATAGGACTATTTTTCATTCAACCCTTGTTTCCTGCCAGATTTTTATATGTTCTATTGTGCACCCTTCATAATAAGCATGCATGCCAGCAGATATCTTATGAGATGCAGTACATGTAACACAATTCAACATTGTTCAACCATTGTCTAATTGTCTATCAAACATACCACACTGATGAAGGCACCAGAAAGTCTAGCTAATTATGGTACACTGAAACAATAGGTTCCAAATGGGATGGAATTGAAGAAAAAACTGCACAACACAACTCATTGGAAAAGATTGGCAGGTACAATAAGTGCCCTAGCAGGATATCTTGTTCCTAGCTCAGTGTTGTTGATCCTGATATGGGAACCATCTCACATCCAACATTCATCCCCCCCAAAAATAGGGATACCAAAAGGGTGGCGAATGGAGAAGCACCCTCCACCAGATTCGCCAGGGTTCGACCCTCCTGATCCAAGTATTTGTCCGTTAGTATTTGGGCGAACAGAAGTAAAAATGCCTTTTGACAAAGAAAATGGACATTGGTTGTTGCTGAAAGTCCCACCTGAATGTATTCTCCACCCTGGTATGGGAGCTCTACGGAACATCGATACTTACAGATATCCTCAGAACTTTTGTAATATAACAAAGTCTTTGTCTTTTGCAACGTCCGTCAGGCGTCACAGTGACGCAAAATGCATCACCAGACAGGGAAACTTTTCACCGATTTTCAGAGACGAATGGCACCCATGAGCAAATGTCACCAGCTTGCGCTGGTTTAAAGCGGTGACGCAGCATCGATTTGCCGTCGCGTCTTCTACAGTGAAAAGGACCAAATCACGCAAGAAATCAAAGCCAGTGACTTTTACGGTAGTGGCCAATGACATGTCAGCAGTATGATCAGGAATCAATATATTAAAACATTTGGTCTACTTAGCGGCCGCTGATGATGTTACTGATGGTGTCACGCTTTGAAATAACTGACTTCTGACTTTCTAGGTCAGATTTGTTCAGGTATAATAACAAATCTTGGGTCCGCACAATTTCTGGCCACATGGCGCAAGGGTTTTGTGTTGCTACTGCTGTCATTAGCTGGGTGATAGAGGCGTCATCATGGAGGTATACACATGAGCAATGCTATGTAGATTAGCAGTGCAAACGTTATTAGGATACAGAATTGGAGCAAGTTCATAAAATTGCATTAAATTTTCATTAGCAAATATAACAAGATCCTCTTGACTTATTGATGTACTGAGTAATATGTGCATCGCACATACTAAAAGTGTCCAGTGATTGATATATTTTGGTGGCAGAATGTCTTTTGATATAGGAACAGAATAAAAAGTAGCCAATTTTTGAACTCTGATGCTTTCCAAAATGAAAGAGTTTTTGATATACTCCTTGGTGAACTTCTAAAATTATGTGGAGGCTGTATTCTGTTTAGCTTCTTGTCAATTTCTTTCAAAAATTTGCGGATGGAAAAACGGTAAGAACTATATTTTGAGTCAAACCATTATTCCTTCAAGAATAATAGAATGCAAGTAGTCAATTACCACAGATAGTATTATATTCATATGTTCTGATAAAATACTTCTTCCTTTTATACCATAAACTGATTTTTTAGTACTCTCTGCCTGTCGAACAAATTGGCTAATGTTCTTTGCTCATGCTCATCACTTGGAAGCCATATAGTTCGATAATTACAGTATGTCCCTCTATCCATACTATAGGGACAGCCTAAATTGGACATGAAAATACTCATCAGCGGATCTTTTAGTTTTTTTACTTCCCCCTAAAACAGCCTCAATTTACCCACTTTACTCGCGGCTGCAGTGTTAATAAAACCGCACCTACCAGTAACTTTTAATTACGAAGTGTGTTTAAAAACGGAATGGATATGCAATTGAATAACTTTTGTAATGGAGCATCCGTTTGTAATCTACTTCACATATTAAAGTAATGTCAACCATACGCATTTCTGTATTCATTAGGTGATTGGGCTCGTGCATTGAGGCGTTTCGTACCTTGCGGTTCGTCGACTCGGCCGGCCATGCAGGCCTCGCTGAGAGTCAGATCAACTGGGCCGGGATGGGTTGACCGGTTGAGATTCTTGGTCAGCCCCTGATACCTGGGGCCGGAAAGAGGCCGTGCGCGTACGCTTCGGCCCGGCCATTTTCCGCCATCGGTAGGCTGGTATAGTCAGCCAAGACTGAACTCAATTAACCTAGCCTTATATTGTCCGTGTTACGACTTCACCGAGCAGCTACATGTATCAGGCGTCAGAACGGATGTTAAACAGGGGGAGCGGAAAAGGTCGCTTTATTAAACAGAATAAATGAACATATAGCTAGCTTTAATACAATCCGCGTTCGGCTGATTCAACCAGCGGGGGGGAGGGGGGATGTTGTCCGTGTTTGGTCGATTCAACACCCCTGAGCCCTGGAGCCTTTATTAATTATTTTTCATTATATAATTGGGGGAGCGATGCTCCCCCTCATGCAGATCTGGGGGAGGGATCGCCCCCCTGCTTCCCCGGTTCCAACGCCCATGTGTATAGGGCCCCAATCACTGACTGATTCGTACAGTTCTAATTGACGCCGTCATACCGCTGCTGCTAACATTATCAGGATGAGCTCTTTCACCACAAAGATGGCTGGAGGTCTGCAGGTTCACGCTGCAATGCATCCCGTTGAGGTTCCAATCCTTGATAAATGTGCGCCACCATGTGAGATGATCAGACAGCCCTGAATTCCCTGTTTAACCAAAGCCTGCATGCAAATGTCGCACGCGATGCAATGTCAGGTCGATTATCTGGCATAAAATTAGAGGAACAGCCCGGTCTCTCACCACGTGGTCGGGGATCCCGATCAAGAACTCCAAATTTAGTGGTCCGTTTTGATCCATTCGAACCGAGCTAACGAACGGTTCATGATTGCCGATTATCAAGGCGTTGAAATTGCGATCGACCGTACGATCTATGTGATGTCACTCTTTAAGTACATGTACAGTAACGTAGCTGTCGAATTGGGTGCAATCATTGTGTAAGCCACACCCGATCGATTTAATACCAGGTAAGCAAACCAATTAATTTTGAATGAGGTGTTCGAACCGAGTAAATCCCCGAGCTGTTCGACACTGATTAGGTCCGAACCGGAACACTACTCCGATTCTCTATACTTTTGGGACTCCCCACACTGACAATGCCCATGCCAGCCCAAGCAACTATAATAATACAAACGTCGGGGTGTGTATAAGTCGACTGCGAGCTCACCCGAGACTGCGGCACTCTGCTCCACGGCGATGGCATATTACTGACAAAATAAGTGTAACGCCAATTATGCCATGCACTCCAGGGTGAGACCGTCTGTTATGCATGCTCTGTGAATGTGATATGACGCGAGTCTGACCCTCTGCTTCAGTGTAGCAATAACTGCCTATACGTGTGAAGGCTACAGCATATACCCTGATATATAGTGACATAGTTAGCCCATGAGGTGACACAGCTTCGTGGATTGGGCGTGATAACACGCCCGTAAGGATGGAAACACTGATGCGAGTGCTGTCATGCATTATGAAGCAGATATTGACAAATGACGCATTAAGATAACAAATACCAATGCTAGAACACTAATTCTATTTAGCACATTCCCTGATACCCCACATGTCCAGTCAGGTGCGACCGACTCTGTATGTCAAATGCAATGCAGATAATGACAAATGATACATTAACCTTTAATCCCCCGATGCATAACGGGTTATGCAAATGCCTAACCGGTTTAGCATTTTTAAAAAGTGGGATACCACTTGTTTGGTTGATATTTTCTTATTATGCCTATATTCACTTGGTAGCTAGATGCTTGCTAGGTCGGGATTTCAACCTTTGTTCATGATTATGTAAACCAATGCGGTGGTATAAAGTGTCAAAGTTCGAGTGGATAAAATGGTGCACTGGCAAACGGTGCCAAAGTGGATGGATGTCTCGCAAAAAAACTCCAAACAGCAAGGAAAGGTGGTAGAAGTGACTGGTGTTGGTCCCAATGACGATTACACGTCAAATGGAGCGATGCACGCAAACAGAAGAAATGGAGTGGGGGATAGCGATACCTCGTTCTACGAAGGCTAAGTGAGGGGGGAGGAAGTGAAAGAGATGAGCTCCATTAGATTCCATAGCTAGCGAATGTGAGGGGGTTGATGAGAATGATGAGGGAAATCAGGAAGAAGAAAAAAGAGGACAATGTACGACCTAACTGGTTAGGTTTAACGTGCATAATAACGGGTTAGGCGGTTCTCTGGGGGATTAAAGGTTAAGATATGACAATGACAAAATCAGTGCCAGGGCATATAGAACACAATTACTATTTAGCACATTCCCTAATTCCCCACATCACTAGTCACGTGCGACCGACCGTGGTTGGTATGCCAGATCACACTCGAATACTCAGACGGCGCCAGCCCCTCTATGGGATCAACATTGACTGGGTACGACGAATCCCGGCTACATCTGTGGACCAGAAAAGATGCTACAAATGTGCAAGTGACGGCACTGCACCACTCTGCATTGTACTTCCCTGGGTTGTTGGATAAGGGACAGCACAGTTGGAACTGATGAGGATAGCGACGCAGGTGGCCGGTACAAGCAACCCGGCAGCTGCACCAATGACATCGCCAGACATACCTCGACAGTGTGATTCTCATATTTGCACCTGCAGTTGACTATTTGACCCGTCACTACCTCATTGAGGAGCTATTGTCGTGCCTCGTGACGCCTGACATTGATACATCGGTCTTAGGTGCCCTATGCACGGCAGTCATAGATTCAGGCCGCATGGAAGACCCGTTGTGCATACGCTGCCGCCAGAACCATATTGAGGATTGGTGCCGCGCCAAGCTGCACAAGGATGCGGCTGATGGCATGCGATGGGTGGGGTGAGGATGCAATGAAATCTAAATTGTTATTTATTTCATTTTAGCTGCGTGACATGATGTTCGGCCACAAATCGATCGACTGACGATCTGGTACAGGACCAAAAAGTTTCAGTCCTGAATCGAACATCCGGTAACAAGGTTAAACTTCGTTCTTGTAACAGTGCCTGTTATGTTTTCGAGTTATCGTTACGAAATGTAGCATCATGCTGTAACGATCGGTTAACGCCATCGATATAGCTCGGAATTCGGAATCGTAACAGTATTAACACAGTACAGTAACAGCTTAAAACTAAATAACAGTCTCTGGAGTAAGAGTGATGGACTCTTGACGAGGTTCAGGTAGATTGTAATTAATTGCTGCATCTGCTTCAAGAATATCTTCCATCTCCTGTAGTGACGGATCATCTTTAAACATGTCATACGTCCATTTCCTGAACTGTTTAAAAGTGTCCCTTCTAGGGTCTGCCACAGATTATGCAAACAACCGCTGCATCATATAATTAGTGACAAAAAGGCTATACCCGGTAAATACAAAGTCATTTACCAGCAAAGCAAGATTCTTGACATAGATATTTTGATGTTCCTGAGAAACCTTCAGTCCCCTACAGAATCTCTCTGCAAATTCTCGTGTGCTTAGTTTCAAAATAATGTTCACATGGTTTAGTTCCAAACAGCCGCATAAATTGTACTTATTTACAATTTGAAATTAAAGTGACTACATTAAAGAACATCCGTTCGCCTCTCCTCTGATCTAAGTTTCAGTAAGACAATTGTTGCAGAATATTTTTGCTTTAGCTACTTTCATATCATTACCAGACATGATACCCAGGACAGCTCCAATCTTATCCTATATAGTGTTTCAGGAGTCAGTATGCATGCATAACATACATGCACTCACTGCAATTTCAATCTTGGATGTGTTCCTGTTCGTGGTAGTGCAGTACAGAGTTGCAATTACTTAAAGGCTCCTGCATGTGCAATAGTACATAGATGCTCAATAATTATAGCTCTGCACATACCTTATACGGGCTATCCTCTATGGTGAAAGAAGCTTCCATTGCTTTAACAAGTGCAGTACCCATGCGTTTTTGTTCTTCTTGCACTTTGCCTGGATTTTTCCTGAATTCTTCTCTCATCATCTGTTTCATCTCCTGGATGATTTGGTTGAGCACCGGATGTAGAGGATGCTCAGTGATGGGTGGTAAATTTGTAGGGGCTACAGCTGTGGAACTGCTTGCAATGGTCATCAATGGCACGGGTGCAGACGAAGCAGTCAAACTACCATTAGTAAGAGATGGAAGGCCCTATCTTGAAAGCAATCGCTGCAAATTATCATTTCGAGATGCTCAATACACATGCAACGGCCTTTAAATAACAGTTTCAACGATATATGCTCTATTCCTATTGGTCCCGAATCCCGCTACACCCATTGGCTGAGATCATTCATTCAGAGCCGCTGCTGGCTTGGTGCACCGTATCTGCATTACATTCATGTTCTCGTTAAGTCATAATCGCCATGCCAGAACATTAACAAATTATTAATGTGCTCACTATTAATTTTTATTTGACTGATGCCCCTTTAAGTCTCTGTTGTCAAAAGAATGTCGAAGTGTAAGTTTCTAAATCGCTGTGGCTATTCCGATTGACTGGACCGCCAAGGTATGAAATCATGTATGCCTACATATTGGTTCAGGAAATACAATTTGGCTGTGAATTCCAATTCATGTGCAGCTTAACAAATGGACATGCAATAGAGAGGTACGAAACTTGTAAACTATAACCGTTTACTAATCAGTTTATATACATGACTCCATAATTCTTAAGCTTTGTATTATAGTCTTTTCGAACGATGTAGATTGTTATTGTGACATATGCAAGACAACATTTCTGTGTCAGTGGAGGCTACAACGTCATTTGTTAAGTGAAAAACATCATTCCAATGCTGCATGTCATACTGTCCTTCGACAATTTCATTGCAAGGTAGATGTAGCTTTATATACATGTATAGTATATACTATATAAACTTTATGTTTTTAATATGTACAGGATGATGTTAGAGAAGTTGATGCCTACAATGAGGATCAAGGTCAATCTTTTTTTGAAGATGGATGGCAGAAGATAATCCTGAATTGATACCGGACATTCCTTCTGAAGACTTTGCAATCGAAATAACAGAGTCTGGTAATGCATGTCATAAAAAGATAACACTTTACAGCTTGCTTTTTATATTGGATCTACTGCAATGTGAAGAAGACCTACATGCAAGTTTTTACCCCTTTCCAAACAAGATACTTGCTTTGCTGTACTTCCTTGTGCATGCACCACGTCGCTCAGAACGTACTGCCATTGTTAAAAAAAAAACTGTTAGCGACTGTGTAACGTTTGTTTTTTTAGGGCGAAGCTAACCTTTCATTTATATGGTTCGTTATGAATATCTGTTCCAAGTCTTGGTGCTCTGAAGCAGTTTTTAAGATTCCTGGTGTCTCGGCTCCAAGCATGGTAGGTACATTTTAAAGGAGTACTGCAGTGTTTTTTGCCTACTGGAATTCCCTTTTACTATTTATCCATATCCTCAATAATACGGAACTCCCTAGGGACACACAATATTGCTGCACAGTTACATCGTTATCCAACTGTAGCTAATGCCACATACACGTATGTGATCGGCATCTTGTCCATAATTCTTGCTGTATTGCTTTTCTGATATTTCATGGAAGGAAATGGAATATGGATAAAAGATTTTACTCACCAATGACATGTCTAGTAGATGGAACACATATTTTTGTAAGAGATTGTGTTCATTTTTACCACCAGCAACTAGGACGAACAAAAGCCATAGTGGTGAAAATCTATCCAGAGGTGTGTTAATAATGTACAACTGCATTGTGTTGTACACACTCAGGAGTCATTGCCTGATCTTCTAGTGGAAATAGCATGTGGGTGGGCATACACATACATGTGTATGGGAAAAATTGTCTAGTGTCCATGCAGCTTGTGGGATTATAGGTTTTAAATACATTATTCACAGATCATTCACAACTGTACTACTCATCATTTCTGTCAGTAGTTATTCATTTTGGTACAATGTGTGTTTTCACTGCAAGTCATGAAAACTTCAAAATTCAATAGGTTCTTCTGATTTGATATAAAAACTATTTGCATAGGCCGACAGTACATGCACACTTTCCTCCCAATGATTTTAACTCACGTCCCACTTACAGTGCAATGTATCGGAGGCAGGTGACTACCTGTACATGTACATGTGCATCCTTGATGTGCATCCAGCAGGAAAATGTGCACTTGTACTTTGTTCAACTGAACATGTACATTATGCATGTATCTCTGTATTTGTACGCAGATGATTCCTCTTGTGCAGCAAAACTGCCTCATTTGCTCAAATGGGTTCTGTGAATTGGGACTCAAGTATGGGTACTGTCCAGAACCCAAGAAGGCCATTCTCATAGTTGATCCCACTATCAAAGATGAATTCAGCCAATGTTATCTTTCAACCCTTCGGTATAGGTGTAGTCAGTGGTCATCGTTTCCTGGGAGGATTTATAGGTTTCACTGATAGTACAAGAGAATGGATTTCATGTATTATGGAACTCAGCAAAGCTGCGGAAAAGTACTACAGTTTGGATGGACATATTAGGGTAGTGCCTGATTGCAGTGCTGCATTTGCTCCTGTTTAGGATGCCCTGAACACTTTTCTGGCCAGCAGTTTTAGAAGGATCTATTACTGAAATTGAAAAACATTTATTCACACTTCCTACCCGAGTGGGTGGTATGGGAATACGAAATCCTACTGAAACAGCTAACAATGCCTTTCAAACGTCAAGAACAGGAACAAGTTTAATTGTAGATGCAATCAATGGGAAGGGTCCTTTTACAATACTGGACCACAACAATCAATTTGCTAAGACAATATCTAGTATGCACTGTAACATTCGACATCGGGACTAAGCCACACAAGACTCTATTACCTTGGATGTAAAGAATAAGCAAGCATGTAGACATTCAATTGATGATAAAACTTCTGCATAGTATTGCCACTGTGTACACACCACTTCGATTTGTCTGTAACAGAATTCAAAGATGGACTGGCAATGAGATACCAGCATCCTTTGCTTAGGATGCCAGCCGCCTGTGATGGATGTGGTGCAGCATTCAATCTTGAGCATGCCTTAGACTGCAGAAAGGGGGGGAGGGGGAGGGGGGGGGAGGGGGGGGGCTGGTCACCCAATGCCATAATGAAATCCGAGATCTTACTTCAATAGCATTCAAGAATGTGATAAAGGAGCCAATGGTGAAGGAGGCTAACATCAGAGATGGTACCCCCGCCCTGATTGCGGACATCAGCATTAGAGGTGTTTGGCAACCTCAGATAGTTGCCTTGCGTGATGTGCGAGTAGTAGACATTGATGCACCATTACACATACATCGGAACACAGCTGCAGTACTTTCCTCAGCAGAAGTAGGAAATACAACAGTGCAGCTGAAGAACATCGAGCATCTTTTACCCCTTTTGTTGTATCTACTGATGGAATGCTGGGTAGAGAGGCAAATTCCAGTATAAAAGGCTAGCCCAAAGCATAAGCATTAAATGGGGCAAACCACAGGATGGCTGCGTGCAAAGCTTTCTTTTGCAATACTTCAAGCCACAAATCTTTGCTTGCGTGGTTCTCACACCAAGTGGAGAAGCGGAGTTGGAATAGACGATGGTGCTGGACTACCTGCAGATCAAGAATTACCAAAATCTGTTTAATTTCATTCCTTTGTTGTGTCATTTTGTTGTTTATGATTCTTGTTTTTCTGTGCTTGTTGTAATGGTTTTTCACGTATATGTAATTCAGACACTTTTTATTTAATGGAAACCATTGAACATACATGTAACAAATCAATGGCGACAGGACTCCATGGTGGTTTCCACTAAGAGAAATATATATGTGGGGAACAGGTGTACAGAATTTGAAAACAAGAGGTTGTGTGGTTGCGAAAAAATGTTATTTTGCGTAATGTGCTAGGGATAAATTTATAATCCCAAGATACACACCCAATTTTACAAGTATAAAAACATACTCTATGAGAAGGTTGGGGGCATATAGGATTTGAAGGCAATAGTGGCATAAAAAGCAGGGAAACAAGGGTCGAATGATAAGGAAAAACGAAATAGTCCTATATTTAGCCGGCACATATTGCGGAACATTACATTGTGCATAGGACTATTTCGTTTTTCCTTATCATTCAACCCTTGCTTCCCTGCTTTTTATGCCACTATTGCCTTCAAATCCTACATACCATCAACCTTATCATAGAGAATGTTTTTCCTTTTTATTCATAACTGGATGCATGTATGCTTTATAAATATTAACTGAATTTCATAACTCATGTTGCAACAGACATTTACGTATACATGCTACTAGGTATATGGAATATAATTTATTAATATACATAGTATACTAATTCAGCCATGAATGATTATGATAAATATTGTTCAGTCCATAAACAATGTTACTCAGTTTTAGTGATACCAGCAAAACTTTATGTTCTCATATAAGTCTGTTTTTATTTTTATTTGACAGCAACAGGTATGTCCATCATCTCTTTATTCATTACAGTACTCTGCAAATTAAAGTGATCCGTGTAAACTCAACTTCACCTCACCCCATGCACCAGATGATACATTCAGCATGCTTAAATGTACTTAATGTTCACACCAACACATTGATCGCATAATAGTTGTTTCACAATACTATATATTTGAAAATCGAATGAGATATACATATAGATGGATTCTGGTCTATTGATCCCATAGTTGTTGAAGCTTTGGTTACTCATGTATAGATAATGTGAAGTATAATCTTTTGTTGGATTGTTGTACATAAAATATGACATACAGTGCATAATGTAGTTTTTATTAGCCAATGAGCAAGATCCAGTGTCTTCTGTTTTGGAGTAGCTAAACTGCCAGATTAACAGTTGAGCTAGTTTGAACTACTAGGACTAGTAGGGTTTTTATATTTCCCCATTTCATATGGAATGAAACGGTCATGCCCACATGTGGATATGTACCTATGTCATGCACACTGTATGTTATGTTGCATGACATTTATAATATATGTACATATCACTGCATGGCATACACTTACATCATCCAATACAACATATATGTACATGTGTCTGCACTCTCCAAAAGCCTTCAGATAATAACAGAGTTGGGTTCCATGTGAACACAATTGAGCTTCGTGTACACTCAACTACGTTGGCATCAAACTATATAACCCAGAAACAAATGATTACTGTTTGCATACAAAATCACGTCCCACACACATAGTGAATATGCACGTACATGTATGACTGCAATTTTTAGACCCATACCTAATTAAAACTTATCATGAATGATGGTCAGAAAATATGACTGACTAAAGTATGCATGTGGTCATTCATACACATGTACATGTGTATGTGAAAAATTAAGAAACAGTTTTCTTTCTTTGCAAATATCAACCTGAAGTTTTTTATCATTGAGATGTAAGACCATTGCATAGGAAATTTAGTGCTGCATGTAATTAATGTGATCATGAAAAACCGGAGATGAAACAACTACGTGAAATAGTTAAATCAAAACTAATGACCAGAGTCATGCTCCCACTACAAAGCAGGCTGCTAATTATAACTGAGGTGGGGCATATTCCCAATTTGGTTCCTTTGCTCTACACAGTCATAAAAGTTGTCAAGAGATTTTTTTGGAATGAGTGCACATTCTATTGTCTCAGTGTTCATTAAGATATTTAATAACCACATTTAACAGCAAGCACAGTAAAAGAGGAAACAACATAAACAACAAAATGACAGAATAATAAAAGTTTTAATCCGATTTCGGTAATTCTGCCAGTAGCCCAGCACCATCATCCATTCCTACTCCACTTCTTCACTTGGTGCAAGAACCACGCAAGCAAAGATTTGTTACTCGAAGTATTGCAAAAGACAGCTTTGCACGCAGCCATCCTGTAGTTTGCCCCAGTGGTTTCTCCCATTTAATGCTTATGCTTTGGGCTAACCTTTTTAGTAAGAAATTCGCATCTCTACCCAGGATTCCATCAGTAGATACAACAAAAGGGGTAAAAGATGCTCGATGTGCTTCAGCTGCACTGTTGTACAGGTCTCAGTGTTCTAAGCACCATCAGTTTCGTAATGCTGTAAGTATATGTATTCGTGAGAGTAACCCATACCCATCTGAGTGCGGCTCTTATCAGTACAGCATAATGATCAAATACACACCATAACAAGTCAAATTTAGCATACATATATATGTAGCTATGAGCATCCTCATACACATTTATAAGTAACTGTTCATTCATCAGCCATTCACTGGACTCTACACACAATTTCATACTTGTCCTTTGGCTTGTAGAAGGCCACGAAACAGGAAGCAACAATGCCAACAACCTGTGGTGACAAGTTAAATGCTCAAAGCTTGCAGCACTGATTATTTACATGTAGTAAAATG
Organism: Spongilla lacustris; assembly: GCA_949361645.1. Classification (NCBI taxonomy): domain Eukaryota; kingdom Metazoa; phylum Porifera; class Demospongiae; order Spongillida; family Spongillidae; genus Spongilla; species Spongilla lacustris. Next base: position 3,533,015 of record OX442430.1, read on the forward strand.
CAGAATGTACATCAAAGTACACGTACATACAGTTTGTACATGGACACCCTCACTTATTTATAATGGTGATACATGTACGCTATACATGCTACATGTAAGTAACGCATAGCTGGTCCTGCGCTGCACATTTGTATTAATTGCATGCTTATAACTCATCTCCACACCATTCCCATTACTTCCGTGTGCTGCCTTTACCTGTAGGAGAGCAAATAATAGCTCCTGCAACAATGCCACCATAATACGTCTTGAAGTCACCAATGGCCACTCGAGCAGACAACACAACAGGCAGGGATGAAATACAATGCATACTACTTTCTACATCTACATGTATGAGTAAAAATACGACTATCCTTTCCAACATTTGCATTGAGCCAAAAATGCATACCATCTTTCTGTATGTCTACCGGGGGTCAATCTACCATGGATTGACATTAGCTGACCTATTACAAACCAACACTGTTTCAACATCATATCCCCTACACTGTACATGTACTGTTGCTAATGTTGGGTAACACTGAACATATATTGTTGCAGTAACAACTATAAGGTCAAAGTTGATTTACATAGGTAACCACTAAGACATACATGTACATGTGCATGTACATTTGGTACAGATTCATACAAACTCACACTTAGTCTAGTACATTGTACTTCGTACTACTAGCTAATTTAGATACTAAAGCAGTAGCATGTAACATCATGTTCCATCAAAGTTACATGTGGTATGTTGGGTGATGTTTGGATGGATGAGATAATCAGTTGCTGGTAAAGACACATAACAATTACGACCTCCAACCTTAACAACACGTAAAAGTACCAACATATTATAGTAATTATGTCAAAAGGACGAGTTCCCTTTGCCCCCCCCCCCCCCTCCCCCCCCCCCCCTCCCCCCCCCCCCCCCCCCCCCCTTATATAGCAGTGCAACACTTGGAAATTACATGTAACTATAACAAGGTTGCTCACCATTTGGTAGTACTTGTTTCCATTGCATTGTTCTGTAGGAGGACAGTCATATGAAGTAGATGGTGACAAGAAACCTAGCACTGTCATCCAATCAGTGTAGATCGTCACTCCACAGCACTTGAGCTAAAAAATGTAAATGCATGAAATGTGGCGCCAAAGGAATGTTAGATACCAACAATGTCAAAAATTGTCGCATAATACATTTGTACACCCCTCACGATGTACATGTTTATATAAGTGTACATGTTTATATACATGTGCATGTATATGGAGGAGATCTGCTAGGGTTTTGAAAATGGACTAACAATGTGGAAATGATATTACACATTACTCTGTTCTTATTGTATTCATCTTTGCAAATATAAAATGTATGAAAACTGTAAAAACCATCTTGCTTGTATTGGTGCTTTATGACTTGCGAGATGTATTTTTTACTTTAACTGATATATTTTCTAGCTCACTCAAACTTAGCCACTATATTGAAACAAGTGGCCAGTTTAGCCTAGCCAGCACAAATGATCAGACTGGTCAGGTTATAACCCAACCAAGAAATTCACCACTTACATGCTGATAACCTGTACTTACGTACAGTGGCGGATCTAGGAATGGGGCTATGGGGGGGCGGTTGGTTGGAGGGGCGGACCCCGCCCCCTCGCCAGCAAGTGGGTATGGGGGAGCGCAGTCCATCGGGGTCTGGGGCGGCGCCCCAGAAGCTTTTACATTTTTCGCTTCAAACCCCGCTAAAAATTAGCGTATTCGCATCGCAGTGAATTTTTAAAAAAGAATTTACATACGCGCGAACGACAATGAAGTTTATTGCGACAACGAGCCTCGTAACGGCCGTCAACAGGCGGCTGAGAATATTGGATATGATCGCGTGAGCAAACCGTACTTCACTATATTGTCGTTGGGATGTATGTTTCAGTTTGTAAATCGCTTTAGAGGCATAGTGATGTTACTGATGTAGCAATTGAAGCAGCAGCAGCTGTGAAAATGTTTCGCCATTTGCACCTTTTACGGAACGGTGCACTTGAACCTTGGATAAAGGAAAGGAGATTTCAAAGGAGTTAAAGGATTCCTTTATAAAGGAGCATACCACAAAGGTCCTTTGTTCCTTTACTTACAAAGTGAACTGATATTTGGAGCAGAGGTCCTATGCTCCTTTACTTACAAAGTGAATATTTGGAGCAAAGGTCCGCCTTTGCTCCTTTACTTACAAAGTGAATAATTAGAGCAAAGGTCCTTTGCTCCTTTACTTACAAAGTGAATATTTGGAGCAAAGGTCCTTTGCTCCTTTCCTTACAAAGTGAATATTTAGAGCAAAGGTCCTTTAATTTGCTCCTTTACTTACAAATTTAAAGTGAATATTTAGAGCAAAGGACAATTGCTCCTTTACTTACAAAGTGAATATTTCACTCAAAGATCCTTAAAGGTCTGCAATACAGAAGATAGCATTGGCAGTGAATCAGAACTGGACTAGAATTGCATTATTTGCACCTGCATTTTTGTTCTCAGTCAGACAATATCATTGCAACCTCATAAGTCATTTGATCCTCCTCAGTTAAATTTCCATTTTTAAAAAGGTTCATTGCTCGTTTTACACACATTTTCCATTTATACCACAAAGGTACTTTAAATTTGCTCCTTTACACACAATTTCTATCCGCGAAGGTTCATTGCACCTTTACACACAATTCTATTTATACCACAAAGCTCCTTTACACACAATTTCTATTTACACCACAAAGGTCCTTTGCTCCTTTACACACAATTTCTATTTATACCACAATGTCCTTTACACACAATTTCTATTTATACCACAAAGGTCCTTTGCTCCTTTAACTGCTCCTTTATCCAAGGTGTGGAAGTTCCCGAACGGTGCACCTAATTAAACCTTTAGTGACAATCGCTAGACGATTTACATTTAAAGACTGAAACTTTGTTATTGTTAATTATGATTGTGATTCAGTTAAGTTAAGATAAAACGTTCGCGGTTATTGAACAAAACTTCCGGTATACCGGTATTAGATTTTGCAAGAAATTGTCGCGCCCCCCCCCCCCCCCCACAACACACACACACACACACACACACACACACACACACACACACACACACACACACACACACACACACACACACACACACACACACACACACACACACACACACACACACACACACACACACACACACACACACACACACACACACACACACACACACACACACAAAAGGTGTGCGTGCGTTACGTACGGTAGGTAGTGTGCGCGCACGCGCATCGTGTGTGTGTGTGGGGGGGGGGGGGCGGCAATTTCATGACAGGGGCGGCATTTCATATGAATGGGGGGGGGGGGGGGGCTGCCGCCCCCCCCCCCCCCCCCCCCCCCCCAAGGACATGGACATGTGTCATGGGCAGTAAAGTCAGACAGACCTTGTGTGAGGTCCACATAGCATAGCCTCACCAGGATCGTCTTTCTTTGGCCGGCCCTGCATGACTCACCCAAGTGTATGAGTGCATGCAGGTGTGACATAGCCAACGGTCCTCAGGTGGGAGGAGCCATGGACAGTAATGTCAGGAAGACCTATTGTGAGGTCCCCATAGCATAGCCTCACCAGGATCATGGTTCTTTGGCCGGCCCTGCATGACTCACTACGACTGCATGCCGGTGTACATGTGACATAGCCAACGGTCCTCAGGTGGGAGGGGCCATGGACATTTTTCATGGTGATAAAGTCAGGCCAGGCAGACCTTAAATAAGCATAGCCAAACCTGGAACATCTTTCATGAAACCTTTATGTTACGTTCCGTTCTTGGCTTAGGAGAAAAGATAATTAATGTACGTAATGAGTTCACTAGGCCGTACGGCCGGTTTTGAAGTGACAATGATTGTGAAATGTGCGGCTGAGAAATGTGGGGCTAACTTCAACGCGGTAAGCAACAACCCAATATGATAGTCCCTTTTCATTGTCGAAAGGCATTTTCTAGTCGAGTGGTTTGTTACGTGGCTTTGTACAATTATATTATGCGATTCGAATCCCAGTCGTACACGATGCTTGTTTCATATTAAATATAAAAAAGAAAGAAAAAAAGCATCGTGCACGAATGGGATTCGAATCGCATAATATAATTGTACAAAGCCACGTAACAAACCACTCGACCACACGTACATGCACAAACACAATATTCTAGTCTGCATGCAGTCTAGTCTGGAGCCATAGCCACACCCTTCTATCGCCGATTTAATTTCATTATGGAATAAAAATTCATACAGAATATTTAGAATCATAATGACAGTTTAGTTATCAAACAAATTCCAATATTACATTTTCACACTACAAATATATTTAATTGCTCAATGAAAACCATGAACAATATTGCAGTTTGAGATTTATACCTACAATGTTGATACGATACTATACATAACTACAATAGATTACACGAGTACACAAGGTTGCAAGTTGTGCTGTTATGAAGAAAATGGGCCTACTGCTATGCCCAGTTCAGCTAGGCTTTGGAACTCCACTTGGTGCTGAATCAGCAGATCATGCCATGCTGTACGACTATCTCGCCAACTTGCCTCCCACCAATAGGTAGTACTGTTTCAATTGACACTATGTACTACTTATGTATTACTTAAACCACTATGTATTACTTAAACCACTACTATATAGGCAAGGTGATGAATTATAATCAATACGTCATTTGAAATAATGGCCATGTATACCATATCTAATCTAATCAGAATTGAAATGCTTTCTTTCATTAGCTTTCTGGCCTCTTTATTCAATACCATCTGAGCAACACAAATGAGCAGCAGTAGCCCATATTGTATTGCCGTATGTGCAAACATCGTAATTACTGTATTTTAATATTACAATAAGGCGAGAGCATACTCAAACGTTATCCTGTACCTATAAGATTCCAGCTATGCATGGCAACCTTATCTTGTTTTTTCACCATAATGGTGTAACATCCAGCTGATTTAGATCCATTGATGCAGGTGATTATGTGGTATTCCCCTCCCATACTCAATGTATAAAATGTTATAAAATGCTATGGTGAGGGAGTTTTGAAAGTATACATTTACATGTTTACAAAACGATTTACAATGAACAACCTACATGTATGTGATTTAAAGCCACTACAAGCGGGTGGTCACCTTTTTGATTTAGAAGGTTGGGTATGGCATTAGTGGATTGACTGGTGGGCACCAAAATCTATTGAGTTGTTAGATATTATAGAATTGATACACTGCACATTGTCACAGTGATAATGTGTAGGGACAAGGAGAGAAACACAATCATAAGCAGACAATAATGTACAAAAGATCGAAAATGATTACGTGCTTTCACCCGAGTTGCTATTTTGTTTTGTTTGTATGATGGCTCTGTAGAATCAAGGATTCCAGACAACTTGGTTGTGAACTGGATAAAGACATCCTGATTAATAGAGAAGAATGCATACACTTTTCCTGTATGGATTCGAAATTAATTACAGCATTCTTCTTCATCTTTAACAGTGACTGTTCTCTGTTCATCAAGGGATGTTTCTACACTATTAGATGTCAAACACCAAAGTGAAGAGTTTGTGTGATATTTGATGCAACTGTGTGCTCCTTTGTATCCAGCTTGAGACATCATCATAAATGTAGGAGACCTCCTAAAGTTAGTAAAGATAAAATTGAAAAATGCAACTCCAAATGCAACTACATTAACTCCACCTTGTCTTTATATCCTTCAGCAGGGGATAATTTATCAATAACTTGTTCTTTAGAATTGCAAATGAAAAAAAAAGCTACAATAGGACCTGCAATGAATAAAGCCATTACTTAGTTATCATAGTTATCTCCCTAACAGATTAAAAAATTGAATCTGATTTAGGAAGTCACTGCAAAAAGCAAGCCTTGCCTAGGGCACATTACACATGGATAATTTTATATGGCTACTGCACATATATGGTTGTAGCCCACAAGGTTTTATAAAGTTAACTGCCTCAACTGTACGTATCAACACAAGGCAACAAAAGAGAAATATTCCAAATACCAGAGCCTTGGGAATTAATCATTAACTCTGAAAAAAACTGGAATTACCCTAAATGTTTATAAAAGGCTATATTGATTCCATTGATAGATGCAGCTTTTAAAATATACAGTGCCTTATAACTCCATTCAAATTTAGTATGTGTAAGAAACATTTTTAGAGGACATTGTCATTAAAAACAAGTGATGCTGGTTCTATGGAATTTAATCTCTTAATAATATTTTATTCCCATTATACATAATGTTGTTTAGATTACTATCTAGCTGGTTTGCCGCCTTGCATTTATTATCAAAAAGGGATCACTTACACCTAGGTACATCTCTCTAGTCTTATTAATATAAGTTACAGGGTATAATATCTATTATGCCCAGTAAATTATATTAATACATTTAACTTTGTAAGCCTATAATATACTGGTTCCTGCAGTCACACTTCATTTTAATTACCTTGCACATTGCGACACACACAAATTAGCAATTACATTATATTAAAATCTTTATTACCACTATTTACTGCATTGGTTAATCTGCATGTACCAGCAGTAGCTGCTAGCAGCATCAGTAGTACGTGGACCATTGATATGTTGCACTCCAAGAACATGATTGGTCACCTTGTTCTGGATGAGTAGTGGCTTCACTGACCATTATACAAAAACACCTGGGAGTGGTCCATTGGTTGATGAACTTAATTTTAAAGATTCTTGGTTGTTATTGGCTTCATGCCCAGATGCAATGGCCAGTCCATCAAGTGCTGGTTCGATAGAGTCAAAGATCGTAATATTGACATAACTAGCAAGTTTCTTATTCCATCCGTAACACCTAGTGTTAAAAAGGATATTATTCATGCTGAGCATAGGTAAGTTGCACAAATTATACAAGCACTTAGTAACTGCTAAAGATTCAAGTAGGGAAATGATTTTCCATACACTCATTGTACCTTGCTTATAAATGTATCTGGTACAATGTTAATAATGCTTGTTTCATACCTAAATAATTGCATCCTGCTTCAGATAAATAGCTTTGGTTGTAAGGAAATGGCACTTGCCAAACAGTGAGAATGTTTCCTTGAACGTTTTGGTAAGATTTTCAGCTTCCAAGAGAAGGGCGGGTGCCCATGCATGAGAACAGTGTTTCCATGTTTCATTGTTTTAAACTAATAGTCAGCAAAGGATGCACTGTCACCTCAAGTGTCTTGTGCACATGATTTCCCACAAATGTGCAACCATGATAGTTCTGATAGTGTACCCCAAATGAATGAAAGGTAAGTCAATTGTTTTGACAAAAAGCCCTACTTGTGATGCAAAGCCTTCTATGACATCTTCCTCTTAACTCTGTAGAAATTATATGACATGGTGCAATTGTATTTACTTACTGTTAACTATTAATTCCCTGCAGTTTTTGGGCTGTTTCTCAAGGCTGGTCACAATGCTATTTGCTTGGCCTATCAGAATTGCTAAGTACATTTTCACTTCCATTAACACATCTTAGTTTTGTTGTGCTGCACCATGATCTTCCTTTGCTTTCTTAAGTTCTTGCAATTTCTGTACAAATGCTGCAGATGAGGCTGTCTTTAGGTTTAACTCATGGCAAACATCTTGCAGAAGCTCAAACAGCTTTAGAAATATACCCTGGCTGATGTGAAGACCAGGCATGCAGACCTATATAAAATGATGTTGTATAGTGGTCCATACACATACGTATGATAAAGGGATATCGAAAAAGGGTATGGAGATGCAATAGAATTTTTTAAGTAGTTTAGCATCTCCACATGATTCCATGAAGCTCTTGTGATAGTTATGGAATGATTGAAGTGAACGAACTTTGCTCAACCCTCTTACAGATTTATATATCCGCATCTCGTTCAAGCTTATCAAGCACCATAAGCAAGGATGTCGATCTACATATTATGATGGATGTGGATATTTAGTGACAGACATACCACTGAGTCCTGACAGGCCATACAGTTTAGAAAGAAACTGATAGTCTCCAAAAATGTAAACACGAACAAAAAAAATAAATACTAGTACGAAATTTAGTTACTTTGGTATGGTCACCAACCTCCACCTTCATGCCTTCAAGAGCTTCAATTTGAGCCTTGTAGCGGTCGAGTGCCACATGCAGGTTAGTAATAGTGTCACTTGCCTCAAAAAAAAAGGGAAAATACACATGTGTTTTGAACAGTTGGGTGTGGGTGTGTTGACAATTTGAAAATTCATTTCCACCTTTACCCACTTTAACCCAAATCTGTTTGTGGAAGTTTGTTCCTGAATTCAGAACCATTGTCTGTTGTCTTTGCCCTGGAAAGTGCACCTCGTCTGTGCATTTACAAATGATGGGGGAAGGGATGTGGGAGAGGCACACACCTCTGATGGAGAGGGGCACAATAGTTTTGAATGTTGCACTTACCAACAACGTGGATAGTTATGTTTCCAATGCTCATACAAAAAAAAAAGCATGTGCACTAGTCAGGAGATGTAATGGCATTGCTGGCGAATGGCAATGGTCAGCATAAGATTGTTGGTTTCAGTTATTAATTAACTTTTATATTTTACCTAAAATGTACTTTACATTAAAATTAATAGATGTTGTCTGAAGCTGGTGGATCGACAATTCTTTTACAGCATTAGAAGCATTTTTAAGTTCCTTTAAGACAAAGATAATCATGAAAGTGTCCTGACACCTCATTTCCATTGTGTTTCAATGTGTTTTTCTCTTCCTCCGTGTTACTAAATAATCCTCCAAATATTGCAAAGACAGCCCATTGATACAATGTAAATAATAATGGAAGTGAGCTACAAAATAGTAACAATATTTATTCAGTTTCTATTTGCTCATCTTGTTCTTCTTCGCTCACAATTTCATCGTCCTGTTCTTCATTCGTTTGTTCATCTTTCTGCTCTTCAATTTGTATTGCATCATCCTGTTCTGTACCTTCACTGTCATCTGTATTTTCTTCACTTTCTTCTTACTCCTCTTCCAAGATTTGCTCATCAGCTAACCACTGGACTACTGCATACTTGTGCATATGGTTGAATGCATGGCCCCATTCCTGACTACCTTGATTTGCCATTTTCTCATCAGCAAGCCTCCGTATGGATGCCATGGTAAACTCCTTGTTGTGTGCTCTCACGTATTGTTTTATTTGACTCCACATCTGGTCAATGGGATTCAGTACAGGATGAGCCACTGGCAATTGTGTTTGGTATTGTATTCCTGACTCAGGCCCGTAGCCAGGGGGGTGCAAACGGGTGCAATTGCACACACACACACCGCACCCCCCGCTGGATATTAGGTCCGCTCGGTCGGATATGAATTTTGTTACAAGCATGTTTACGATATTGTTATATAATCTATACACTTACATGTATATAGTGTATAGATTGCATGCATGCACAACAATTTGTTGTCATAACAACTTCACCATTGCTAACTGTTGTTCAATGGAGCCCAGCCAGCAGCAGGAGCATGGAACCTGTGCTGCAATTAGCTACATGTAACACATCACTTGTAACAACGGTACAGCTTTTCACTGACAACGAACTGCCTAGCCCAAACATCGTTCAGCAGCTGCTAACCATAGCAACGGCAAATACACAACCTACTTGCAAAAAGTAAAGCTCAGAAGATACCGAATTCGATTTTATCATCGTCTTCATGCCTATTTACCAGTATACCTGTCCCACCTTTCTGGTATTACAGTCAAACGTCAGAGTAGTGCCCTTGATATTGTAGACGCTTATGAAATGATTGACCTTCAGCGTCAAAAATAACTTATGATTAACACCGCGTCCGTGAAATTCGAATGTTTTTTTGGCCTATTTTGTCGAACTCACTTTTTGGAAAATTAGTCGGAAGGGTTCCAATAGCCACAAATATCGGTGTACCTAGTAGTTAAACTCCCTACACGATGTTTGGAGCTACTGTCAGCCTTGTAACCACTTCCGCTGAGGACCTGCGTTTGTTTAGAGTTGAGAGGGTAAGACTGTTACCGGAAAAGGGACACTTTTTTCTGACAAGGTTTCGGAATTTAAAAACAACATAGACATGCTCAACTGGATCGGATAGGTAGCGCTTGAACAAATTCTGGCAATAGCCTATCGTGTTAGCGTAGAAACAAGCAATAAAACTCTTTTAAATCTCGTCTCCGGACCTAAACGCCTAATTTTGGCCATCGTAATGTAATTTTACGTGTTGATTGACGTCACGCCAGTCTGAGTTACAATACGTCACTACGATAAGTTACTATAAATATGCACCACGTGAGACAAGTACACCGCCCTCTTTCCTCCAGTTGTTCGTTCCCGTCCGGTTATTTGATTATCTCGTACCCAGATATAAATTAACTACACTGATCTATGTAAGTCCTCGAACGAGGTGAATAACTGTAAGTGAGTTTTGTACAAGAACTAAGCTAACGGCCAACACAGTATTCATTGTGGCCTCCTACTCGTACCAAATGTCATTTAAAATCGTATCTAAAGCGGCTCTTAATTGTCTAGAAAAAAAGTGTCCTCAGCAACGCTTCGTAACCGAAAAACATCAAACCGCGTCACTTTGAACACATACAGGTCCGTGTCCATGATAGATATAAGGCAGACAACAACGCCAAATGTATTGGCGATAGTTGAACTGTATAAAAAATATGCTTTTCCAGACAATTGGGGCGTTCCGACTAATTTTTAAAAAGTTTAGTTCGACCAAAAAACATTCGAATTTCACGGACGCGGTGTTAATCATTCATGTAGAATGATCGAGAAAGTTGGAAGCTCAGTGTCAATGCCTTGCATTGCTGCAAGGCAGCTGCATCAAAGCAATATTTCTTCTGATTCTGTTCCATCTGTAATGCATTCAAAGGAAATTAATATGTTAGATCTCTCTAAAAAAAATCTGTATAGAATTGTTGACACTAGATGAAAAGTTGGATTTACTATCAATCAAATGTGGTGTAAATGTGTTGATAAACATGGTTACATGTGACATTTCCGCTAGAGTAAATGAGAGCTTCATATTTACTATGGTATTGATGTCACATATCCCATATTTACTAACACTTTTACACCACCACATTTGAGTAATTGTAAATTCAATGCTTCATCTAGTGTGAAGTATACCATTGACCTTCCATCCCCTGAGCTTCTGGAGCTAGAAATAATGCGATGGAAGTCAAAATACAGTTATATCCCATATGAAAAATTACCTTCATCACCATTATCAGCATAAAAAGCTGCTGCAACTTGCTTGCACTGTTCCAGTTACATCGTGAGAATGTCAGTGCTCTCAGACGTCTCAATAATTACATGAGATCATGCATCAACGGGGAAAGAACATCTGGCCAATATTGCATTGCTGCATATTCATTACGAATGTCAAAAGTGTTATTGACATGTTTGCATCGCTTCACCCAAGAGATGAAGAATGTATCTAATTCACCGCATATATAGTTTTAAATGACATTGCATGCAGGGTTGGTGGGTATCTGATTGTAATGAAATTACAAAGGGACAATTAAATATGATTCAGTCCTTACCAGAGAGTAAAAACAACCTCCCAAATGCTTATTGCAGTATAATCCGCAAGATGCATAATCCAACTATGTTCACGTATATTAAAAAACCCTCTAACTTTCATCTGTGCACTAGAATTCAAGGGTACCCCCATTCGTTCATCATGGTGAACGAAGGGGTACCCTTTAGTCCATTGAACCATACTTTGCACCACCCCCCCCCCCCCCCCCAAACACAAAACCTGGCTACGGGCCTGCTTGTACCCATTCATGTACTATGTATTTTGGTGTTGGTACCATTTGTTGAGCAAGTGCAGTCAACATAACTTTTGTAAACCCTGTTTGATCTCAACTTGCCACTCTTTGTAGGAACTTTTGTTGGCTCAGTCAAAAGCCTCTCTTTTGTATATACAGCACCATTGTCATCTTTTGCACCATGACTGACAAGCCAATCTACAATTGTTTCTCGGTTACTGGACACTTTGCAAGATTTTGATTTTTCAGTTAGCATCGTGTGATAGCTAGCCTGATCAATAACAATGCATGCATTGTGTGGCACAAAGGGTAGGAGGTACTGGTGAAACCAATCCTCAAACACTTCAGAATTCATTTCAGTGCAGACTGCACATTTCCTTCCAAAGTTTTATACTCTCTCTAATCCACCCCTGCTTACCTCCAGCACCAATTATTATCCATCTCTCTCCCTTCCCTGGTGGTACATCAGGCTCACATTCTTGTGTACCATCACTCCAGTACCTGGTCGGAACCATGTTTTTATTTAGCCATGACTCATCCATGAACACAAAAGGTCGCTTATCATGTTCATATTGAAAGAAATACTTTAGGTAGTTTGCTCGATTTAGGACATTTGCTGGGTCTTTGTGAAATACCTTTTGTCTACCCTTCGTGTTGTAAATACTATCCCACAACAATCTCGTAACACTCGATAGAGTGTTACACGGCTCCATTTCCAGTTAGGATTGTCATTTTTAATGCGCTGCAACAAAGAATCCAGGGTGACTGGTTGCTTTTCAATAACAAGTGACACCAAAGCTGGGCGAATCAGAGCAATATCATCTTCATCCATAAACATACCACGTGCACGCAATTCTGGAACACAGGGTTCTTGTAAGGTGATTTCGTCTTTGCACAAAGTAGGGCCAGAAATTCCTAAAGCACGGCAAGCTCTGTCTTTCGTACGTGTAAGACCTATAACCAGACGTCCTTGTTCCTTTTCTATATGAAACGTGTCTACAACATTCTTTACAAGAATGTGGCAGCATTTTTGGTATTCTCGCACAGCACGCACTTGTCGTCTACGAAGTGGCATTCTAAAAAAGCACACTTTTCTGTAGTAAATTTGATTATTGTAGCTACTGAAACGCAATCTTTTCTAATAAACGACAATTTTAATTTTACGCACCACAGCAAGTCTGCAGTTTTTTTCACTTGCGCATAAAAGTACAAAACAATACGTGTAATACCATCATAATAAGATTTATTGATGGAATAAAAAAGCGGGTAAATTAGTAACTAAAACCAACAATAATTTCTCTCAAGCCTTGGGAAAGGAAGTAGGTCATGTGAATGCCTCTTCCCAATCCATGGAAAAGGAAACAGAAAGTCATGTGGGTATGATATCCATACAACCTAGTATGCATAGAATGGCAAACATCCAAGTGCAATTCACTTGAATTTGTTTTCAGGCTAATGACTTGCATCATGGCAAAATGCAGCCACTAATGATTGAAGTCTCACAAAAACACTTGAGAACAACAAGAATCAGTCCAGATGGAAACTGTTCTTTCATCTACATTGCAATGAGTGTTACTGGATCACAGGAATATCATGAAGAAATGTTTATTACAACTTACATGATATCTAATTCCACAAATGAAAAGCTATCCTGCTTTTTGCCTCATAATACATCAATGCAATCGTACATTGTGCAAACTAAAATGCAGCCTCCTGGGGAATGGGGAAATCACTGCAGCTTCCTGCTTGTTGTATACACAAATTCCTGTATTAACCTTTACTGGAAAGATCTATGAGTTGGCAATTTATTCTCCTCATTAAGTAGTGAAAGACCTATATCAGGAAGAATCCATCTTATAATCATTTTTAAGTTGTATAAAGGTGTAAGCAGTTAGAGCTGTTCTGAGCCAGACATTATATTTTTCATGCTGCTATTTGAATACTACATTAAGCTGTGCATGTATATGTGCATCTGAGAGGTCATAGTCAAAAGGCAAATTAATTTATCTCAATGTTTTGTAGCATAGATGGAACCAAATTGTCTCAAATATATATGCTGGTTAGTATATTTATGTGACAGTTATGTTTATTTTATACTGAATTGGCAATATACAATAGCCTAGACATAAGCCAGGCAGATTGCTTTATCGCAATTTGTTGTTTAAAGTGGTCAGCCTGTGGAGAAGGAAGACTACGTGTCACTCCTGGAGGACGCCTCTATTGCCCAGCTAATGACCAAAGTAGCAACCCTAAACCACTATGCCATGGCCAGAAATTGTGCCGACTCCGAGATTTGCAGGCCCGTTGCCATATAAGGTGCATTGGGTGCATTTGCACCCCCCCCCCCCCACACACACACATACACCTGCCGCTTTATCTGGTGTAATGAATATAATTACATTTGATCATTATCATATCGTAGAATCCAGTGTAAAAACAAATTACATTGTAATGAAATTTTTACTCTGTCGGCATGTGATTTCCACGTTTTCAGCATACAATAGCTCTTGTAAGTTCCTCTAATTGGAATTGTTGCATTGTCCCAATTTGTTATTGAAGCAGCTGTTTAATATTGGAGGTACGCACGCATATCTCTCTATTTGAACATATAGTGTATTAATGATACTAGTTGACATTATAATAATTTGTTAGGTGCCAGGTTGCTTCTGCTTCAAACCAAGCAGTGATATTATTTGCGCATGCGTGCTGGTAGACAAGATTATTGTCCAACCATGGGTCATCATGAAAAGCGTGAAAGAGACAGTCACAAGAGAAAAGCTGCAGCAATCTGCTGTACGATTGAGAAATTCCTGCCAGCAAAAAAGAGCTGTACCAAAACGAGCACCTCCCAAGTATCTGTGAGCAGGAATCATGTTCGAACACAAACACGTCACTTCTAGAACTGTCGACAACATTGAACGCCGATCAGCAATCATCACCTAACACAAAGCTCCTCTATAAAGGTGGAAGTATGGAGCAGATGGAAAGATATTCCTTACTGAAACACCACGTGATCACATTTTCCCTGTTTCTTCCTTTGGCAAGAGTAATCGTAAGTTCAATCCCAAATGGTTGACATGTGGATGGTATGCAATACAGCAGTGGATGGTGCATTTTGCAAGTTCTGTGCATTGTTTAGCCATAGCAGGCATATGAAGGGGCAATTTGTTAACGAACTATTTCAGAGGTGGAATAAGATAAATGAAAAGACAAAAGTAGCACGAGAAGTGAAGGTTATCATCAAGCTTCGCTCAAGGCAGCTGAAGATTTTATTCAAAGGGTTGAATTTCCAGAGACATGTGTTAGTAGAAATCTGGATAAAATGCACTCTGAAAATATTGCCAGAAATAGGGCTATTTTAAAAAGCAATTCTCTTTTCTGCCAAACAGTGCATTGCCCACTTGGTGATTCTGAAAGTTTAGAAACAAGCCAAAATCCTGGGAATTTTTAAAACCTTTCAAAACTTATGTCAAAACATAATGAAACGTCTAGAATCCCCAGTAATGAGGAATGCAACATATGTATCCCCACAGACACAAAATGAACTGTTAGAAATCATGGGCAGTCGAATTGTTTTACAGGATATTGTGAATGAAATTAATCATGCACAATTTGTGCATCACAGTGACATCCCTTTTTGTGAAACATTTAGCACTCTGCGCTAGGTTTTTATATGCAGAAAACAACATTCGAAGAAAGTTATTGACATTTGTGCAGCTAGAGAGGACTACTGGTGGGTATGAGGCTGATCAGGTCATGAAATGTCTTCATTCAATTGAACTTCCCCTTGTGCACCTTCGTGGTCAGAGTTATGATGGTGCCAAGCAGCATGTCTTCAGAACGTGTTGGGCTGCAGGTCCAACATTCACTGTAGCAGTAATCAGTTAAATTTAGTCATTAGCCATTCCTGTGCATTGCCTGAAGTTCGTAATGTCCAACCGACTTCATCACAGTTGCCACTTTTTTCCTGTAAGATGGATTGCTCAAATTGATAGTACCACATAAAGCCATGGAGAAAAGTCATCGTAAGTGCATTCTAGACTTGTGCATAAACCCGCTGGGCAGAGCATCACTTAGCATTTCAGCACTTCTATCAGACATTTACGTTCATTGTTGAAGGGTTGAAGATGTATGGATATCAGCTAAATATTGAACAACATGGAGATACATTTGGAGACTGGAATTCTCATAACTGCAGTGAGGCACAGCAATGACTGGCAAGCATCATTTCATTTGATTTTATTGACAGTGTTGATATCAATACCTTTCACATTTCTCAGGGATCACTGTAAAACTTCAGAACAGTTCTATTATATTGTAGAAGCCTATGAAATGATTGAATACAATAGAGCAGTATACAAGCATGAGAGAGGACGTTGATGAGGGCTTTAAACTCATATATCATCAGTCTCACATAATGGCTGAGAAAGTTGGTACCAGACCTTCTATGCCTCATGTTGCAACACGGCAACAACATCATAGTAACATTGTGTCTTGGCTTGACTATTACAAAAAGAACATTGCTATACCTTTCACATATGCACCGACTTAGATAACAGTTCTCTATATTAATAGATACTGCTTCATCACGTCTGTAGTGTTATTGTATTTGGTGTATATATTGTGTATGCGCTATGGGGAGGGGGGGGGGGGGGATTATTATAAAAATCCCATTTAGTGGCAACCATATTACATGGTGGCAGCGATGGCGAGTATTCCTCTTGCACCCTCAGAACCATTAGACTTTTCAAAACCAGACTAATGGCCTCGTCGGAAACATCGTTTTGAGCAGTTTCGCTTTGCGTCAGGCCTCTCAGGAGAGGACAACCAAAGACAAGTGAGCACGCTTCTCTACTGCCTCAGGGAAGGCGCTGAAGATGTGCTGTCGTCCAATAACATTTCGGGGGACATACGAAAGGCTATTCAGCTGTGATAATGAAGTCCAGATATTAAAGAATATCATCTTTGTTTGAGCATGCCCGATTTAACTGCCACGATCAACTCAATGGCAAAACAGCCGATGAATACATCAGCGTCCTACACAATCTTGCGGAGGGTTGCGAGTATGGCACACTCAAATCTGAACTCATTAGTGACCGATTGGTTGACGGTATGAGACCTATCCCAGTCCAGACAACACCAATTGGACAGCATTCTGTGAAGGCTACAAAAGCTGTTCACCAAAGGGAGGCTGTAACTTGCAAACAAAATGTCCGAGCCCATGATAACAGTATTCCTGGCTCTGCTGTGCATGGTAGCAAAGGTCGACGCAATGGCACCAAAAGCGAGACACCAACTCGCATAGACATAGGCTTCTGATCCTACTTCAAGTACACACACACAATGTTCCTATTGCGGGGGTAACTTTCACCCTAGGGAAAGATGCTGTGCAAAACTTGCTTCAAATGTCAAAAGTGGGGATACTTTGACTGTGTTAGCGTTCAATGTGGCTTGAGCAGATACACAGCCAGGAACACTTGGATGAAGAACTGTTCTTGGACGCAGTACAGGCCAATGGGGAGAAAGCATGGTTTGCTCAGGTTTCGCTCTTCAATACAAGAATCAAGTTCAAGTTGGACACTGGTGCTGAGGTCACAGCTATCTCTTTGGTCACATAAAGCCTGGCAAGCATATGGAACTTGGGCAGCCTCTAAAATACTCCATGGACCAGGAAACCAGGCACTGAGTGTAGCCGGACAATTTGACGCCAAACTGGCATACAAAGAAAAACAATCACATCAGACAATCTCTGTGGTAAAGGGCCTTAAAACGAACCTGCTAGGAATACCAGCATTGCATGCACTGAAGTTAACTGCATGGGTCGATTCAGTGGAACAATATGAGGACACAATTCATCAGAAATATCCTAAACTGTTCACTGGCCTTGGAAATATGTGTGTGGAATACAAGGCCAAATGCAAAACTGTATGCCCTGTGCTCACCCAAGAACATTCCCTTAGCTCCGCGAATCATCGACCAAAAAGGAGTTCATCCAGATCCTGACAAGACATCAGTGATCCATAAGATGCCCAAACCTGAAAATGTGTCTGAATTGCAATATCAGTTCGGAATATTCTCCTCTCATCTTTCAGAACTGTCTCAACCTTTACATAAATCAGGACAATGCTGAAGAATGAAAATCACAAAGCCAGCTGTTCTTGCCCCGTATAATCCTACAGCAGACACGAAGATATCAACAAATATGGTCTTGCAGCAGTTCTCCTACAAAGAGACAAAAACAGCTGGAAACCTGTGGCATTTGCATCAAGATCAATGTCTGACACCGAATAGCGTTACACACACATTGAAAAGGGGGCGCTAGCCAATGTCTGGGCATGTGACAAATTTTCGACCTTCATGATTGGAAAGCATTTCACAAACTTCTAAATCTTGTGCTAATTGTAATGCATAAAAGGTCAATTGAAATTTCAGAAGTGATTATACAATATAGCAATGATCTTCAATCTCCTGAACCTGTTGAAAGGGAATTGTTGCATTGGAAAACCAAGTACAACACACTTCCTATGCAACATTTGCCAATATCCCCATCAGCAGCAATTAAAGACTGCGATGCTGAATTATATCCTAATATAAGAATTCTGCTCCAAATACCCTGCACGATTCCAGCAATGTCGTGTTAATGTGCACGCAGCATGAGTGCACTCGACGACAGAATAATTACATCAATTGGGAAGGAGCAAATGGCTAACCTGGCTAGCTACACATTCATTATGACAAGCAAATGGATGCCGATTCACATTAGGTGGTTGATATATACTCCCGTCTTCGTTCAAGAAGAATGGAATTAATTTCTCCGTATAATCATTAACTGTTACCTAAGGTTTGTTTTGCTTTCATTATATATTCACCAACAGTTACTATTTAATTTAAAAGGTCCAGGTAATGTGTGATTTGCTCCCCTTCCCCCCCCCCCCCCCCCAATCTGAAAGTCTGGCCACAGGCCTGATTTGGTACTACACCTGAACAGTAGAAGATCAACGGTCAGTTGTTTCAAAGCATGTTGATTCCTGATCGTATGACATGCACCTGTTGTTACTTTCAATTGTTATTAGTCGGTCTATTTCACTGTACACAATGTTAATAACACGGAGAATCGATGCTGCATCACCGCTTTTCATCCAGGCAAGCTGGTGACATTTGCCCACGGATACCATTCATTCCTACAAGTCGAGATAAGATTGAGATTTATTCTAGGTCCAATAAAGCATGTAGCGTCAAAGTGAAGGCCGTTGAACATGCCAAAGGCTTTGTTATATTGGAAAGTTCTTCAGATATCTGTATGCTTCTATATCCCACTTTCAGCAACAACCCAAGACGATATATAGTCCATTTTCTTTGTCGAAAGGCATGCTCGTCCAAATAATAACTCGCAAATACTTGGATCGGCAGGTTTGAACCCTTGATTCTATCACCGGTGGCCCACCAGCATTTCACTGGCCCCAGCAGTCACCAGCCCCCCAGCAGTCACGTGCCCCACAGCAGTCACCGGCCCCACAGCAGTCACCGGCCCCACAGCAGTCACCGGCCCCACAGCAGTCACCGGCCCCACAGCAGTCACCAGCCCCACAGCAGTCACCGGCCCCACAGCAGTCATCGGCCCCACAGAAGTCACCAGCCGCACAGCAATCACCGGCCCCAAAGCAGTCACCGACCCCATAGCAGTCACCGGCCCCATAGCAGTCACCGGCTCCATAACAGTCACCGGCCCCATAGCAGTCACCGGCCCCATAGCAGCAACCGGCCCCACAGCCAAAGCAGTCACCGGCCCCATAGCAGTCACCGGCCCCACAGCAGTCACTGGCCCCACAGCAGTCACTGGCCCCACAGCGGTCACTTGCCAAACAGTAGTCACCAGCCCCGGCCCCCAAGCAGTCACCAGCCACAAATCAGTCACCAGCCCCCAAGCATTCACCAAGCCCCCTAACAATCACCAGCCCATTGACCATCCAAGGTAACTATTCTAACATATATAGACAAAGGCATTGAATGTAGCAATATCATAATAACCCACATTTCACTGAACCACAGGTACAGACAGGAGGAGTGAGAGCACAAGTAAGTATGGACATCCCTCTGTTCACTCCTCCTGTACTGATAGCCAGGACACCACTGCCAGCCACCAACATTACCTCCACCACCATACCACCACCTGACACCATCTACCAGCCCCCACCATCACCACTACTATACCACAGCCTGAATCATCACTACTACCATTATCAGCCACCACTACTGCACTATTAAAACTGCATCTGGTTGGAAAGCAAATGCAGAGACTGGATGAACAACTACTACCACTATAGTGTGAGAGCCCAGCCCTCAGTCAGCCACGTCCAACTCTGTCCAATCCATTCCAAGCCCGTTAGGCTGGGGGGGAGGACACCCTACTCAATTCTTTCCACTACAACTTAAATGGTTAATGGTTGACTGCACAAATTCCAACTTTCGTTGCAACCACCGGCATGTTGAATATTTATGTATGGCTAGCTATGTGTGTAAACCCAGCACCATGCATTGATCTTTTATGGAGTCTAGAGAATAATGGGTTTATTTAATGGGTATTAAGGCAATTTAAACAAAAAGATGTGCTTTATGCAGTCGGTATTGCACAACACCTCTGAGTATGCCTTTAATGTACGAACGCGCAGGCTTAGTTCCCGCAAAGTTCCCGCATCAAACAAACCTTACTTCCACCTAAGCTAATTTGTAAAATTCAAATTCAAGGTTGCAAAACTATTTTTGGCATTGCCAGTAACGATATTTTGATATTAATGTCCATTTTCTTTTTTATTTGCGGGAACCAAGCGGGAACCTCTGTTCCCGCTAGGGAACCATCCAATAAGGGACATTTACGGCCGATTTACGGCCAATTTACAGAAAAAAAGTCTCGTTCCCAGTTATTTATGACGTGATATGGTCTACAGTGTGGCAATCGTGTGAAAGCAAACGCGGTCACTGTTCTCGGTGCTCGACGAGCAGGAAGCGTGTTTGGACCATGGGCAAAACAAAAGGAGGTACACGGATACATTGTGGAAGTAGTAGGTTGTGGTCGGGGACGAAAACTCAAGGTTAAGTGGGATGAGTGTGACGGCGTCTTCATTTTGGCACCACGTGCTTTGCAACTAGATGACACGGCTTCTTTAGAGGACAGCGATGAAGATACCCATTCTGACACAGACGCTGGGTCTGACTCTGAATCGGAAGACAATTTGGGCGTTCCAGAGCCGGCAGAGGAGGTGGAGTCTGATTTATTGAAGCCGCATGGAACAAATTGCATGGGAGGTCAAGCCTGATGGAGTCGTTGTTGACTACTTCCAAGGTTCTCAGAGTATGTTCAAGCTTATCTGGGACTCTGAAAATCCTGATGGACACAAAAATCCATATGACTATTTTTGTTTGATGTTTCCCATGAGTGATGTTCCAGATTGGATTGAGAAGACGAATTCCCGCTTAAGTGAGCTGAAACGCAGGCCTCTCAGTACAGCAGAGTACTTCCGCTTTTGGGGTGTGATTTTAGCCATTAGCATAGGGTCTGAAAAGAACAGACGTGCGTACTGGATGGAGGAGTCTGAAGGTGAGTCTGCCCGTCTTTTCCAACCCCCTGCATTTGGTTCACGTTTTGGAATGGGCTTGCGTCGCTTTGAAGATATTTTGAGGTGTCTTTGTTTTGGTGATGATGATCCTGCTGACCGTTGGGGACCAATTCGACCCCTTATCAAAGCTCTTAACAGGAGACGACAGGAGAAAGTAATTCCATCTTACATCCTTGTTGAAGACGAATTAATGTCGTCCTGGATCAGTAGGAAGCAAGACAGAACAACGGATGGAATTCCTCATCTCACTAAAATAATTCGAAAGCCAAAAGGAGTTGGGACAGAAGTAAAGTGCATTGCTGATGGTGTGGCTGGAATTATGCTTCAACTTGAAGTGTGTGAAGGAAAAGAAGCCGAATCAAGGAAAAAATGGTCCCATTTGCCTTCTGGAACTGCACAAACATTGAGGCTCACTGAACATTGGCATAATTCAGAAAGAATTGTCATTGGTGACTCTGCATTTTCATCTGTGACTACTGCAATTGAGTGCTATAAGTGTGGTCTGTTCTATACTGGAGTCCTGAAAACAGCGTCACGAGAGTATCCAAGAGACTATCTAAATGATACATCAAAATACACCAGCAGGGGTGATCACATTTGCCTGACGTCGACAATTGATGGCTGTTCACTTATTGCACTTGGATGGAAGGATAAGACGGTGAAAACATTTGTTTCTACATGTGGTACAACTCTACCAGGAAAGCCACACCAAAAGCACAGATACAGTCATAGTGGTGCCATAATCACCACTGAAGTACAATGCCCACAGCTTGCCTCGCAGTATTTCAGTGCAGCAGGCAAAATTGACACACATAATCACCTTCGACAAGGATTGCTTGGTGTTGAAGAGGCATGGGGTACTCAAACATGGTGGCAACAATGTTTGGAGTGACTGTTGTTGATGCAATGTTATCTTATAACTATGAGCAGAATGCTTCATTGTCTGTTACTGAATTTGCTAGCAATCTTGCTATGTTGTTGATTTTTAACCAGCTTGATGGTCATGATGTGGAAGAAGGGAGGCGACGATCATCTGATTTTTTGCAGTCTCCTGTTGCATTAGTTCCTGTGCAATTTAGTGCTCACCCATTGAGGCGATTGTCACAGCTAAAAGCATACGATGGCACGAAAGGATCTAAAGAAGGTGTGCGCCGAAAATGCTCTGTGTGCGCAACTCAAGGGGAGAGGCATAATGCTCATTATTACTGCGTCTCATGTTCTGATGAGTCAAGCAATTCCATTGTTGTTGTGTGTGGGCATGGCACCCTCCGTGGGACTACCTGCCACACAATTCACTGTTTGAATGCCAAGTAGTTCATTTCAAGATCAAACTGGATACTGCTTGTATCACTTTATAAAATGTTTACTTTTGACTCTAGGCCTGATCGCACTTTATTTTCACAAACGTTTTAATTTACTACTGAAATTAATATGACGGAGAACATGTGTGCATCTGTACATAGTGAGACAATTGTTCCATTCATATTCAGAAGCACATGCACCCTTCGATTCCTTAGAATATGTACATGTATCTAGCTGCAACTAGTAAAGTATATGATATACGTAGCTAGTACTTAGGTATAGGGTGCAGGGATCGCGCGTTTCCCTTCTCTTATTCCACCCGTCACGTCCATCCGAGCTTTTTTTTTTTTCCTTGGGTTTAGCGGGAACCAAATATATATTGTTCTTGCAGCTACATCTCCACATTTTGCAATCAAGCCACCTTGAAACCGATAGGCAGCGTCAAGCAACCTTTTCCCTGTGCAACTGAAAACGTGGAATGAAAGTGTTGTTCTTAAATTTTTATCTCCAATGATTTGAAGTGGGCCAGTTCCCGGGAACCGTACGTATATTTGCATCGAAAAGTAGTCTTCGCATCGCATAGGCTCACCTTTAAGTGCTCACATATCTTACAACTTTCCTTATGAATGAGGCTGACATCCATGGGTAGTAAACAGAACTCCTTGTACTATTTATTTATACTATTGTAATGATCTTTTGTTTAGTAAATTTTTACAAGCATTGTATCAAATGTGGTTCCCGGGCGGGAACCTAGGTTCCCGCCCCGTTCCCGCTGCTCGTTCGTACATTAACACATGATGGATTGACATAAATACATCTTCCCATATGCTTTGCATAAGATGCCTTGAAGCCAGATTTAGACTGAGATTCTGCTGAGCAAGAAACATCACTTTGTGTTCAATTGAAACACACCCCTGGAAAAGACAAAAGTAAGATAATGGTCGCTAGTTGAAGCAGCCGGGAAGAGCGAGAAAGGGTTCGTAGGTGATAGAAAGTGGGATTAAGGTGTATAATGGATACAAGAAGCTCCAGTGGCTATAAAGAATATATTTCACCACGTTTTGACATAGTGACTGTGCATGTCTACTGAACACAATCATGATGTGCTACTGTTGTTCTTGTTAACACCAACTGATATTTGCCATCACAACTTGGCCAGCCTGTCTAAGCTCCTCTCCAAGCGCATAAAACACTAACTTTTGACCTATCTTGTTCTTCCCACTCATCTGTCAAAAAGATTGTAGTTCCCTGTTCCATGAAAGCCAACTGCTCGCTGGTTAGCACACGTGTTGAAATCCATGATTATGAATGCATTACTATCAGGAGAAAAAAAAAATTGCACATGCTTGCAATTTGATTGTACCACTCAGATTCCAATTCTTTGTTGCTATCAAACCAGAAGGCAAAGAAGATCATTTACATGTTTTTGTTCGAGTCACCAGATCATTTTTTTAAAAGTACAATTAGCTGTAACTTATTTTAGGTAGGCACACATTTTTGGATGAACCTTCACCTGGTACGAGCTAATGCCATTGCCATCCTTTCCCGTAGCATCAGTCAAAGTGATGTAGGGTAGATATATAGTTAGCATTTTGTGTACATTGTGTGTAGTCTAGCTGTATATGTTTATTTATCAGTATATTTGTGCATGTCCATCCATCCTGCAATAATATCTGGATATTAAAGAGTGCCGATTATTTCATTCACAAATCACCACCAGTTTTGGAAACACAACATGCTAGCTCTAGCTTGGATGTTGCTGTTGGTACTGCCGTCAACAAGAAATTTACTCATGTCTTTGTAAAGCACAGGCCAGCGGTTTCCATACCTTTCCCAGTTTCATCATGTCGTGAACATGTTCTTCCATCTAGTGGCATGTGGAGTCCGGGAACCTGTTCCATTCTCAGATTGGGCAGCTCCAGTTGTTCCAAGTATCAAGCAAGGTGGATGAACATTTCAAGTTGACAATTAATCAGGTGGTCCATGTAGAGACCTACCCTCTACCACATATCAGAAGATTTGCTGGCCTCTTTGTGAAAAGGAAAGTTTTTTTCCAAACATGAACTGGCAGATGAAGTATAGTATATCAACACACAAGGCCTCTACCCACTTTATAATAACAGACTTCGGTTTGGTGTGGCCTCTGCTCCTGCCATCTTTCGGCAGACTATACGGAGTTTGTTACAGGGCATCTCCAACATTAGTGTGTATCAGGATGATATCCTGGTTTCATGATCATCGTAAATGGAACATTTGCAGTCTCTGGAGCAGGTCACAGCATAATTGTAACAGGCAGGGATGAGATTGAAGAAATCTAATTATGCTTTTTTGATGAATTCTGTGAAATATTTGGGCCACTGCATCTCAGCTGATAGCATCCACCCATCTCCAGCAGGAAGCATGCGGTGGCAGAGGCTCCAGCCCCTCAAAATCTAGAACAATGGGGATTGTTCTTGGACTTCGTTAATTATTATGGCAAGTTTCTGCCTAATCTTGCTAATACCCTTTCTCCATTACATAGGTTGTTGCTGAAGAATGTTGCTTGGAGATGGGGTGACAATCACAAGAGAGCCTTCCAGACTGCCAAGACTCAACTGACTTCAGCAGACCTTCTGGCCCATTTTGATAAAAAACAGATCCTGTCTTATTACTATGGGTGTGGGAGCTGTGTTGGCCCATGAGTTGGATTACGGTTCAGACATCTGCTAAGATTGTTTGAAAAGGAAGGGTTGGCACTAGTAGTCTTAGGAGTAAAGAAGTTCCATCATTATTTTTGGGTAGGACCTTTACAGTGTGAGCAGCTGCAGTTTCTTTTAGTGAGAAATGTCCTGTTCCTACCATGGCTTCATCACAAATCCAGAGATGGGCAATAACTCTTATTGCTTAAAGCTACCAGATCAAGTTCAGACAGGGAAAGAAGGAAATACAGATGGCCTGAAGTCGGCTGAGATGCCTAATTATGCTCCAGTGCCAGGTGGTTTGATTTTGATGATGGGAGCTCTGTCATATAAGGAGTCCCCTGAGACATTTAAGGACCCTCTTCTGTCTCAGGTCAGACACATGATCCTGCATAAAGATGAGCTGAGTATACAGGGTGATTGCATTTTCAGGGGCGGATTTAGGCGGGGGGGGGGGGGGTGAGTAGGGTATACCCCCCTCCCCCCCCCCCCCCCCCCCCCCACGCAAAACCTGTTATTAAAAAATTCACGACTTCTTACATGTGCTATACATGTAAAGTTTGGTGGGGGGGAGTAGGGTATCCCGCAAAACCGTGTTATTAAATTCATGACTTCATTAATTGCACAGACCACACCACAGGTAGGAATTAGTAATTTACATTACATTAGTGATCATCGTTTAGCGGTTAATAAGTAGGATTAATTGAACACTTGCGGAGGGGTCAGTAATAAGAAGCAATTTGATTTGATGGTTTTAACTTGGTGCTGGTTCGCGATCACTTCAGTAATCGTTTTTGTTGTTGTTGTTGCTGCAAATTTGATTGGTACAGGTTTTGAATTACTTCTTGACATATCTGTCCTATCGAAAGTATGTTCCATTTGTAGATGCAGAGGACTTAACTGAATGCTATTTATCCCCATGCAGCCGATATTTTGCATTTCTGTTTCCACGTAGGTAAGATGATCATGTGGTCATGATACGGGTGTTTTGAAGGACCATACGTGACCTTACTTTAATCAGGGCATTCATGGCAGGTGGGAAAAGGAAGTTTAGCCTTGAAACAGAAACAGACAAAGACAAATCTATGTGCAAAGACGTAAAATTCATTCATTCTTTAATCCTTAATCTGCGTGAAACGATCCTGAATTCAGGATCGGTAAAATCCTGAATTCAGGATAATAAGTTCTACCTGTTATAACAACCATTCCAGTGAAATCATTAAACCATAGAAGCTGTTTGTTTCACCAATGGTGGGCACATTCTATAGCATGGAATAATTTTAATCATCTATAAAGCTGCCCAAACTTCAAGGATGCATAAGCACGTTTCTTTGCTCTCGCATACATGATAAGCAATTTATTGTTTGTAATGCTTACAAAGAGCATTGAACATATCAGTTTTACTCCTTTTCACTACTTATTGGTGGTAGCACCTCCAGACCCTTGGTAGAAGCTGTATTTTTATCAAACGTATACACAAAATAATAGAAAAGTGTAATTTATTATCACTGTTTGAGCATCCCCCCATTCTTTTTATGTCCCAACAGTACTGGTGACAGCATTTCTACCAATGCCAGGTATTTCTGCATTGCTCTCAACAACAGAAATGCGTTATTATTTTTATTTTGCAGAGGCTAACCATTGTACCATCCGCTTTGACTCGCTTCGCTTAGTCCGCCTTGAGTTAATTCGATGCTCGTACCTGCTGTGTCCCATATTCTTGAATTTGCTTATGTGGTTCTCCTTAAAGATCCTTGTAACAGTTTCTGTCTTGAAAGTAAGCTTCCTGCTTTCCTCAATGTTATACCTGACTTTGATGGTAACTGCAGCATTATTTGAGAACGAAAAAGAAACTAAGCCTAAACATTGTAACAAAAATAAAAAATTAGAATGGATAGCGCTGTTTAGATGAAAGCCTACAGAAGCTAAAAAAAATTATCAATACCGTTCGAATTGATGTCGATACAAGCAGCGTAAAGTCATCCTTAATTCAGGATTTCCATCCCGAATTAAGGATGAAAATAGATTAAACGTTAATGCGACTAATCATTCAACCGAATTGGCACCTGTTACAACCAATCCCACTCAATATGAAGAAACTTGCAAGGCTTGACATACGTATTGAGCACAATTCCAGTGATAGTCTTGAGGATTTTGGCTCATTGACAACTACCTCAGCTACAGCAGTTTACAAATGTAGTTACATCAACAGAGGAGGAATGTAATACTAGTGCACCTATAGAAATTCTGTCTCATCAGTGCTGCTCATGTGACGTTACTGGAGATGACATAAATGATGTTGGCCTCATCACTGCAGGACATGCATCTGCGTTGCCTCAAAATACTATTGCCAAACTAAGAGAAAGTGCCTTTGCCATCACCAACTCCAGTTCATCGCTATACAAATGGTTGGAAGATAGTTCAAGCCTACTTTAAAACTCACTGGCTTAATGAGTATAGTTGGCTTGTCTGGTCACCATCACAGAGTGGTGCTTACTGCAAGTACTGTGTACTTTTTGCAAAGCAGCCTCAGGGAAAATGTCATGGGGGAGGTCAATTAGGAAAATTAGTTTTGACACCTTTTAAGGATTTTAAGAATGCCAAAGGTACGAAAGGGGTGCTTGATAAGCATGAGAAATGTCAATATCACATTGATGCTGTATTGACAAAAAAAGCATTTCTACTGCAATATGCGACAAGCCAAATATTAGGATAGACAGTATCCTTGACTCGAGATGGCAGGAACTAGCTGCATCAAACAAATTGGCTCTCAAGAGTATAATGGAGTGCATTTTGTATTGTAGGAGGCAAGGAATATCTTTTCGTGACCATAGAGATGATACAACTGCCAGTCCAGTCCAAATTGTAACAAAGGAAATTTTTTATCATTGATAGAATTCAGAGCACTGACTGACCCAGTGTTGCGTACATTTTTAGATAATGCACCAAGGAATGCAAGATACACATCCTAAACTATTCAGAATGAATTGATAGAAATATGTGGCAATTTTGTTCGTGAAGTAACGAATTCAGCTGTGTATAACAGTGGCTACTTTGGCATCATTGCCGACAAAGTCACAGATTTTACCAATAATCATTCTGTGCTTGGTGTGTGTAACATAATGTTGGACACTGGTGACCCTAACAATCAAGTCATAAAGGAAGCATTTTTTTTTAATTTTGTGCAGCTTGAAAGAACTAACTCAGAGACTGTATGCACAAAGCTTGTTGAGTGCTATACATCACGTAATATTGACTTAAACAAAGTACGTGCTCAGACTTATGACACGACAAGCTCCATCATTAAATGGCGTTCAGGGCATGCAGATTTCGATCCAATTATCCAATAGCCATATATTTGCCTTGCAATGCCCACATCTTAAACCTGTTCATCAATGCTCCTGTCGCATCCCTGCTCTAACAGTTCGTGATTTTTCTTCTATGGACCCTATCAATTCTGCTAGTTGTTTAGCCTCCTTGCATACCCTTTCATGAAATGTATCAACGTCTCCTCTGAATGCCTGAAGCAAGGAAATAGTATCATCAATCCTCATATATGCATCATAAATATCCAGCTCTTTTCTGCAGTTTTGCTGAAATGCCTTTCAGTGGATACAGAACGTTCTTCATCACAATAAAGGCCACAATATTTTCAAACCATTTGACTATTTGCTTTTTCCTTCGTTTCCTTGTCCCATGGCCAGTCAGCTACTGCATCATCGTACAAGTGTGGATGAGCCATCATGTCTGTTGTCATTACAATGGCTGGTGCTAGTTCAAAAAAGTTCTCATATGCTTCATGGCACTCCACCCATCGTGTGCGGCACAAGCCTATCACTTTTAGTTCGTGTTGCTGCACTAAAATTGTCAAGGAGAAGAACACGTTCAAGGAATGCTTGATGTTAGGCTGAATTGTGAAAAAATAGAAAGGTTTCATTTATTGTGTCTATGACATTACGTATGGGTTGCCACTTACAACTTGCACTGCTCCCATGTACCAGCTGAGTCTATTTAAGAGAAGTATAATGACACCCTTTTTGGACTACATCATTTCTGAGATGAAATCTCGATTTTCCAAAACCGACAGGCAAGCAGTTATCTTTAATCCCAAAAGAAGTTATTCGTCGCACTCCACTACCATCTGAGTTTGAGTCCTACAGAGACGATCTTCCTTCGTATACAACTTTGCAATCAGAGATAGAACAGTGGATTCATTACTGGAAGCATCGCTCGACTGCAGCAGACTTGCCGGACAATACAATTGGTTGCTTGAAATATGCTGATGGTGAACGTGTTTCCAAACATTCGCCATTGGATCTGTATTTCCTGTGACTAGCTGTACATTTTCGGTTATCCAAAGAATTAAAACAACCCTCAGAAACCAAATGGACGACGAATGGCTGGCATCGCTCACTTTGATGCACATCAACCATCAGATACCAGTAACTGCTGATTGCATCGTTGATCAATTTGTGAAGCTAAATCCCTGAAGGCTCTTTCGATCTTTGTATGTAAGCCATTCAGTGAATTTGAATTTAGTCATGATTCTAGTAGCATGCATTGTAACAGCAGCAGAAGTACTTGAATTACAGTTGTATACTAATTTAGCATGCATGGCTGCGCAATTATGCAGTGTTTTGTGACTTTAAAAGTGCGAATGCTGGTGGGGCGTGTCCCTTCAAAATCACTTCACCCCCCCCTCGCCCCAAAACCCTGCATCCGGCATGGGGACATCATGTTGCAATACCACCAGCTGGGATAATCTATGGGTTAAGAGAGCATGCATACATGCACTGATGTACTTACGGTGAACCTTGCTCAAATGATGCAAATCGGCTCTGCCCTGGGAGTAGCACCTCTTCCACGAGGAGAATGGGAGTTGAGGACCAGGTGCGGTGAGCGGCGCGGGTACCCTACATATAAAAACTATGCAGTGATAACATAACATG
This sequence comes from Spongilla lacustris, assembly GCA_949361645.1. Taxonomy (NCBI): domain Eukaryota; kingdom Metazoa; phylum Porifera; class Demospongiae; order Spongillida; family Spongillidae; genus Spongilla; species Spongilla lacustris. The sequence goes on from OX442430.1 coordinate 3,563,322, forward strand.
TCTTCTTTTCAGTATATCAGCTGCTTAGGCCCACAAGTGCTTAAAAGCGTGTAGATATAGTCATATAGCTTAAGCTTGCGAGCCCTTGTGCCTATACATATACAGGTGCATATGCACGTCTGCCACTTTACCATGAAGCCTTCGTGGCAACGGAAATAAAGCAACAAAGAGGCCTTGCTTCCCTACCGGTAGTGGCAAAATTTGCCACTAGCATCGCAAAATGAAAAACGCGGCGCGCTCAACACAACACTGAAAACCGATCACGTTGCGCAGTATAATAGTATTGTACAATATGCTTATTGGGGTGCGGCTCGTTATTAAATGAGAGACGTTTTCACAATGATACATGCAATTATACTTCATTATATTTATGCACCAAATATAGTTTTACTTGATCATTTATTCAGTTCAGACGCGTCCAAAAGGCCGAAGCCGATGATAATTTCCTTGAATGAATTCCTCGGCAATATATCATCCATCCATCGATAAAGCGTCTAATCAATGTTTAACAACATTACATGGTTTCGTCTGCTTTGACACATAGTATTCCGCAAGTACCGGTATGTCTTCAAGCGTCTCATTGAAGAAAAGCTGCGTTCACTAGAAGCATTCGTTGCAGGCATTACAAGAATCAGTCGCGCCAATTTGCACACTTCACTTAGCAATTCGTTCGGGACATTTTCTATAGTGCTTGAATGCAATCACGCAGAGACACTCCAGGCTCACAATGCTCTGCAAAATAGGCCCCCAATTCCAAAATCTGTAGCTGAGCAGAGAGTTGACAAGATGCAAGATCATCACCGTAGTGTCTAAGTACTGCACAAAGTTGTTCATCAAAATGGTTTTCGGTTGGCTGCATAAACCAGCACGTTTTCATGATTCATGGAGTAGCCAGGTTGGTTGAATCGCTTTGATATCCCTGTAACTGCTATAAATCCAGTACCTCAAAATACAGTCGTCTATAATGATCCTCAATACTACTATCATTGTATTATTCTTTACCCTCTCCAACTTCAAAGTGACTAGGAACTTTTCTCTTGCGGGGTAGTTTGGGAGAACTTGTACCCGTTTGTTCGCGAAAGTAGTTCACCAATCTGAAGAATGCATCAAACGATTCATCATTTCGCATTAACTGAAGTGTTTTTACAGACAACTCGGCCACTGATTGCCCTTCAGAAGCAGACATTGACCTGGTGTAGGGTTCGGCTCAAGTTATCAGTGATTTTAAGAATCTTCATACTGAGATGAAGGCCAAACAAAAGATTGAAAGTATCCATCTGTGCCTGGATACCAATTATTCTGCCTTTGATATCCAGGTCAAGCCTTGTCTCGAGACACTCTTCCCATAGCTGCTTTAGTGTGTTGTAGTGTTCAAGTATGCTTTCAATAGCATCTCCTCTAACTGTCCACCTAGTAGGGCACAGTGCTCGAATGCCTACACTGTGCACAGTACTATCATCATCTGTGACATTTTCCACTCTGATGCGATCAAAGGCAGCAATCCATTTAGGTGAATACCTAGTCAACTTGCTTATTTCAAAGGCAGAATCCATAGCATCTTGGCAAAGTTTTGATTGTTTTATGCAATCACTCACGGCAAGGTTCAGAGCATGCCCATAGCAATGGGTCATAATAGCTTTCTTCTCCTTAGCTTGTATTTGGGTTGCAACACCATTTTTACACCCTGCCATGTTGGATGCACCATCATAGCATTGACCACGACACTGTGACAGTAGTAAACACATACGCAGTAGAACGTCTTCAATGCTCTGCATCGGTGTATTGGAATCATTTCAACACAGTCTTCATGATCTATCAAAGTGGTGTTGTCAACCCAGCGTATGCAGATCACAAACTGCTCTTTATTAGATACATCAGTACACTCATCCGCCGTGATAATATAGAAACCATTCTTGACAATATCTGAGCAGATGTTACACAAAATGTGCAAGGCCATAACTTCATTCTGAATATCACCAGAGGTATACTTGTTGGTTTTCTTCTTCCTCCAAGTTAGCACTGAATTCAGGACAACCAATGCTTCTTAAAAGCAACAGCTCAGTGTGTGAAGTTGCTGCCTTCACCGTCTTTGTGTCCATTCATTCCACTTTTTTTCCTGTTCATTTTTTTTTTACAAAGAGGATTTAACATCAATGGTTCATATCATTGATGTAGGCAGTTTAGTGAAACATCCAGTCCAGCCCCCAATTATATAATAAGAGGTTTTTTTTTCCAACTTATTTGGTTAGTTAGACTCTCGACAATGTACACCAAAGTCAAATGAATTTTATCTTCCTTGACAAGTGGTCACTTTCATATGGATTTAAAAAGTAATGCATTGAGTTACATGTAATGTCAATGCCATTCTGGTGCTCGTTTTACTACCATGTTCATTGCAGCCTTTCTTCATAACTTTTTTCTTCTTCTCTTGCTTAGCCTCCTGATAGCATTGAATCAGATCTAGAGTCCTGGCATGCGGGTTGCGGATCCATAGTGTTCCAAATGAAGAGATGAAAACCATAAAGGAGATGATATGTATTAATTAACTTCAGAGCCCTTCAGGATACAGTATTTAGCATTCAACCACCATTTCTGAACAAGAAAAATTAATCGAAATAGACATTAAGCAGTGATGCTTTGCCTTGTGTGTGTATGTGTCTTCGACTCCTGTGAAGATTTGCCCTTTATAGTAAACAGTGTAGCAGTGTTATATGAACCAATTGAACTAGTTACTTACTTGTAGATTGTACCTGTACTTACAAGTACACGTATATGTACTTAGCTTAATGAATGTGTTAATCCAAATGTACGAGCGAGGCCTCAGAGGCGGAGCCAACTGAACAGGGAAAGCCTCTCAAACTGCCAATGAACCTGGTGCCGCCAACGGAGAAAAGTCTAACCTCAATAAAATTTATTAATCCCCGAAGACCGCAATCGCAAAACCGCGAATGGCAGCTTATTCAGCATTGTGCTTTACAATAGTTGCTGTGTTGCTGATGACATGTATTGCTCGAGACTTCACCTATACGTTCCGAGTGCCAGCTGGTAAGATTGAATGCTTCTACGAATACATACACCAAGGAGCTTACATGGAGATAGAGTACCAGGTGAGCTTTAATTAAATTGACTGTTTTTGATCCGTAAACGTGCATTCAATACAGTAACATAGTGCATAATGCACACGATTTATGTTAAGGCAAATAGGGTCCGATTATGTAGGCTTAATTCGTATTTGTACATGTACTGAGGTTAATAACACGGTATTCTGTCATGGAAACCCCATTATTTATGGACGGCTGATATTTGTAGTTACATCACTTACATGTATATACTTCTGTTGACTACATGTCATGAACTGTCTCTAATTCTTCACTCCTCGCTTGTAGGTCATAGCAGGGGGTCAGTTGGACATCACATTCCTTGTCAATGGTCCTCAGCAGAAGATTATAGCGCTAGAGCCACATCATAAGGATGGTCTCCATGCCATTGAGATCAAAGAGACAGGTGAATATGAGATATGTCTGGATAACTCATTCAGGTGAGACACTGATCGGTTGATCTAGCAAACACTTATGGAACAGGCAATATTAAGTTGTTGTTTTTTTTAATCTTCTAAAAATGATACCAGCAAGCCTCAGATGCCGACATCATTATTGCTGATTTTATTATAAGCTATAGGCATAGAGGTTGCGATCAATAGACATATGGGTTAGGTTAATAGCCATATACAATGTAGGGGTTAGGCAGGACAACACTGGGGCACCTTCATCTTCTAGATGGGATCCAATTAGGGATGAGGTCATGTTGCAGTGTTTGAATAGATATAGAAATGCCATGATAATGAGCAAGTTTGGGATTTCACAGTATTTTTGAGAGGTGAAGGTTTTGAAGTTTACATGTTGAAGGCTCCTATGTAATTCCTGCAAACAGTTTGCATGGAGTAATTTATAGACATAGATTGCATGTATTAATTATTAACTCACTTAAAATGGCCATAGATTTCTCTGAGGTATATGTAAAGGGTAAAATCGTATGTACACAACAGGAATCCGATTGTTAACACACATGTAAAAAAACATTAGCCATGCGGACATGATATGATAAGAAGCAGTGGTTCATAGAATATAGAACTCAATGATTGCCACTGATACTGTGCATCCTTTCCTCTACCCAGTGAGCACTATGTTATTACACAATACGTAGAACACAGCAGCCAAGACTTTCATATGTACATGGAGTACTAGCAACTTCAAATGAACAAATTGTGCCGTGGAAATAATTTAATGTTGACAAGGTCCAGCTGTCGTGCCCACATGATCCAAACCACACTACTGTATGGCCTATTGGAGATAATACATTGTATAAGGGCCATAGAATTGTCTTACCGTAATGCTTTATTAAAAAATTTGTGCACAGCCTATATGTCCAGAACTGGAAAAATAAATAGATGGCACATTGCATTTGTTTTTTATTTAGCTATACCATTCATAATGGGATGAAGTAAACGTTGTACATGTAACAGTGACTGTAAAATAATACACATGTTAGGGAAAACTATTTAATTACATTTCTTTTCATTTAGCTATACCACCGCAAATTGATTAATAAATAGAATAAAAAGTTCAACGTAAGATATAATGAGAACCAAGTTTCTTTGAGATATATCTAATACACAGACAGTGCATACAGCATCATACTACAGATAGAATCCCAAACACAGATGTTAAGAGCGGAAGCTTTAATGGGGCTACAGCACTGAGATACTTAAATGGTAATTTTTTTTAGCTTTATTCTATGTGATAGAATAAAATAGAGTCGGACGCGAGTATAATTTGTGCCTTAAAAGTACATGTACATGTATAAGTTGTATCACATGTACATGTATTTGTGTATATAATAATAGATTGATATTACAGGAGATGTATTATAAGCACATGTGTAACTACAAGTTTAACTTAGGCTAACCCTGCCTAGCGCTTGGCTTAACTGACATGAGAATCTGATAAGATTATAGATATAGCTGTTCAGCATTGAGTAGCAATCACGCAGTACATAGAATAACACGGTCAGCTATTATCCCTAGAAATCTGAAAATAGAATAAAGAATAGAATAGAAATTTTAGTTATTGGGATGTCGTGAAGTAAATTTTGTAATAGTGACTATACAAAAATACATTTAGGGAAAACTGGTTGATTGCATTTCTTTTCATTTAACTATGGAATGAAGTAAACTTTCTAACAGTGATTATACAAAAAAAAAAAAACGTGGTAAACTAAGGATATGCATAACAGGTCCTTAGGTTGCAAGAGATCTGAGCTCAACTGTAATAAGGGGCATAGCTACATCATAGATAATGGAATTACATGTACACTCTCAAAAAAAAACATGTTCAAAATATGTCTGGTTAGCCCTCTGTCCTTGCTGATTCTTGAGGATCTCCTTCCTGTTCCATTACTTAACCACTCGGAGACATGAACAGGGTCAGGAGGCATTGCAGGATAATGTTGGGCTTTTCGTCTTGTCTACTCAAATTGCCATCAGGATGTACAGTGTGGCTTTTCTGGGAAAGAGTAGTGGCTTTTCTGGGAAAGAGTAGTGGCAGAAGAACATGTTTACTACATGTACATGTAGCATTTCTGGAAACAATCCAGACATATCTTAACATTTCTTACTTGATGAGGGGTCCAATGAATATTGACAGCTGCCATCTGCAAGGCAAGGGGCTTAAGACGTGCAATGGCTGAAGCAATAGGGGTACATTATAGGTGTTTTGCACACATCTCCCCAATGACCATCAGACATACATGCTATGGTTGGAGTTAGACTTCCATGTGTACACGTAATCGGCTCATTACTTTTCGTCACCCACCTCATACACCTGATACAGCATAACCGTTTTTACACATAGCTAGTCCAAAACTGGGTTACAGTCACTCCCTGTCATACTTTCATCTTGGGCTGGTCATTTTCCATATTGTTTAGCCGATAGCCCCACATTGCTGTCATCTTCTGCAGCACCTGCTCTGAGCGAGCTTGTCAGCTACAACACTTCAGTACAGTTATCATGGGAGGTCTATACAAGTCCCAAATCACATCATGTGCAGCGACTCGTGGATTTCATGATAATACATTAAAGATCCCCTCCCACCTCTCCCCATAAAATTGAAATCAAAATCTTTCAGCTTTTCCTAGCCACCTCGACAACTGTAACCGTGCAAACACCAGGTCCATTAACCTTTGAAACTTTAAAAGGTCGCTGGACCATTGCACATCCCAAAAGGCATTGTATGTGGGTCTGGGGACGAGATTACCATCAGGTACAGTCTAACCACTTGTGTGCTAAACCAACTAGCATACATGTAGGTGTTGTCGAAATGGGGCAATGGATACATGTAGGTAGCTTTCCTAGTGACTGTATCAACCCACGCAAAATCTCCACCTCCGTCCTTGGTGATAGCACTACTGCTACTATGGGTGGTAATATTTTCTCTAGCATCTCATGTAGCATAGTATTAATGAGGCTGATGGTGAATTGGCTGTGTGTCCTAGCATGTTCGAGTTCCTTTGTACATGTACACTTTGTCATCTCAAAAATATTTCTGTAAACAGCAAAAGGAGCTTGTCTACATGTATATCAGCCACCCTCATTGCACTATGAAAGTATGACACCTGGCCACAAATTGGTTACCTCCTACCTTCCTGGCATTTGTATCTTCTGTTGCAGCCAAGAATGCTCACTGACTGATAATACAGATCTATTGGCCCTAGTCTGCCAGTGGCTTCAGGATATGCCTTCATTGCCAGACCCTCTATAGAAGCCATAAACACCTCAACCACCTGTTGCCTCAGTAGTATTAATTTTGATCTAGCTGAGTACTGGGATCCTTGACAGTATTCAGGGTATGAGCTCTTAGTTACTTGGCTAGCCCACCAAAGGTTTTTTCTCTTGCAATCTCCAATTCCATTGTGTTTTAATCTACCACCACAATTTCACCTTAGCACTTCTTTGAACCTATTAGGGTGAGAGCACCTTCTGTCCAATCTTGCTGGACATACTGTCTTTGTCTCATCTTTATTAAAGTGGATAGATTGAGTCACCTGTGTCAAGATGTTACAAGATCCTGTGTTGACCACCTTTGCCACAAAGGGAACAGCTTGCAGCAGCTTGGTATTGGCTGCACATGCTCAGTGCCTGTCGTAGAATTGTAGCGACTGTTTGTAGGATTGTTGCTTTTCGTTTTGGGGATACTGCCCCAAATAATGCATAATGATAAAAAGGATTGTGGTCGAAATAATAGCATGACATGTCGTGTCTGAGATGGCAGAACAATACTAGCTCTTAATTGGGGTTCTGTTGTAGCTACATGTGAGTGTGTGCTTGTATTTAGTCGTAGCGTGATGTCTGTTCAATGATACTCTTTGGGCCTAATCTGATATACACTGTATGCAATATTATGTAGTTTTCAAAATAAAACGTTCAATACACAATGTAGGTACTGGTGGTGCATATGTTTAAAAATCTTATATAATGGCTTTTGATTTTAATCTGAACATTAACGATCACAGTTGTGCGAGTGGGGCTGGTTAGTCTTATTACATACATGTATGAACATTTGCTCAGAAGACACTAACTCCATATTGTGCATAGTAAATACATGTACCTTAAACACGTTGGTCAAGTACGAATACGAACTGCATGTTTGTGATTACATGTAGTATCTCCAAGGCTTATAGATAGCATGTACATGTACATCAATTGTACATGTGCAAGCACAAGTTTTGAAAACTTGCAGGATAGAAACATGTAATTGTGATAAAGATGCTCTTGTTAAAAGCTATTCTTGTGTACAAGCATGGTCTTCTGGATCATTCTAAATGCATCATGCATGTCATGTGCCTGCTTAGCACCTAAGGTGTAGACTTGCTGGCACTGAAGGGGTGCAGTGGACTTGCTATACTGGGGGGGCACATGTACAACATACACACGTGTGCACACATATGTATGGTCCACCACAATGGGGCAGTTTAGCCTCATGAGATAATTCCTCGAGACTGGTTGCAGTAAAAGCATTATTTGGATGTTATTGCAACGAACCCCCACACACTAGATACTATGTGCCACATTTAAAGCACACAGCTTAGCTGATGCACAAAGGAGCTACATGTATTTGGCCTGTAATGGTTTGCAACTGAGACATATCATCAAAGTGGAAGACACACACATGTGTAGCAGCTTTAAAATAAATAAGTATAGGCTTGCTTACATGATCGAAGAATGACACTTTAAAAGCATGCATATAGTGCGTATTCATGCTCATGTACATTTAGTCAACTTATGCATCCTGGTAAAGATTGGTTAGCTTACTATATAATAGTACTTCCAATGACAGTTAGCATTGAAGCCTGCAGACTAGTGCACTGAAAAGGTCGCTTGAGATGTGACCCCCATAATGAGGTCCCTCTATAATGAGGCAGCATGAGGTCCCTCTATAATGAGGCAGCATGTGGTCCCTCTATAATGAGGCAGCATGAGGTCCCTCTATAATGAGGCAGCATGTGGTCCCTCTATAATGAGGCAGCATGTGGTCCCTCTATAATGAGGCAGCATGAGGTCCCTCTATAATGAGGCAGCATGTGGTCCCTCTATAATGAGGCAGCATGTGGTCCCTCTATAATGAGGCAGCATGTGGTCCCTCTATAATGAGGCAGCATGAGGTCCCTCTATAATGAGGCAGCATGTGGTCCCTCTATAATGAGGCAGCATGTGGTTCCTCTATAATGGGTGTTGTGAGGATGGGCTGAGTCTTATGCATTTGCCTGGCCTGTGTCAGCTACATGTACATGAATTCTATATCCCTATATGAGGTTCTAAGATGATGCATGTACATGTACATGTACATGTAGGTGAGGTTGTGACCAGGAGGTGTGCTGTGTGAGGTTGTGACCAGGAGGTGTGCTGTGTGACGTTGTGACCAGGAGGTGTGCTGTGTGAGTTGGAGACCTCGTACTATGTGAGGAGGTGTGCTGTGTGAGGTTGTGACCAGGAGGTGTGCTGTGTGAGGTTGTGACCAGGAGGTGTGCTGTGTGAGGTTGTGACCAGGAGGTGTGCTGTGTGAGGTTGGAGACCTCGTACTATATGAGGTTGTGACCAGGAGGTGTGCTGTGTGAGGTTGTGACCAGGAGGTGTGCTGTGTGAGGTTGGAGGAGGTGTACTATGTGAGGTTTTGACCAGGAGGTGTGCTATGTGAGGTTGTGACCAGGAGGTGTGCTATGTGAGGTTTTGACCAGGAGGCGTGCTGTGTGAGGTTGGAGGAGGTGTACTATGTGAGGTTGTGACCAGGAGGTGTGCTATGTGAGGTTGTGACCAGGAGGTGTGCTATGTGAGGTTGTGACCAGGAGGTGTGCTGTGTGAGGTTGGAGGAGGTGTACTATGTGAGGTTTTGACCAGGAGGTGTGCTGTGTGAGGTTGGAGGAGGCGTACTATGTGAGGTTGTGACCAGGAGGTGTGCTATGTGAGGTTGTGACCAGGAGGTGTGCTGTGTGAGGTTGTGACCAGGAGGTGTGCTATGTGAGGTTGTGACCAGGAGGTGTGCTGTGTGAGGTTGGGGGAGGTGTGCTGTGTGAGGACTTGTAGCTGCTTAATGTGTTAACATGGCATCTTCACAAGTTGTCTATTGTTGGCTGACACTACTGGGAGCCATATAGTCTGTTTACTTAATAGTGGCATTCCCACCAGGGAGTAAAGGTCAGGGTGTGAAGTCATATATATGAATTTAATTATGGCCTTATGGGTGTGTACCTGTGTGTGTAGGTGTGTACCTGTGTGTGTGGGTGTGTGTGTGTGTGCGTGTGTGTGTGTGTGTGTGTGTGTGTTTGTGTGTGTGGTACGTGTACATAGCCTATAATACACAGACACACATTGAAGGCTGCAGTGAATGCAGTCATTATCTGCAACTCAGGCATATATTACTGGCTCTGTTTTTGTCAAGTGTAATTTGTTGTTTTAGTGGATGCACACTGTACCTCTTATGCCAAACATGACCCTAACCTGATGTGTTTTGCTGGATCATGGTAACTTCATGTACAGTTGATACGCCTCACACACACACATGGACACACGGCACACACACAGCACTTACTGCACACATACATGTACTCATGTCACCTTGCTGTCAACAGATGCCTCTATTTTGCTCATAAAAAGGTTCCTTTGTACATGTACTGATTTGCAGTGTGATATCACCTTATTACATCTTGTCTGGTACAGACAATAGTGCTAATTGCAGGCCATGTGACTAGGCCATCTACATGGAATCACATAACATTGGTGGGTACTAAATAGCAGCTCTCACCACAGGGCGTTTTTTAGAGACAGTGTAGGAGGGAATTAACCATTTAGTTGTTAGCTGAATGAGCCATTGTGTACCACCCTCACATGCACTACCACCCCCTCACATGCACTACCACCCCCTCACATACATGTACCACATTTACACCCCCAAAACAGCCACATCACAGAGAAAAGGGTGTTCTTGGATGTGATCATAGAGGATGATCAGGGAGAGGTGGAGGAGGTCATAGTGCCCTACCAGCTGTCCAATGAGGCTGTTGTCTTGGAGATGAAAGTGCAGGACATGAAAGTAAACACAGAAAGGGGCATGGTGGCTTGGGAAAGCACTGAAATAAAGTTTTTATTCATAATCATAAGTATAAAGAATAGCCGTATCAATGTATGCACTTTGAAACAAAATAGACACTGTACACATACACACACACACACACAAACACACACACATCACACACACACACAAACACACACACATCACACACACACACACATACACACACACAACACATAGTGGTGGTCAGTGTGGAGGAGTGTTGCTTATTTTATTATACATGATACCTCATCCTTCCTCCTGCAAAAGAATTCCCTGGATTCAATAAGCAGAAACCTCAGCAAAGTGATATTGGAGCAGTCCTTCTTCAAGGCAAGGGAGTCACGCCACAAGTACACTGCTGAAAACAACAACTTGCGTGTTCTATGGTGGTCCATCCTTGTGTGTGTGATCATGGTTACAGTGGGTGTGATCCAAGTAGTTGTGATACGCCGTTTCTTCAACACTGGAAAGAGAAAGGATAAGCTGAGGACATGAAACTGAATGTATAACTATGGACAGGTGTCAAGTAACATTTCATACATTCATGTGCATTACATGTATTACTTCAATCAAATAAGGTGGTTTTTGATTATTATTTTTAACAGCAGTTCCATTAGATAAGTTCCATCCAGAATCATATCCAGCGCTTTGGCATGAAGGGCTAGCATGTAAGAAGACTAAAAACACCCAATAATAACCTTAAGTTTTGAATAATCATACGCAGTTGCGTCATTATAAAACCACATAATCCGGTTTTTAGAACCGGTTTTTTTTTTTTTTGAGGCGAGGTGAATTTGTCGAGAAGGAAAGAGCGATGGCGATTACGTTCCAAGGGGTGATGACATGCGTTCGGCGATTTCTTCGGATCATAATGGTGGTCCTGAACGTCATCGGAGGAGTAAGTTCTTTGTGAAGGCTCAATTGTGCTTATTGGGTATGTGGTCGCGTTTGATTTGACGCTTACTTACAAGTCCATAGATTTGTATACCCATTTATCCTTTGTAATTTACCTCTGTCTTCAATGCTCTCTCCCTCAGAGGCAATATAAAGTCACCTGTATCAGATATTATAGTATCTATGCCTGTATTTAGGTCTTAACGTTTTCCATTTAGACATTTTACTGCGTGTAGGCCTACAAGTATCTGTCTTGTTTAATTGCTATAAAAATAACGTTCTTTTTTTTATTATCTTCAGCTTTGCGGTTTGGCTATCCTCATTGTGGGTGCGTGGGCGCTTTCAGGAGAAAAATCTCTGATCGTGATTTCGCAGCAGTCAAATGACAAATTCACCGGAGTGCCAATTCTTATGGTTGTGCTAGGTGTGTTCCTTATTATCCTGAGCGGTGTAGGAGTGGTTGGCTCGATTTTCAACAAAACCAAGTGGGGGCGCGTTCTGCTCATTGTGGTGAGTGTTGTGATTGAGTGACTTGGCTCACTAGGAATGTACGTGTACCATGATAGTCCAAATAATGTATGATGCAATTAATGCACCAGGACTTTCACATTTTCTTCAAGTATGTACATGTATATCAAAGTAGTGAGGTGTTAATGTAGCTGGGTGGGGGGGGGGGGGGGGGGTGATACTAACTTAAAAGGTAATTGGGTTGCCATGGCTTCATGGTTATCGTGTTAGAGTGGTCTACATCCTATGAAGTTAGGCTGGACATGGATTGAGCTAATTGGCTTAGTGTGTCCTTTCCTTAATGGTGGTCTCCAGTGTTGAAAACAAGCAGTATTGCACTGCATCATATTGCAATGTAAAATTTGTTTAATAGCGACACTAAGTCATTATTGTGTGGCGGCATTTGCGATGCAATAATGTTCTGATTCATTAGTTGTTGGTACAATCATGTGTTTCGGATTATTGGTCATCTTAAAAATCATTTACCGCATTGATTGAGTTTGTTGCCATTGTTACCACTTGAAATTGTTGCAACTGCCAGACGTAGTTTGGTTTTGTTAACCCGCATCGAGATCATAACTTCTTTTTTTTTTTGGCCCCATTGTTGATTGATGTTGCCGCGGTTTGAGTGTGTCGCCGTTGTAACGAACTCGCTATGCCCACACAAGCTACTGCTGACCAGTGGCAGAAAATAATCGACCTGTCTGATCCGATATTGCCGTAGAGAGTGGGCAAGTTAAGAAACTGCTAAACACCGTTAAAAATGCGTACGTAAATTAGTGACTCATTTGTAAAAAGTATCGAAGTACAGCAGTTTAAAAAGACAACACAACTGTAAATATACTTCTACATATTTAATAACAAATAGATATCAAACAAATCAGTGGAGTTGTTCTTTGCCAAGAAACCTAGATGACCAGATGTTCAGCCATGTGGCCCGCATAAACAGACTTCAATATCTAATACTAGTAATTCGCCTAAACACTCTAGAAGTGAGGGTACAACTGTTGTACAAATAGATAGTGAACCTGCATGAGGGAATTAATTTAGTGTTACATGTGAATGTATTCATGTATTGCAACTCTGCTAATCAACTTTTATAAGTATTTTCAACTCTGGTCTCTTCTTGTTACACAGTATGCAATCATCCTGGCCATTCTGGTTCTCATGGAGATCATTGGGGGTGTGGTGGCTGCCGTCAGAAAGGACGATGTGAGTTAATGTGTTGATGAGTAGTGTGGTTACACATCCTTCTTTGATTTGTACACATAGGTGGTAGCCCTCTTTGAAACAAGTGCTCAAGCAACATTTGCAGATTATTTGAACAATAAAGTGGTGTGGGATAACTTCCAGGCAAATGTAAGTAATTTGTAAACATGTACGTTGTTATTTCATTATGCAAACTCCCTTGTATTATCCGTCTCAGTTAATTTCTGGTATCTAGCATTGTGTGGACCATTTTAAAAAGGGCTATTTAGTGACGAATGCTATTTCTAAGTGGCATGAGAGTATCACATTCCACTGACAAGTTACGAAGCTCTAAAATAGCAGTATACGACTTGTATTAACTGAGACAGACAATAACTATAATGATATGGGCCATGTCTGTGGCCCTGTTTTGATGGGTGTTGCTTAGGGTGTGCATACTAAATGTTATTCAGTGTTTCCCGGATGTCATGAATAATCACTTACAAAATTATTCCTTTATAGTCTTGTACCCAGACCCAAGTGTGTGTAGCAATTAATGTCTGCGGTTATAACCAATTCGGGTACTAACACACTTGTGAAACTAATATGAATTAAATGTTCTTTGAAATTCAAACGGGGCAGAGTACCCTGTTTTTGTTTTGCAGTTGGAAATGTGCACTCGAGGCACTGTCTGTGGGAGAGGGGGGTGTTCAAAAGTCAGTGGAATTTCATGAAGTATATAGTGCATGTTTTTTAACTGGTTGATTCCTGGGCTATAATTATAATTCCATTGTTATTAAATGGTTGTATCTGTAGATTGACTGCTGTGGAGTGCACAACTCCAGTGACTTCAAGAATTCCACTATTCCCGTATCCTGCTGCAATGTAGCAGCAGTTCAACAACACAGCACGTCTTGTGATGCCATTTTTCCAGGTGGATACAGCTACAAGCCAAATCCAATTTATGTTTACAGTGTGGTAAGCTGCCTCATAGTACACGTGTACATCTGTGTCCATCTCTTGCATCCATACCCCATCCATACCCCCATCCTTTTCGTATAAGGTGAAGTGAAGTGTACATGTACATACACATATAGATATTTCATACTATATGGGATAGTTTCCGAGAAAATTGCCCCTCGCATATATATATATATATAATGTTATAAAATGTCCTTGTGTTTGAATCACTACAACTTCCGGATGGTAAAAGCTATCGACTTCCTATTTTCAACACTTAATACTACATCATTTCTCTATGGTAAAATACATTTTGGAGTCTTGCACTTGCTCCATGCCAGTATTGCAACGTCCGGTACCCCCAAGGGATTCAAACCTGCCATAACTTTCTGTAGGAGTAATTCAATCGCTTCACATTCGGTTTGTAGGTACAGAGGTCCCTATATCTATTGATTTGTTCTGTTAATTTTTATGCCATCCATTACGGGGATATAATTGAAAAACTACATGCACGTTTTTGCGCTCGATTCGCGCCAATCATTTGGGCTAATTGCGTACCGCTCAGTGTGTGTATGGACGATTCAAGCCGGAAAACGTGCACCAACTTTGTTCGACTGTATCTCCGTAACAGATGGCATAAAAATTAATGAACAGAACAAATCAATAGGTATAGGACCACTCTACCTAAAAATCAAATTCGAAACTATTTTATTACTCCTAACAAAAATTATGGCCGGTTTTAACCCGGAGGGGTATCAGATGTTGCAATACTGGCACAGAGCAAGTGCAAGACCCCAAAATGTATTTTACCGTAGAGAAATGATGTAGTATTAAGTGTTGAAAATAGGAAGTTGATAGCTTTTACCGTTCGGAAGTTATAGTGATTCAAACGAGGGGCAATTTTCTCGGAAACTGTCCCTTATGCTATTTATTTATCTAGAAACTATTTTCCTTTTCTTTTAAATTGTATATTATTTCGAGACATAAGTGTTTAAGGTATGAAAAAATAACAAAGTACGAGTGTGCAATAAGGCAAGGACATAAATTCCCAACATAGTGGTGAGTTGTACAAGACAGTAAATCAAACTAATAATTGGAATACACTTGAAACCTTATATGTACCCCCTTCTGCCCCCACCAAAAATGGCTCATGTTTAAACAAAAGTATTGCCGTTATCATGAACGCAGTTGCTTTTGCCATTCTTTACAATCCTGTTGAGTGCCAGTTTTGCATAAAAATAGAAAGTATAGTGTGTTCACTATTCAGATCTAAAAGTAATGAGCAATTTGCATTCAGAAATGCGTATGTACATATGCAGTAGTAAGAGTGCTATTTTAATTGATATATGGGACAGTTTCCGCGAAAATGTCCGACTTTTATAACATTATAATGTTATAAAAATGCTTCTTGTTTGAATCGCTATATCTTCCGAACGCTACACGCTATCGACTTTCTATTTTCAATACTTCATACTACACCATTTCTATATGAATAATTGCTTTTTGGAGTCTTACACTTGCTCCACACCAATATTGCAATGTTCGATACCCGACCGGGTTCAAACCCCCTATAACTTTAGGTAGGAGTTATCAAATCGCTTAAAATTCGGTTTATAGGTACAAAGGTCCTATCCCTATCGATTTGTTCTGTTCGTTAATTTTTATGCCATCCGTTACGGAGATACATTTGAACAAAGTACGTCCACTTTTCCCGCTCGATTCGCGCCAATGATTTTGGCAAATCGCGTCCAGCTCAGTGTATGGGAGGCGGGGATTATAACATTGGCGCGTATCAAGCGGGAAAAAGTGCACGTAGTTTGTTCAACTGTATCTCCGTAACGGATGGCATAAAAATTAGCGAACAGTATAAATCGATAGGTACAGGACCTCTGTACCTACAAACCGAATTTGAAGCGATTTGATAACTCCTACCTAAAGTTATGGCGGGTTTGAACTCGGTCGGGTATCGAACGTTGCAATACTAGCGTGGAGCAAGTGCAAGACTTCAAAATGCAAATTGTCATAGAGAAATAGTGTAGTATGAACTGTGGAAAATAGAAAGTCGATAGCGTTCAGCGTTCGGAAGATATAGCGATTCAAACAAGAAGCATTTTTATTATATTATAGTGTTATAAAAGTCGGACATTTTCGCGGAAACTGTCCCATATATTGATAGGTATGAAGCAGTTATCACTTTTTATTTGTATATTTTTAAGCAAAATATGTGACCTCTCTCTAGGGCTGTGTTGATGCTGTCAAAACTACACTTGCTAACTACCTTGCTGCAGTTTCAGCTGTTGCCATCATCTTTGCCATAGTACAGGTGAGGGTTTTACAAGTACCCACTTTTTTTTCCATTGCCTACTCCTCATTCCACCCAATTAGATCGCCATTGTGGTTGTAAGCATCTTTGTAGCTGCAGAGAAAAGGACAGTGAAGTATGATACCATGAGCCCTGGGGATGACAAACACGACGTTCAGGACGAGGCAGCACAGTCATCATAGAGCAAGGAAACTTTGCGTTAGGACACAGTAGAGCTTGTGTACAATATTGTTGTGTGGATTTTGGATCTGCCATTATATTTAGCTGCCATTATACAATCTGATATTTGCTTCAGATAGTTCATCTCGTCCTTCATGTCTTACAAATCGTAGGACCTAAATATCTTAAACATTACCTGACAATGACAATTAATGATGCTTAATTCCTTTTGTTGACTGACAACAGTATTCGGCAAACATCTGGACTTGTACAAAGTTTTACACGTTTGGATAGAAAAAAACATTGTATACAGGTATTTAATAATAATTTTAATCATAATTATATCTCACTATACTATTTTGCTGAATCCCTGTACAAGTTATAAGTGTATGTGGTACGTTAGCGTACAATAACCTCACTACATACATGATTACAGAATTAAAACAAAACAATGCAAACACTTATATGCAGTTAGTAAAATGCATGTGTACAGTTAGTAAAACTGAATATACATCACTAAGTCATTTCAATCATCACTTGAACTGCTGCTGCAGGAACCTCTCCTCCCCCTGAAACTGATGACTTTGGTCTGTAGATGCATGTAGAAGGTGAAAGCACACAAGCAAAACCAGCACAATATTCATTAGCAGGTACAAGTACATGTGTACACATGCATATTTAAGACGTGCTACAGTACTTAAATGTTACTATTCAGCAAAAACATCACCACACAGAGTAAAGCTATGATCAGCAAAGGGAAATTTTTTTTTTTTAAATGACAACAAAAAGTGATCAACTTCCATATATGTAGAAATTTATGCTACGAGGGAAATGCCAAAAACATTTTTGAAGGCTACAATCATAGTAAATCAGAAGCAAGAGTAAAAGTAAATGTATAATAATAATACTAAAACACAACACTCTACGGAGGATGGCTCTGGCATTCGCTCTTATTAAGCAAATGCTCAAGGTTGAGAACAGTTCAAAAGATGCCCGTGTCTTTGGCAGAGATTTGTGTATTGCAAGCCTGCACCAGAATGTTTGATGCTTCTCTACCCCAAGCCCCATAGGAGTCAACTGCTAGAGGGGTTGAAACCCACCCTGGAGCTGAACACTTTTCATTGTTGGCCTCGTGTTTCCTGCTCTCCGTTGCCTCAAGGACTGCACCACCCATTGCTCCCGCTTCAGTTAAAGTTGAAGGATTTAGCGGCGAGACAACGGAGATGTCCAGGCAACGGGCCTTCCAAGATTCCAATGCTGCACGAGAATATCAGCAGGTCATGACTGTGAATGGTCAGGAAAGAGCCCAGCACCAGCTTCAACTTCGACTGAAGCATGTGCACGGTGAAGGAAATGCGCTAAAGTGTCCCTGAGAGCATTATGGTGCCCCCATATTTGCATGTTAATGCATGGTGTCCAAGAGGGTCCAGACTGTGGGCACACTGAGAACCCTGGGAGGTATCTAGGCCCAGCTACCACTTGATAGCTACCCTGAATTCAATTGGTGTGGAGGGAATAACTGATAACCAGCTGCAGGATGTCGCATGGGGGGCTGAAACTGGATTGATCAAAAAGGCCTTGAAAGCAATAGTCATTGACAGAAGCCTCTTACTGACAGGTGAGGAAACCACATAACCGACTCAATTGGAGAAACATGAGAATTGAAGTGGTCCAAGGCATTTGTACTGTGTATGTCATCTGTATCATAAACACCAGAGGAACAGAAGGAAGCAATAAATGCTGAGCTGGAGTGAAAAAAAGAAGCTAAGGGCTTTTCCTGCATGACTAATGTTGGCCAATTAAAATGACATCATAGGCATCATACAATATAGAATTTAGATTAGTTTTAATAAATACTCGTTTACCTGTGGATTTTCTCATGTATCAGATGCATTTTATTGTAAGCCAAACTTTCAATAGATTATACATACATGTATGCGCATATACTATAGTAATCACTGCACTGGCACACTATTCAACGGTTACATATGTGCCTATCAATACTTATCATGCAATTTTATTATAACTGAAATACTATTGTCTGTGGTAGAGCAATCAGAAAAGTACTTTTGGTTCCTGATTATGCATGCATTCTTAAAGTTTCGCCACTAAATATTTCCTTCACTGTTGCAAGACAGAACACTTAGTGCTTTCCTATTTTACCCCTGATTTGGTACTTTTGTCGTTAAAAAGTGTTGTACATCACTGTTCATATTACAATCCTTAAATCAGTAGCCAATAACCTGGCTGAATCAATAGTTAATAAACATGGATAAAATCACTACATGTATACCATTAATGCATGCAAAGGTCCCCTCACCTGGCCAAGGCATGACTGTTGTCCTGGTAGCACTACATATGGCTGCTGAACACCTAATGGTTGTTGCCCTTGTAACTGTCCTTGGTACATGTATGGCTGCTGTCCTGGATACGGTTGCTGTCCTGGATATGTTCGTTGCCCTGGATACGCTTGCTGTCCTGGATACGGTTGCTGTCCTGGATACGGTTGCTGTCCTGGATATGGTTGCTGTCCTGGATACGGTTGCTGTCCTGGATACGGTTGCTGTCCTGGATATGGTTGCTGTCCTGGATATGGTTGCTGTCCTGGATACGGTTGCTGTCCTGGATATGTTTGTTGTCCCAGATATGGTTGCTGTCCTGGATATGGTTGCTGTCCTGGATATGGTTGCTGTCCTGGATATGGTTGCTGTCCTGGATACGGTTGCTGTCCTGGATACGTTTGCTGTCCTGGATATGGTTGCTGGGGGGGGGGGGGGGGGGGGGGGGGGCGGAACAAAACACACTAATAATGCAACATTTTGCTCTATAGAGTGTTTGCATTGTTTTGGCCATAAAAATTTGCAGTGTCCAAAGAAAGGGGGGTGGCGAGAACAGAACTAGTTTATTGTCAACTGTGGGCAATTCGTGCCGCTCTGAAGAAAAAAATTTCCTCTGGAATTAGGGTGTGCCACTATGAATGTGCGAGTTTTCCCTTAATACATTGTAATGTGTTCCACAGATCAATGCACAGTAAGTGGGTGAAGCGTGATTGCATATTCACCTATTTTGAATACCTCTATTACATCTATACCAACTTTCTTAGCACAAATGGCGACATAAACATAAGCTATTTAACAAGCACATACCAGTTATTTCTGGTGATACCACCAGTCAGGTTTTGCAGCTTATGGATGAATTTTAAATTTTACAAAGATGAAATTATAAAACCATAGAGGTTTTAATTGGCGTCATGATTATAATGTGATAGTAAATGTTTCTGGCTAGCTGTAAGACATGTAATTGCACACGCGCGCGCGTACGCACAAGTCACTCACACGCACACACACGTCACTCACACGCACACACGCCACTTACACGTCACTCACACGCACACACGCCACTCACTCGCACTTACACGCACACACTGACACACACCATACACACATACTCTAGTACACGCGCGCGCACAGTACAGGAACATATTATAGAGCTCTATATAGGCCTGCACCACAAGCTGAGATATTATATATTATACAGGCCTAGATCAGTACATGTATATTATCTCTGCCTGCACACAACAGTAAACGCCACACGTGCACGGCGGACACAATGACATGTACAATTATAGGGCTAGTAGAAGTCCCCTACACAAAAACAAAACAGCTCACAGGTGGTTGATAGGGGTTGGGGTTGGACGGATTCGTTTGGTTTCCACCTGGATAGGGTGGAGGGAATGCCATCGTCTGTAAATTAATTGTTGGTATAATTATAATATACCAGGTACACATGTAAATAGAGATTTTAGTAGGCCTATTACTAGTATTTACTAAGTACATGTAGGCCTACTCTAGAGCTGCTAGAGGTATAACTGATTCAACAATAATGGACGGCGGGAAGGGGATCACGGAGGTGGAATCATTGCGGGGACAACTGAAAGCACAACAGGCAGCTTGTGCGAAGCTGATACGAGAAAAAAACAAAGCATGTCAAACCATTGAAGATGCCACCGCGAAAATAGCGTAAGCTACAGGGGTGTGTGTGTGTGTGTGTGTGTGTGTGTGTGTGTGTGTGTGTGTGTGTGTGTGTGTGTGTGTGTGTGTGTGTGTGTGTGTGTGTGTGTGTGTGTGTGTGTGTGTGTGTATGTGTGTGTGTGTATGCGTGTACATGCGTGCGTGTTTGTGTGTGTGTATGTGTGTGTGTGTGTGTGTATGTGTGTGTGTGTGTGTTTGTGTGTGTGACTTGTTTGCTTTTACCGGGGTATTTGATATTATATATATATAATTATATATATAATTATATATATATAAGACAGTATAGCAAGCAAGTAACAGAGAACAGATCAAAGGGGGGGGGGGGGGGGGGGGGGGGCATATATACTGTGTTTTCATTTTAAAAAAATCCTTTTGTCGTAAGGATTTTGAAATAACAGCTGTGTGTGGTTGCCAACCTTTATTAAGGATGCTTGAACATGAATTAGAGTTACGTGACAAGATGTTCCAAGACTTCAGGGAGATGAAAGAAAGGGAGCTGTCAGAACTGAGGAAGATTAACCATGACCTTGAGATAAGACTGCATTCATTAGTGCATCCTAACGAGTCCATCTCATTGGTTGACCACCAAAGAGGTTTGTTTCTTTCTAGTATTTGGTCTGTAACGTTTGAACCATTTAGGATACAAGCTTTGGAATTGGATTTTAACAATCACCCAGCATTTTAATACAAGAGTCGTGTACATAATGTTTAGTGAACAGTCATGGTTCAACGTTTTAAGCAAAGCACCTTGATAGAACATATTTTGGGGGTCAAATGGGATAGCCTCAGTACCTATACTGTACATGTATGTGTGTGTTAAGTTCAGTTGCTCAAGTCACAATGATTTGAATAATCAGTCCCGATTTAATGCATTCATTTATTTAGCACGATTTTGTTTGATTTGGATTTTATCTTAAGAACTACTTAGAAACATTTGGTTTTGTCAGAACCCAGAGTATTATTTGCAATCCTGAGATGTCTGCTACACTGCATGTATGAGGAAATGGCAAAGTGCTCTAGGGTTCGATGATTTAGCTGCACTTCACTACAACTCAGAATTCCATATTCTCATTGGAGCATGCACTGAATTGTGCTTGTGGTGGCTACACATCCTATTTGAATTGTGCCACAACGTGAGCGTCGAGCCCTGCAGATGATGCTTGCTTTGATGTATCTGCAATAAACTAACAAGAACAACCAAAACACTTAAAATGACATCAGGGTCTTTGACCACTTTGCTGAATTGGAAACAAAGCTTTGGAGTCCAGGAAGTAGAACACAGTTCATTCTCATCTTTAGTTGCCTCATTGAGAGTATAAATTATTATTTTTCGCTTTACTGCAATATTGGTTTTTCAATGCTATCATGTCATGATAATTGTACCATTGCCTACATGTACTTGGTCTCCTGTAGCAACCTCACCTGCTAAGCAGCCAACTGAATTATTCTGTTGCTTGTATCCTAAATGATCAAAAGTTTTATAAAGTAGCAAAGTTAGAATCTGTACTATGCAGTGTCTAATAAGTGTGTGTGTGTGTGTGTGGGTGTGTGTGGCTTTTTTTAAAGGCAACATTGCTGCTTTTACTCCTGACAAAGTTACCTCTGGCCTGCCCCAGCTACCAGCTAGTCAAGTGGTAGATGCTCTTTCCAAGTGGGATGGGATGGGGGACACACTAGCAATTTTTGATGAGCTGCTCAAAGCAGAGAAAAGTGAGTGAGTGTGTGTATGTTTGTCAAGTGTGTGAGTGTGTGTGAGTTTGCTTACATGTGTATGTGTGGGGGCATCTTTGTTACAGCCAGTATCAGTATCACCATATAGACCTTTGTGTTCTTTCTTTTGCAAATGTATTGTAGATGCGCAATTCTGGAAACCTGGGTCTCCTTGGTCTACTCTGTGGAGATTTTGCCTCAGGGTGTACATTTCAACTACGTCTGATGTCAAATATGTGGCTGACACGTATCTGAAGGTATTTTGTGATCCTGTACACAGCAGTATGTCTTACGAACTTATTAAGTTATCATTTTATTATTTGCTGTTCACATTGTATCTGTACATTGTTGGAAGTGGTTCATAATGGAGCATTAAATTAATGATGATATCAATGCTGTATTGCACAAGTCTAGCCATAGTGACATTATGTATGTAAATACAACAGAATACAAGAATACAGTAGGCTGCCATGCAAGCCCATTTTTCCTACATGTTGTTCTTACTACTCTTGTACCTGAACTTACACTGTCAGTTGCACTGAGTGTAATTCCCATCACTGCAATAAGAATCATTATTACATGTATGTGGCAAACATCTGTTAATGCTATGCTAAAACCATGAAGTGTTTCATGGGACCCTATCCTTGAATGTTCGCGTAATTAAAACACTTTCAAATATGAATGCATGTAGCTTTAATGACCATTTAATGCCTCTATCTACATGTACATATGTTTGGACATCCCCCCCCCCCCCCCCCCCCCCCCCCCTGCTCACCCTGGTTTTATGTAGGGTATAATAATAAGGATTTTGTGTGGCCCATTTGAAGATATGAAATTTGTATTGTGATAATTTTATTGTAGAAAAACATTCTACAAGTATAAAAGTACTTGTGTGTGCTTTCTTTCTGCAGGACCATTTTCTTGCACTTGTACAACAGTGTCATGATGGAGGGTGCACTATTATCCCTGTCTATTGTGACCAGGAAGATGCTGATAGATTCTCACTTGTTAGTGTCTCATTCTGTTTACTTGCTGCTACTGCATTGTGAATTATATTCTTCTAACAGTCACAGTCAAATTATATGAAGTTCTGCTGCAGTGAGATAGACAAATCGGACATCTTCGTGAGCTTCTTGGGGTCACACTCCAGCGACAGGTGTGCTATGCTCACATATCAGGGCACATGTAGATGTATGATGCTTGTTTGTATTGTTGGTCTTTAGCTTAAAAATGGAAATTGAACATGCATACCTTAACAATCCTACTATAAGACCTGCAGTGTTTATCTTTTTTGACCATCAAAGGTGAGTTAATTTACATGTAAAAAACAGCATACACATATATGTGCATGTAAATGTTGTCCACTGTATGAGTGTAGTTTTTCATTTGTGGCCATAGAGTTATATCTCTCTCATATGAAGCGAAAGTATCAAGTATAATTATGTATAATTATTAACCTTGCTCATACATGTATCTCTAATCCACAATGTCACATAATTCTCCCTATACATTTTTCTCCTTGCAAGATTTTTCGCAAAAATTCTTGGACCACCCTAGGGGTGGATAATTGATTACTTGTACATGTGTAGTTCGTCGGAGGCATAAGTGTTAATTGAAGGTCATTATCGATGCACCTATTGCACTGTTGTCATGTACCATTTACATATACATGTAGCATAGCTTCAGCTGCTAACGACGTCTTCGTGCGTCCAGTCAGGTAGTATAATTAACAGGGCTAGCCTTATTGATGATGATGGTGTATGGTCTTCTCTACATTCTTGCAAATTATTTACCATTTTTTATTGCAGGCATACACTGTACAATATAGACAACTATACCCAATCTACAATTGCATAAATTCTTATTGCTCGTAGCTTAGATAGTCTACTTTGAACTGCAGATGAACTAACTCATACCCTGTCTTCAGGACTCTGTGTCAATCACACTTTCCAGCATTACAGGAGCCAAGGGATTAAATTCAGGAAGAATGGAGAATTGTAGTTGTACAGGTCATAAGGAGCTTTTGCATATGCAACGTACTGTGGAGTTTTACCTGCCCATTGTCGTGAGGATGATAGGCTGATATCTTACACTTCATTGCAAAAAATAATCCTTAATAAGCTAACTGGTTAGATTTGCACCATCACTATGGAGTTACATGTACTTCATGGTGGCAGATGGCATCATATCTTAGCCATAGCTTAGTAGCAGAATCCTTTTTTTCTTTTTCTTTTCTTTCTTCCAGTATAAATGCTTCCATCCACTTTGTAAACAGATTCATAATTACCTAAATGTGTTTTTACCCATCGCCAGACACAGGGAAAGATCCAATGGGATGTTTGGCTTCAATAGTCATGATCGAGGTGCATTCCGTAGTGGGCACTTCAAACACACATTTATCCACTTCTCAGTTCATATCCTTGATGCTTTAAGCTTAGTTATCATGCATTTGTTGAAATACACATGTACAGTGGATTGTACAGAAGCAGGCACAAGAAGCTGAAATTAGGTTTATGGTTCCTTGCATCTTCTATACACTGTAAGAGTACACCATCATGAATGACCACAGAGCAGAATAACTTCTTCATCCATTTTAGTGATTCTCTAAGTTGCAGTCCTTTCAACAGTGCTGCCAATTGCACATCAATGCCTTCTTTATCAATATACTAGCAAGAGATCTATCTGTATTTCAAGCTTGACAGTCTGCATTTGAATGTGCATGTGTATCTTGCAAAAATAGTATCCGTTTGCTATTTGACTGCCAACATCTTACATGCGGTAAGTTGATTGCGGTAACCTGAGTGGATGGGTTTCAGCATAATTCTATAGACGAAATCAATGCTGCTACTAATGTGGTAAGCTTGGGCACCACAGGTGCAAGTGTCCGTTAAAAGGGCGAGGCCAGTATCATGTAAGATCACCATTATGATACACATACATGTATGTAGCAGAAACTCAAATAAGGTACATGTACTTGTAGATGGGCTACTAGTGGGAAACTTATCAAATTCCTTATCAGCTGGTGTGGCATTGATTGCTGGCTGTCTTACCAAAATTGAATTTAAATTCTCGTTGCGAAATAAAATGTCCTATACTAGATTGCAAGTAAAACCGCAATAGGCCCACTAGTTATATCATGTACGTGTGCATAAAATGTATCACACATGTATTGTTGAGATCATCATTTCTCCATTGGCTTTACATAACATACCTATCATTAATGCTCTTAGTACATGTGTATGTGTTGCCCATTTTGACTAGGGACACTTCCTCAGAGCATCCAACTGAGACCTCACTCAGGCTAAAGCAGAGGGTGAAGAAAACTGCAGTTACATGTAATGCCAAGGTATGTGCCTACTACACATGTATATTAATAATTTGAGGCCTGTACACCTGTTAAATGTTTAGAAAATCCACGGATGGCAATGTTTTACTGAATTTTGCTACAGGGCTGATTTTGCACCCATCTACATTGTACATGTACACATATGTATCCTACTGATGTGTATTGTTTTATCGTGAATTAGTAAAATTTATTTACATGTATCTTTAGGGCAAATTGCACAGTTTGGTACATGCATACATGTACATGTAGTGCGTGCAGAGCATATCATTGACCGTTTGGATATGACTACATTTATACAAAACATGTGTCTACATGTAAGTACATGTATATCATTGTGGTTGATACATGTATATTTGTACATGTATGCATAAAGTTTTGAAGCCGGAGTATTGATCAAGGCTCTACTTGAGTGTTTCAAATTAGGGTTAGGGTTAGGGTTAGGGTTAACCTGCCATAGACAGCTGAAGAGGTAACTTTAGTTAGCTGCAGGTCCATAGACTATAAACTGTTATAATTATTTTAAATTAGCAAAACTATGCACCTACATGTCCATGAATGTCAAAATCGTCATTTGATGCATGCTGCATGTAGAGATATAGCATTTTAACCGCTACTTGCAGTAGGCATAATCATGATTTGTGTTTAACAGCCTGGCTACAAAGAAGATTTAGGGTAGTTCAGCACTTTGTTTATTATTGAAATAGAAGGCAAAATTTGTGTCATTTTCATTTTTTATACGCATGAGTATTTTATTTTCCATATTGTTGAACCCTTTGTTTCCTTCCTCATAACACCGCCATTACCTTGAAGTCCTATATACATGTACCTCTAACTTTCTCAAAGAGAATATTTTGTAGACGTGTTATTGTAATCATTGATAGAAACGTACTTGTAATGTTCTACCTTGTTCTTAAGTTTAGACCTTAAGATTCATACATATTATAATCACAATACATACGTGTACATGTATGAACTAGACTGATACAGAGCATCAATCGATTTAAAACTTCTTGCGATAACCAAGGCCATCAATTTGTGTACAAACATAATGCTGTTGCTTGCCTAGATTCCTCTTATTGACGTTATCTCATCTTTGATCCATATATCTTGGCTAGCGTAAATATTGTGTGCTGTGTAACTGCTGTATCTGTGTTGTACATGTAGGTGATACATGGATGTCTCGGTGATTATGATACATTGCTGAAGGAGCTGACTGCAGAACTGCAAAGGCTTCTTAAAGATGTATGTTACTATAACAGAATGTCCTGTGTGATGTGCTTGTAACTGCATTCATTCACTTAACTTTTATTTATTGTTTCTAAGGGAGGGAGACTTACAATATACCTTTGTGTACACAGCACATAAATCATTAAAATGGTGGTTACTGGCATCCCAGAATAAATATTCTTCACCTTCAACATTCCTAAGCATCATATCTTACCCCACCAAGCCTACATTCGATGTCTCATTGTACTTACATATAGCTCCACAGATGATGCTTAGACTAAGCAATCCTTGCCATATATCCCATCTCAGGTAATTAACTAACATACGATTGTCTAGGTGGTTTAAACAAATGGTATGCAAGTTTGACTGCTTGTGTTAAGACCAATGCAATGTGTTATGTTTGAACAATTACACATGCTACCTTGTACTTTAGATTCACGATGGACATAATTTATATACATGTACAATTGTATGTAATGTGTGTGGGAGTGGAGGGTTGAATCCTTTTGTTACCATAAGAGCACATGTACAAAGTCTTGCTATTTGTAGCATTACATGTACATGTATTTCTTGTGCATTTTTTAATGCGCTTGTGTTTAGCACTTTGCTGTGATGGAGCCTGTGGATGGAGAGGGGAAAATCGAGAGGACTGGGTTAATGGGAGACATGCGAGTGGAACTGGAACAAACTGAGTTGCTAAATTCTTCTCTGAAAGGTGTTGTTTCCTCACCCATTGGAAAAGACCAGGTGTGTCTCTTGCATTTTCACACACATTGCTGTGTGTGCTTAGCCATGCAGTTAGGCCCTTAGGTTGAATGCAAAGGAGCCTGAAATTTTAATACAAATACAATATATAAATGTGCCTGTATTCAATTTCCCCCTATTTAGTACACGTAAAATGTGACATGTAAGTGCTCATATATATTATGATTGCAACATATTTTTAATTTCTCCTAAAGAATACACATATGTTTACATATACATTTATACTAGTACTCATCGGATGCTGTGTGCTTGATTATGATGTGTTATTTGAATCCAGGGCATTATGGGACTGGCATATGTACATTGTACATGTAGCAGGCTCTGTAGTGTATCTGAGGCTTAAGAAAATCCTTTATGCATGCATAAAATCATAATTAGTATGTACATGTTCATGGTACAAGTCCTAATAATGCATAGGAATTAACACTTACAATCATACTAATGTGTTCATTCCACCAAAATACAGTCTCACATTAATATACATGTAAATTAAATTTATATAGATTAATACATACATAACAATATCATTACAATGGAAATAAAAGTGAAAATAAATATGACTGAAACGTGCTAAAATGTCAGTGTGTTGCTAGTGAACAGGGAGTGCTGCTCTATCATCAAACCCTAGACCACATCGCCATTTCACTCTAGAGCCTTGCAAACACAGGTTAGCAGATCTTAAGGTTACAAATGATAGCCTGGTTCTAACAAACCGATTGTAAGACTTCTCCCATTTGATTGCTATATGCTTGATAAAGTGGATTGCCTCTCTTTGGAGTCCATCAACTGAAATTACAAAGGATGTAAATTGACCACGATCTTCAATAATATTGGAGTATGTGACGGGGCATTAATATCAATTGTACGAGTGTCAAACAATGTCTCTGTCTGTGGCAACCACACTCCTCGAACTCCCAAATTGAAGCTTTTTTGAGAAAAAAAAGATGAAATGAGTTAATGAATGTGAATGACAGTTAATAAACCTTGTTATGTTGACATAACATTTCACATGAAATTATTAACTTCGAATGTTTGAATTTATAGAATAAATTAATGAAGTTCAAATGTTGGACTTTTAATTCTTATATATTGGGAATATTTTTGGTAAGGTGTTGAAATTCATTTCAGGTAAGTTGTTTAAAAATATCAATTAAAATTACTAGTTACTTGAATTTTCTACATGTACATAAAAATATTACGCATGAAAGTTTATGTGTTATTTCATTTATAAGGATGTGAATTCTGAAATGTAGATATTTGACTCTCTTGACGAACACTTGGCAGAGAATGGGCCAGCCACCCCACTTTTGCTAACTGGACTTTCTGGACATGGCAAAACTACCATGGTGGCAAAATGGTATGGTAACGCCGAGAACAGACCTACATGTACATGTACCTTACCTTATCCCTTTCCTCCCAGGATTGAACATCTTCAGTATTCCCAAGGAGACAATCTACTGATCATGTACCACTTTGTAAAGTGTTTGGGATCTTCCAGTGCTGAGTATGCTACCATTATCAGGAGGTTTATACAGAAGGTAATGTCTCATGTAGTTGTATTTACATGTGCATGTGCATTTACATGTATGCCACTAGATGATGTTCCACTGTAAGGAAACTGGTCAGCCACCTACTGAACCGTCTCAGCTGAATGAATGTTTCATAAAGTGGCTTCAAAAGCTGTCAACCAACCTTGGGAAGCCAAATATAGAGAAAGCTCTCATCATCATTGATGGTGTTGATCTGATTGCTGTGAGGTCCTAGTGTAAAGGAACTTGGGGTGCATGGATGTACATGTACAATACACTTGTACCAACTTAATAATAATATTGGCTGGCTTTGCCCCCTTCTAGGGCTATGAGGACCACTTTTCCTGGATACTTAAGCCATTACCTGCCAACATCCACATTGTGCTTACAGCTACTGAAGATAACTACCCAGAGATGTGGAGGTACTGTGTTGAAAGGGGAGAGAGAAGAATCAGGGTCAAGGAAAGAGGGGGAGACTGCATCCTCTGTCCATTTCCCCCCAATTCTCCCCACAAATCGTTCAATACTATTTATGTACTTGTGCCTTTCTGCATTCATGGCTACTTAACCAGCTAATGGTATTATTATTGGATGGGGTGATTATTAGAATGACTGGGATTGTTCTGTACCTTCTAGAATTAAATTTCATAAATCCGTACAATAACATCATGTACATGTATGGATGACCTATTAATATTGATAGGCAAGCCTCCCCAGAGCCCCCCGCCCCCAATTCCACTCTTGTCACAACAATACCTGCAAAGTATTGAATCCGTGTAGTTCAAAGTAACATATACATGTACGTGCATCTACATGTACATGAACATTATTTTATGTCAACTCCTTTTCCCTTCCACGTTGCAAATATGAAAAATGCTCCTCGGGCTCTAGAGGTTTGTAGCACAATATTTTTAAATGCGTAGATACTTAGCTAGTTATTTTCCCAAACACAATATACATGTCTACATGTATGTACAGTGCATACAAGGTTATGAGCCAATGGTACATCATAAAAATAATGCACATGCATATGATTTTCTTCTCACACAGTTTACTCCGTTCGCCAAGTCTACCCATACCAACAACCAGTGATCTTGTGCAGCTGATTGAGAGCATTCAAGCAAAGCATAGTGTGAAGCTGTTGACTGGAGATGAGGTATTGTACATATGTACATGTATTGTTTGTCCCCTTTCCCTTGTACTTGTACATGTTTACATTGTGTGTGTGTGTGTGATGCAAAATAATTAGCAGTGTTTATACAGGTACACCTGTATATGTATGGTGGATTGTAAGGTACAATAGGGATCTACATTTACATATATACAATTTGATATCGTACTTGATTGTGTCGGTGTAGTTTATGAGACTATTTGCACTGAATTTATAAATTAATGATAACATGCATAAAGGATCTCACCACATTGGAGGAATTATTGTACTTCAAGATATTTCTTTATGTTTACATGTACACGTGTACATAGTATAGTGCATAGAGTTCTCACAACATACACATGTACATGTGTATTACAAATTAACTACATGTACATGTGTACAATGTAGCTGGTTTATCTTCATTTGGGTAATTAATATTACTTATTAATTTGCATACGTATTAAAACTACTAGTTACCGTGTATCGGTATAAATTAAGTAAATCATGGTTTTGTACAAAATGCTCTCGTACTATCAAGATATTAACTCATTGTTCAACAATGACATACTTGTAGTTCTGAATTATTTATACACGAAGGTACTAGCCAAATATTTCTGGGGCTTAATAGTTGTTTGGCAAAGTAGGTACATGTATAGTGTGCAAGAGTACATAAATATAACTGAGAGGTGCATTTATTTGCATTATTCATGAATTGATGTGTACACATGTATGCATTTGAGAGTAGGTGATTGAGAGCATTTTAAAGCATTGAAGTATATCATTCATATTCTCTATTAGAAGGTTTGGTGTATAGGAATTGAAGGTAATAGTGGTGTAAATAGCAAGGACAAACTATATCATATTCTGTTAGCCAGTTTTTCAACTCAGTCTTAATCGTGGGGCCTTGGGTTGTGTTCACGTGCTCTAGCAGTTGACATTGCCTCTGTGCTCTCCATCCATCTTGGATGTACAATCAATATCTCTCCTCAACCTCTGCAGCTCACCATATAATGTTTTCTCAACAGTAACTGTAGTCATTGATGCTAGTCAGCAAAACAATTATGAATTCAAATATGAAAGGGATACTAGGGCAATTTGGTACTTACATAATGTGCTAGTAATAGAGTGCTATGTCATTGGTGTACAGAGCAACACTCATGTAACCTGTACAATGGCTTCCTTTATTTGCTCTGAGATACAATTCCTATTTCATCAATCTGAACAGTTACATGTTTTTTGATTTAAGTTAGCAATGTTAGATAATACTGATTGTCTTTGATTGAAAGGCAACCGCGCTTGGCTGCAGTGCTCCTACCAGTCCGCTGTGGTGTGTTGTAGCAACAAGACACATCATTAGGTGCGTTTGGCTACTTTCTGTGATCTTGCTATATATACATGTGCATACTTGTACATGTGCTTGTACATACATGTACATGTATATCAATATTGTGGTTTCAGGTGATTTGTTAGGTGTATGAACATGTATATGTACATGTGCATGGAGTTGAAACAGAAGGAATGACATGTGGGTCTTGTAGTGATTACATTCAATCAATGTTGCTGCTCTCAGTTGTATAACTTTTCATTTGCATATCATTGAAGTTGGTCAGTTTGCATGCAGACATTTATTTTTTATAATGTATTTTCATTGATCGGGAGTTTTATATGCGCATACCAAAAGGATTTAAGCTTTACATATGTCGACCCAATCCTGAAAGGACTTGTACTACATGGCAATATAGTTTTTATAAATTTTGCCTTTAAATAAACCAAGTGTAAATACGTTTTTCTTTGCTGTACCGGTACTGATACACCTGGATGCCACCAGGATGGCATTTAGAACTATAGACATTCATTATATCTTTTTATTGTCTTGGAACACCTGGTGCAGAATTTTATTTATTTATTTAATTTTGCATGGATTCTTCCCACCCATTCGCCCTCTTTTTACTTGGAGGACTTATATGTCCTTATGTAAAGTGTGTAATGTTCTCAATATAGCCAGAAGACTGGGAGTACTATCATTTGAACATTCTTTGCTATCATCTTTATCCTGTAAGAGTCTTTACCTTCTACAGTATGCTCACCTTACATGTACATACATGTACATGGCTAAACAAATGTATACATTTATATGAATAAATATGTGCATCTTGTGTTGATTTTAGATTTGATATGTGGCTTCATATTGTACTTGTAGTTGCTCTTTGCTGAGCTGTGATGAGCTAAACCAGGCCATAGATAGGATTTGTGAGCATCAGGTAGGATCTGTACTCTTTTATGTGATACATGTACGTCTGTTACATTGTATTTCTTGACAGGAGCTGCCAGATCTGGTCGTTTACATACTTGATGAGCTAGAGTCTCGTAATTCGGAGTTAGGATCAGCATTTTTTTATGTGAGCTTTTTAAATTTATATACCGGTATGGCACTGTCTATTTTATGGACTTCTACATCTACGTTCCATATACTGTAGATCATACATGTACATGTATACTGATCAATATTATTGTACTTGTGAATATCTCAATCTACAATCAATCCTATATCTCAGTGTGTACATGTACAACTCTAAATTGTGCTTAAAGACAATGTTTTTTGATTACTTTTTTCTGTATGCATGCACTGTATAACAGTACATGTACATGTATGCATAATATTACATTTATGAATTGAAGATGTGAAGGATATCCAAAAGCACTAAATAATGTACATTCCACAAATACATTATTTAGTGCCATGGTTTTACTGTGTAGCTGCTGCAGTTTGTGCACTGGTCCAGAAATGGTCTGCTCATGACAGAATTGGAAGAGGTTAGTTTGCACGTCCGTGTACATTTGAGTATAGATGCGAATATTTACTTCACTAAACTCTATAAGCGGCATACTTATAGTAATTTGGTACACTTGCTTGTGGTCATTTGTTACAGTTTATTTTAAATTATGTGTTATGTGATCATCAATGTACATGTGCAATAACTATACATGTACTTTAGAAGGTTATGGTTTTCATGCATCATAACATAAAGAAAATTATTCATCATCAGCTGTTAAAGAATTGATATTGTATTACCTGTGGGGTAACGAGAAGGAAACTAAAAGTCAAAACAAGTTTTTGTTCATACACAAACTATATGTACTTTATTAACATTTACTTCTCAGTCAGCTGTTTGCACACTACTTGCAGCTGATCCTCATGACTTTGGAAGTGTATTTTTTGGAGGCATTCACCTAAAAACTAATTGTGCTTGTGATAATGTGTCATTTTCAAGGCTGTGTACCTTCCACTGATTTAAACAAGGGGAAAATTAATGATGCTTTGTGTCTGGTGTTGTGACTGAAAATTATCCAACAACTGAAAACCAATTCTCAACTCAATAATTGAGAACTACAGGTAGTAAGGAAGAGCAAGTAACATCACAATTGTGGTTATATTGACCTTCCTAGTTTTAAATTGACTGATACAAATTGTAGGCCATACAGAATTGGACTCTAGACGACTAGAGTAAGGGATAATATAGTGGCTGGTCCAAAGTGAGGAATCTGTTCACTGGAACATCTAAATCATCTACATTTTCTGCATCATTACATGTGGATGATCGAAGTCACTAAACCAGGTTAACTTGTTTTTAGTATGAGTGAAAGTTGTTTTTATTATGAGCCAGGAGTCCTTTATAGTGAGTTCAGCTAATGTCAATTAATGGGCTTAGGTTTAAGCCCACACCCTTGCTTGATTAGTGTTACTAATGAGAACCCAGTAATATTACCACTACACCAATCTTCCTCTACAGAACTGCAATGGTTCATTATTGAGATTAGAACTCATTTGCTAAATACAGACAAAAATGAACAACCGTCTATTTTGTGATGGTCAATGAGAACATAGTGACATCTGTTGTTGTGAGGCAAAGTGCAGACAAATCAGTGCTCTGTTACCTGAATTGAAATTTGTATAAACGCTATCTACTGTACATGTTAACATCCTTTCATTGATATCTGCTATCAGGCATTTTCACTGCTCCAAATCCCAAAAACGGAAGGCCAATAATAATTCAGGAAACAAAAGAACTTATTATTAAGTTTTATAACGATGATAAAGTCTCTTGCCTTATTCCAGGTAAAAAAGGAACAAAGGTCCATATCCAAAAGAGGCTTCTTTTTGTGTAACCTACATGTAAAGGAAGCATATCAGCTCTTTGTAGCAAGGCACCCAAAATAGGGTTTTCAACATAAAATTTGCAGATACATGTATGTGTCCGAGGGAATGCATTATAGCCGGGGCAAGTGGAACTCACAGTGTACATGTGTAATCCACCAGAATGTGAAACTTATGATGGCTGGATCTAAGATGGGGGATGTTACAATGATCGATACATGTATCATCATCACTGAAGCATTAGCATTACTCACATGCACTATCAGCAATTAAATGTACCTATAGGTGCAAACAATTTCTTCCTGTCTGTGCACTAGGAATCTGTCATACATGTAGTTGCCCAGGAACTGATAAGCAAATGGAAAACCTTTTGGAGTACTTTGATGAAAATGAATTTGATGAGATCCAGTTCAAGCAGAGGACTACCACAGATTGGTCTCCGTTGGAAACAATCACTCAATCCACAAAAGAATTGTTGTGACCTTTATTGAAAAGCTGCAGGTGCTATCAAGGAATGATTTTATTGCTAAACAGCAATCCAAGTTCTTTGAAGGATAGAAAAACTGTACTTAATGAAGGGACATTTTGGTGTTAGGTGACTTCTCTGAAAACTGGTACAGAATGCCATACAAGGATACCATTGGATAAACCCACAAGCTACTCTCCACTCATATGTTTATTACTTCTACCTTGAAGGTGTGGGCTTAAATGCATGCCAGCTATGTTGTTATTTCAGACTGCAATATCCATGGTGCAGTGGCACTGCACCTGTTCCAACGACACCTGGTCGAGTTCTTAAAGACCAATTACAAAGTAACTAAAATGATTTATTTCAGTGATGGGTGTGCACGACAGTATAAAAAAATGTAAGAACTTCACTAATTTGTGTCACCACTACCGGTATGAAAACTTTGGATTATAGTTGATTTCTTCACAACAAGCCATGCCGACTGCATGTATGTATAATAACATACATGTAACCATAGCATTTAGCTATGTTGTTAATATACAATGTACATGTAGCAATGCTACATGTACATGTAGCCTATCTTGAACCTGGCTTATGGTATTTTATGTTCTCTCATACAGTCACCTTCCATCACAGTACACACGGAATATTTAATTAGCTGTACATTTCAAATCAAACATTAGCTTTATTATTATAATCAGCCCAGTTTTGTTGAATAATACCACATATACCCAACAAGACTATGTTCAAACACATGTACAAGGTGTGGCTTAGTGGCACGGGATGTTAATGTATTCATACATATATGGCACATATACATGTATCTGGCAAGAGTGTGAGCTTTCTAATCTCTAATACCAGGGTGAGGTGGCCATATCATGTACATGTAGC
The DNA here is from genome assembly GCA_949361645.1 of Spongilla lacustris. Classification (NCBI taxonomy): domain Eukaryota; kingdom Metazoa; phylum Porifera; class Demospongiae; order Spongillida; family Spongillidae; genus Spongilla; species Spongilla lacustris. Next base: position 3,599,292 of record OX442430.1, read on the forward strand.
TTTCTGAATGAAGTGCTGTACATGTACTTCTCAATCATTTCTAGCTAGATCCGTGTGTGTATCATTTTGTGTTCGAATCAATTTTCTAAGCATCATTGTTACTGCCCTTTTTTTTGTATTTAGCTTACTTCGATTCCATTATCAACATTGCTTATTGCAGTCCATGAGTTAGAGAAAAGGCATATTCTTAGTGATGTGTGTGGGTTGGTGTATCTATCACATGACCAGGTAGGATTACACATTACATGTACATGTATGTGACCTTTCTTATGTCCTAAAAATGTAACTGTCTATCACAGATGCAGGATGCTGTCCAGTTGAAGTACTGTGTTCAACCTGACATTAACCATGTCCTGGAATGGTCCAAAATTCTTGTTGGTCTCTTTTTAGATGCTTCAAGGTACATGTACAGTATACTCACAAACTCTAATGCTAATTCGCATGGTGTAATTGCAGGCCATATTTTGGTTGTCGGTGTGCCGAGGAGTTGCCGTGGCTACTTAAGAGATTGGAATTAAGAAGTGAGCTTGCAGAAGTGATTATGGACATTGAGCTGCTTGTTCAATTGTACGCAAGGTGAGGTAGTGAACATTTTAATTCAATGGCAGATGTTGTACGTTGGAAGACTAACATTTACATGTTTGTGTATTCATGTTAGTAACCCTTTCTCTAAACAGTGGGAACAGCAGTGATCTTTTTTCATATTGGCTGTTTTTGGACCCAACAAAACAGGACATTGTTCGACAGTATGAGATGACCTTAAGAAAGATGGAAGATGAATGTTAGTGCAAATTTTGATGGCAGATTTTAAAGTCTTGAATTGGCGTTATGCATGCTCTTTGCACATTGCTAAATGCACATATCCTTGTAAATGGGTGATAATGCACGCAGTTATGGCACATCTCTTTTCTTTACATGTACAGTAGCACTGGTCTTTGTGACAGCGTGCATTTTAGTATAACCCCCCCCCCCCCCCCCCCCCCCCGTTTGAGTTGTGTAATACTGCATATTGTGTTTTCAGGTAATGATGAGCAGTCAGCTCTCCTTCATGTGGCATCTCTCTACAACATGGTAGGAAAGATACTGAGAGATTTAGGATTCTTGGAAGAGGTAATTTTATAGTGTCTGATGGTACATTGTAGCATTAGTATGTACATGTACATTGTAAGCTCTCCTCCACTCCTTTCTCTCCAATAGTGTGCCCATGCTTACTTACATTATGCAATGAATGCCTAGTACATAAAAACACAACAAACACAAACACATATGCATATTTTACAATTGCTTGACATTTAGGACTGTTTTCATATGTCACATGCTCAGCAATTGTTATAGTCTGCAGCTCTCAGTTTGTTCTTCACACGTCACGTGTACACGTATCATCTTGTGCAGCTGATCACTTACATGCACATGTGCTTGTCACCATTGGTAGGCATTACCTCTACTACAACGCAGCTTGGAACTAGGAGAAGCCCATCTTGACCCAGATGGTCCTGAAGTGGGCAGTGCAATGTATGAACTTGCAGTACTCTACTTTCTGTCGGACAGGGGAAGGTTAGTGCAAAGACAGCCTCCACATTTATTATGTGCAATTAATATTCATCGGTAGGCTAAGACCATTGCAACATACATGTACATGTACTTAACATCACATACCAATACTTGTAGCACAGCACTTCAGAAGATAACAACATTGATTTAAATTTATATCATGTGACTGTTGTATGCACATGTATGAGTGTGTGTATATTATTTTGTTACATTATGTGCTCTATGTACAGCGCTGCAGTTGAGTTTTATAGGCAAGCTCTGGAGATTTTTGAATCCACTTACGGAGTTGATTCACCAGAAGCTTTAAAAGTCAGTGTACATGAACCTTTCCATCCAGCCATAATCATATCTCTGTTAACTAGGTACTGGAACGACTGTGTCAAGTATACAACAAACTGGATAAGTGAGTATACTAGTACAATAGGTTAAAAATTGCATAGGTGTGACATGTCATACATTCATTATATTTAGTACACACTCTACCGTGTAGCCCTTACATTTATTTTTAATGCCCAGACATCATAGTTGTACCTGTGCTTGTTAAATTTTTTGTCTATATGACTATTACTGGTATTACACCTTTGAATAATATACATGTAAGCAAAATAAATACACACACAGATAACAAGCCTATAATGAGTGTAGCCAGACTTTTAATCTAGCTCTTCAAGGTTCAAAACAAATTATTATTATTTATATTACCAATGGACATGTAAGTATGGAATACTGCTACGTAAACAGTGACATGTATGTTCCAATACAGTGTAGAACTGGCAAATTCTCTCATGCCAAGAGTGTTTGCAATCCAGCAGCTTCAAAATGAAAAGGCTTTGGTATGCATCATTATAATGTGCTAATATTTGATCTGGTAGTTTTTCCAATCTATTGTAACCAGGCCAGTGGAATACTGAAAAGCCACGTCACCAAACTAGAACAGTTTTGTGACTCACATACTTCTGAAACTCTGGAGAGTGCTACAAAGATGAATCAGCTTGGAGTTATTCTAACTATATACGGAGATCCAGAGTAAGCTGTAACTGTAACATGTGTTTATTGATGCTTTATGGAACCTTAGACGAAACAATTTTAAGAAACCTTATTATGGTGTACTATGTAACTGATTGACTGTAACTCAAATGAATATGAGTGAAGACTCTGCATTTTCAAAAGCTGATGGTTTACTGAACATTTATTGGAGTTGCAAGTAACATTTTGCTTAGTGTTGTGGTGGCCTTTAGGATGACTACATGTTCCCATTATCTTAAATAGATCATCCATAAATTGTTTTAGATGGTTTTCCACACAATTGATTAAAACTACACTATTAATATGTTTGGTTCATTCTTCAATCCTGAAGCAGTTGAATAGGATGTTTAGTGTGTTACTCAGTGCACCTCTACAGTGAAGGCACCTGTGTTGACCTATGACTGCATGAAGGGAAGTATATGTCAATCTGATTGCAATTCGGATACCCAAATGTGTGATGTCCCTTGTTTCCAACTATTTTTACATGTCAAGATGAGTAGCAATATGATAATCATGCATTATAATTTTGGCAGGTAACCTATTCTACTGAATCGTACTGTTGGACTTTTGTTGTCATTACTTACTTGCACAATTAACCTTTTCCCAACCTGAAGGGCTGGAGAAGTGTTTCTACTGAGGTCTTGGAAAACCTTTGAGGCTTTACTTGGAGAGGATCATATCAGGACCGCAGAAGTGATGAGAAATTTGGCAGCATTTTATGTGCAGTGCCAGAAGTATGTATATGTTACAATGTATTTGCCCTCAATCTGTACGTATTACATGTAAGTACGAACAACTTGCAGATTTGTTGAAGCAACACCTCTATATGACAAGGCATATGCAGTACAACTGCAGGTACAGTATATTGTGAACAGTGAAGTGTATTAACACCTCATTTGTACATGTAGCATTTTGAAGAGACTGACCCAAAAGTGATTGATACCATCTCAAAACTAGTTATTCTTTACAGACAGCAAGTACGTTATAACTCATTCATGTTACATTTATATCAGTAAGTCATGTCTCTTTTTCACAGGGGATGTTAGATACTGCAGAAAATCTTCAAAAGTAAGTGATGTTACTTAACAAAGCTCTTTGTTGCTATCGTATGAAAATTCATTGCAGAAAACTTATTGAGTTCAACCAGACTCATTTTGGTAAATATCATATGGAGGTTGCAAAGTCTATGAATAACCTTGCAGTTATCCACTGCTTACAGGTACGTGTACATTATTTACATGTGGTGCTGTATAATAATAGTGTTTGAGCACATGAAAGCCTATAGAAATGATAAGTGGTGCGGAATTGAAATGTTACTCATGCTTAAATGTATGTATGTGTATGTAGCCTAATTCAGGATGCCCAGAGGCATTCAAGTGAGTACTTCATAATGTTAATCTACTGTTGCTGTTGATAGCTTTGATTTCAGAGTATATTGGTTTGGTATGAGGGTACCGTTTCTGTTTTAATTTCCACTTAGCAATCATATAGTGAAGCTATTCCTCTGTACGACCAAGCAATCCAGATTTATAAGAATGAACTGGGAGCTGAACACCCTGTTGTCATTACAACCATTAACAACAGACAGCTGGCTAAGAATCTATTGCAATCTAGTGTTGCATGATTTGTGTATTGTTTTTTAATGTTCAGGATGTTGTCGGTTAATGGAATATACCAGGGTATTTATGTTTACTTACATTTACTTATGTTTATGACGAAGCAAATGTGATATTTACTTATTGATCAGCATGCTAAGATTGGTGCAAGTCTCAGTTTACATTATGTAGATAAACACGCATATCCATATCTCAAATATGATGCTATAGCTAGTATGGTACAACTTTACACCTACTTGTAAAGCACTATTGTGCACGTATTGTTGATAGCTAGCTTATTAAAAATTGGCCTTCAGTGCAAAATGACATAAACAAATACTATTATTAGTCCATATGCAAGGAAATTAAAACTAAAAAGTCCACTTTTGCCCAAGCTGAGCAGGATAGCAGAGGGCCTCTTGTGTGCTGTGCACGTGGATGGAGGCTTTTGTTTCATGCCACCATTTGTGGCACATTAAGTTGCAGGTCAAGCAGACCATGAATAAGTGCACCAAGGCATAATTTATAAACTTGAAGTCTTAGTATAATCTAATTTAATTCAAATCCAAACTAATCAGCATAAAATACTGTTCGTAATTTATTTTATATAAATTCAGACTAAATTAGAGAGGATTTTATCTTTTAAATACTTCTGGCTAATTTTATTCAAAAACTGTATTCTACATAAAAAATTGGAAGTGGGGAGTAGGCGATAGTGATAAATATTTAGCTTTTGATTTGACAATTGCATTTTTGATTTAAATAGCATTACTTTAATCATATCCACTGTACTCTTTCTGTGTAAATTGTTCTGTTTGGCCATGCAGCTATGTGACCCCGAACGCATATTCTTTGCATGGCCTTACGGAAGTTATTGCATATATTCACAATTGCTAGTGTTACTAGTAGTCCAATTGGATGCCTTGGTGCACTCTAGCCATGCAGTTACGTATTAATTAGTACTAGCTCTTTCAATAATACCAGTACGGTAGTAGACTACATGTAGTCGACTTATACTTCAATATCTGTGATTATAACAATAGTTTAATGCATGGGCATGCATGCACTCAATTTACTAACCAGGCTCCTGTCGCGGATCTGATACTAGTACCGGTATATCGATAAGCAATGCAAGTTTCAAACACCATATTGAAAAACAAGGCCCTCGAAAGTTTACACATATACGTACGGGTTGCTATTGTCAAAATTGGTGAGGATAAATATGTACATGTACTAGTATCAAATTTAGCTGCCTCCTCACGCGGACCAGATCCCGATGTGGGCGGATCATACACCAACGGGCATCAATTAGAATAACTATTGTTTATATTGCAGTAATGATATGGGTCAGTATCAAGTACGAACGAAATCAATAGATGAGGATGTTCCTGTATCTACTGACATTGACGAGACTGCTCAAAGCAATAACGTCGTAACAGATGTTCCTCCTATATTCGGTTCGCCACGTATTGACAGTAAGACTGGCGTGGGCTAGTGTTATATAACACTGACATTGTACATAGTAGTTAATGCATACACTTGATTGAAAGTACAGTAAGGGATGTGGCATGCACGTGTTAGTTTGCTAGGGCTAAGTGCAGTTATTACGTTTCGCCATGAAATTGCAGATGGATTTCGGTTGACTGGATTACCAAATCCACAGCTACAAACTACTAAGCCATCAAAAGAAATATCTTACTCCGTATCGCCAACACGAGATGGTCCAATAAAAGAAGGTTAGTTAAAAATTGTATTTCTAGTAAATAACCTATGAGGATTTAAAGGCAATGCACTAGTATCAGAGATATCTCTGCTAGTATTTAGCATGGAAACAAAGAAGTAAAAGCTGTCCTTAATAAACTTATCGTATTTGGTTATATGTATTTGTATGATGCGTACTTGTAATTTTAAGTGCACAAGACATATTTCACATGTACAGAGGAACAGAAGATTCCCATAGTATTTCGTTGGGATGGAGGTGGTAATGAAGTCTATGTCTGTGGCAGTTTCAATCATTGGGAAACAAAGATACCCATGACTAGCAGGTGAGCCTCCATTTGTGTTTGGCAATACCTAATGCTGACCAGTTCATGTGCATGCCAGAGCGTCTTTAATCTTTACGTGACATAAGATCATATTTGATAGGCCAAATAAAAGGTTGTAGTCTATTGTTAGCTGAAGCACAAAACAAGTTACAAACTTGCAGCTGAATTGGTTTTGAGACTTTTTGTATTGTAACTGATATTGTGACCAGAAGCAGCTGCCTGCCGAATATAAAATGGACTTTATATTATTTAAAAAATCTTCCTAGCAAATAAGCTGACTTATATGCCCCTGCAAGTCCTTTGTTACATGTACATGTACATGTAGTTCACAAAGATAGTAACCTGATTGAGTCGGATATTTAGCATCATACATGTATTTATTAGACTATGGCAACCTTTAAATCGAAATGTGCACAACCAATGCCTCGTTAGGCCCATACATGTACTACATGTACGTTACACGTGACATATAGAGAATGTTCTGCAACTTTTGGACAAGAGCATTCTTATATATATAGTTTTTCTGGGGGGGGGGGGGGGGGGGGGGGAATCAAGAGGGAGCTAAATAGTGGCAGGTACATGTACACCCATGTAACATATGTCTGTGATTAAAGTTGTGCAGATGGACATATGCTTGAATTAATATATCAATCTTTCATAATGTACAATAGATATCACACTTTTTGCTTAACCTCAACTAACTTTTCCCAATCCCGTGCCCCTTCGAAGGCCTACATGTACTGGGGATCTTAATCTCAGTAGCCAAATATATTCCTGCTCCCTACGCCAATGTTGCTATACTAGTATATGTGACAAGTATGTAAATAGTGCTAATAGTAAAAATGTGTACACTGAAGAGAAAGGCAGCAGAAAGAGGCCAGGGCCATGGAGATGCAAAGGCTTGTCACCTGCAGTTTTGGCTGCAGCATCTGGATCAGCACATTGGAGTGCTAGGGGGGAAAATGTATACACTAAATGAGCTCCAACTGCAGAGAGGTGCAGCATGCAGTGTTACTGTGTAGGAGACCTTTTTGGAACCAAGTACTTGTACTAATAATGAGGTTTGGTTGTGGCTGGTTCATGTACACACAACCTTTAGGTAGAGCTTACTGAGCTGATCAAGAATTGCTGTATTGGATGTTCAGTGGGTTACAGGGTGTGGCATGGATAGAGGACCGTGTTAGTTTCGCCTTGAGCTCTTACATGTACATGTACGTAGCTTTAAGATGGATGTCTTAAAAGATTTAAATTTAAATGTTTATTAATGCATAGTTATCTTGCATGCACATTGTATGTGTACATGTAGATGGTTGAGTTTGTATCTTTTCATATTTACAGCCATGGAGATTTTACAGCTATTGTAGACTTACCTCAAGGAAGGCATGAATACAAGTTCTATGTTGATGGCCAGTGGATACATAATCCGAATGAGGTACTTAAAGTTGGCACAAACATGTACATACACATGTACTGTACTGTACAGACATACATGTACATGTATATCCACCAAGACCAGTGCAAGACATTCGTTGTAGTATTTTTAAAAGTGTCATGTACATGTAATGTGTAGTTGGAGGAGGGATATTTTTAGTTTTAGTTTTGCCTTAACATATAATGTTGGATCATGCATGATTGAACACATTACATGTGTATGTAGATTTGTATGTGTGGATTTATATTTATAAAAGTTCTATTTACAGCCTGTTTCTGACAACAATTTGGGAAGCTTCAATAATGTTGTCAATGTGAATCAGAATGACTTTGATGTATACGGCGAGAACTGGGAGCTTGGTAAACGTGACAAAGGTGGGTGTCATGTTGCTATAATTGACATTCATGTCATGTATCAGCTGATGTTTGTCCACAGCTGGTGGGCAATCCAGTCCACCAGGTTCTTACTGCCAAGACATGCCGGCACGAAGTGCTGCTTCTAGCCTCCCACCACATCTTCCACCACTGCTGCAGCAGACAGCTCTGAATGAAGATCTTCCATCACTGGTACATGTAATTATTGCTTTTCAACTGTATAGGAGGTTGCTTGCTACATGTATTTAAGTCTTGGGTCAAGTCGCATAGTTCTATCATCTTTTTGCATGACATTATCCAATCGTGTTCATAACTAACCATCTTGTGTTAAAATGCAGTTTGAGCTCACCACATTTGAACTACATCTTGTTGACATTTTGACCATTTTTGGCTGCATTATTTAAACCAGGGGGGCGTTTCTATTTATAAAGTGCTTAATAATCGAGATTAATCATAATTAGTGAGAATGTTTTGTCAATCAGATCACTTATATTCACGCGTCTCCTGTGTAGTACTAACATGTAAGTACTAGACATTAAACTGCCCAATCTGCAATGATCCAAATTCAACCTGCTTCATACAGGCATGAATTAAAAATATTTAATTGATCTTGTAGTCGTCATCTTTGACTTTGAACTACATGAGCAGTTTGGCCTTGTCGTTGTCAACTTGCAGAGCAACCAATTCCAACTTGAGATTACTATTTTTTTTACTCCAACACTGTCTACATGTAGGCTTAAGGACAATTGTGTAGGGCCATAGGACCAATATTTAATAATCCAAATAGAAATGCAGGCTTTTGGCATCGATTTTTTTGTTGTTGTTTGATGTGTCTATCATGCTAAATTTACCAATTGTCAAACTAATTTTTAAATCACATCCTTGGTTACACAAGTAAATCAAAAACTTCTCTATTGAGAAAGTGATTGGTGGTGCAAAAAGCAAGGAAACAAGGTACAGTATGTTAAAGTGAGGTTTGGTAGTATCCTACAACTCACAGTCCTGAATTTGCAAACGAAGAAGCCTACATGTATTTGCAAATGTAAGTAGTTGTAGGATCCTACCAGAGAACACTGAGTATCTGTCATGTTTGTAATGGATTATATGCGAGGTGGCGAGTACAGGCAACGCTTCTTTACCGTTTTAAAACGCTTGCTCGAAAACCACGCCCACCAATGCCCCCCCCCCCCCCCCCCCCCCCCCAAAAAAAAAATGCGGTTCTCCATTATGCAGACAATTTAATTGTTAAAAATGCCTGGTGTGTGTGCTACTTTATGAATTCTATGGCAGTATTGCCATTTTTGCCAAAACACATTAGTTATTATCTATTCACTTGGCTATTCCAGAAACATGCGACTGACATATGCTTGTGGAGCTACACAATGTAGCAAATTCCAAATCTACAATGTACTTTTAATTTTTTAGTGCCAAACCACTCCCTTCTCTTTAAATGTCATGAATTCTGGATCTTTCCAACATACAATGTACATGTAACATGATTTACTGATTCAAACACAGTCTTTTGACAATGTCGTATCGAATGTGGATGTACATGTATTTTACAGTCTTAAGAATTGCAGGTACATGTATTTTCTGAATTGCCAATGGCAGTTCACCATTTCTACAATACAATCTCTTTAAATGTCATGAATTCTGGATCTTTCCAACATACAATGTAACATGATTTACTTTTTTTTTTAACAGCCAATTAAATTAATAAAAACATGATTTACTGATTCAAACACAGTCTTTTGACAATGTAGTATTGAATGTGGATGTACATGTATTTTACAGTCTTAAGAATTGCAGGTATTTTCTGAATTGCCAATGGCAGTTCGCCATTTCTACAATACAATGAGTTTTTAGTTTGTTCGGTTTGCTAATTTTAACGTGTCGTCTGTCTTAATCATCATCCTATGTGGAGGTGGAGATTAAGAAGATCATCCATGGCCTGAGGAAGGTCATTGAAGACCACTGGGATGATGTGGATTTCGTTGTGCTCAAGGTAGACATGAGGAATGCCTTCAACTTGGTCTCGAGGCAAGCCATCCTGGATGAATGTGCTTCTTTCTTCCCTTGGGTATTATGGTGCTATGGTACACATTCAGCACTATGGCATCCAATGGGCCGCGTGTCTGCAGAATCAGGGGTTCAGCAGGGGGCCCCACTAGGCCCTTTACTTTTTGCTCTTGTGCTCCAAAAAATCGTCTGTATCGTGGTCGATATGCTTTTCAATCCATGGTTCCCAGATGATGGGGTGCTGGCTGGCACTAAATCTGCAGTACTTGGAGCGATGCACTTGATTGAAGAATTGGGTCCTCCTTTTGGTATTTTTATCAACCTTGCCAAGTGTGAGCTGTATAGTCGTAATGAGCTGAACAGCACCTTCCCAGTGATGATAAAGAGTTCTCAGGTGCCACATTTTGAGGGGCCCCCATAGGTGACTTATTGTTCTGCTGAAAGTTCATTGCTTCTAGGCACAAGATCGCCTCAAAGCTGCTTTCTAAATTAGAAGAGGTCATGGACCCAGTATTGATCCTCAGGTACATGTACATGTAGCTCTCATCCTCTTGTGTTTGTATGGTGGCTTCTGCAAGATGGTGCATGTGGCTCGAACAACACCCCCTCACCTGGCCTTTGGCTCCCTGGAGTCCTTTGACAGTGATGTCAGGATGTGTTTCTCAAACTGTGTAGCCACTGACATTTCAGATGTAGCCTGGAAACAGGCTCAACTTGGCTTGAGCTATGGTGGCCTTGGTCTGCGCTCAATTTCACACCATTCCTGTGTGGCATACATGTACATGTACATGTACATTGCATCATTGAGTTTTTCTGGCCTGGGGAGTGCTGACAACCCTCACCTGGTGCGGTCGATTGTCAGGTACAATGGTTTGGTCTCATCTCCGGATGGCATCTCTGTGGAGTCTATTTTAGCTTCCTCGATCCCACAGAGAATCTTGTCTCAGAGGCTGGATGACCACTCTTTTGGGCTTGTAATAATTGCAGCTGCAACTGATGCAGACAAAGCACATCTTCTCTCTACATCTGCACCCCATGCAGCCTCTTGGCTCACAGTTGTGTCTTGGGCTACATGTACATTTAGATCCCAATGAGCTGCAGATAGCGGTGAAGTGGTGGTTGGGCTTGGACACTTCCAGAGGCTCTACATGTATTCCTTGCCCTAATGTGGCACTGGACCCTCTGGGTCATCACGCAGCTACATGTACATGTACCTGCCGGCATGGTGGTGATATCGTCACACGCCACAATAGGTTGCGTGATGTCTTCCTGAGCTTTTGTCACCAAGCTGACATTGCAGCAAGTTTAAGGTGGAAGTGGCCTCACTCCAGGACTGGATCGCACTCGCCCAGCTGATGTGCTAGTGAGGGACTGGGCACAAAGCAAGCCAGCTGCCTTTGACATCACCGTCACATCTCCTGCTATTTTGGCTGAGGCAAGTATGAGGGTGGGTGCTGCTGCTGAAGCTGCAGAAAACAGAAAGCACACAGCCAACGACCCTAAATGTGCTGAACTAGGCTGGATGTGTGTGCCTCTAGCAGTAGAAACCTACTGCAATTGGGGGGAGGAAGCAAGAAGAACCTTCGCTCTACTTGGCCTTTGGCTCTTCCTCATTTTGTAAAGCCAGAGTGATCAGTGACATGTTTGGAAGGCTAAATATCACCCTGGTTAGAGCCATAGCAAGGGCCATACTGGCTAGGAATGTGATCCCTACTGACTTTAATAAAAATAATAAAAAAACTTGTAGATATTCTATGATTATATAAAAATGTATTGAATTGCTGAAGTCAAACCTGCACAAAAAAATAAAAAAATAAAATTGTATTACATGTAACAATTATTAGTTTTACATGTTCCCTATTTTTTCTGGTCCATAACCACATATTTCCACAATGCTTTATTTATGGCTTTCATTTTCAGGATGATCCTACATTGTTACCTGATCCTAGCCACGTCAGTTTAAATCATCTCTATGCACTTTCTATTAAGGTACATATATTCCTGCGTTCTCTTATGGGCACAGATTTCACTTGGTACTTATATGTATGAATTTTTAGGACAATGTACTGGTACTTGGTGCAACTCACAGATACAAGGAGAAATATGTGACAACATTGATGTATAAGCCTGTCTGGCAGCAATGAAAATGTTCACATGTCTGCACTCAAGCCTTATCTTTTATTTTGAACTACAGTCTGTTCATGTACACATATGTATCTTTGTTGTGTGGTATCTACATGATTGATTTTACATTGTTTACATACATGTATATATACTTTGCTTATTTAAAGATATGTAATCACCATGAATTGAATGAGCATGCATTCAAAGTTGAGGTCTGCCATAGGGTGGAATCAATGCAAATACCGTACATATACAGTACAAATAAATAAACCAACTCATGTATCCAGATGGTTGACACCCAGTAGCTTAGTATTTTCATCACTGTGGGAAGTTAAACCTTTTTCAATATCATGAATAATCTCTTCCGCTGGATTAGTTTCAGTGATGCCATCTGGGAATAACGTTCCTCTACTAAACCAAGCAAAAAATACCAGAAGCAATGGAAGTATAACTGTGAATATGCTTTGCACACCTGCTGCTTGTGATGAAACTGTGAAGACAATACTTCCAATCATCAGTGCTACAAAACTCAAAAGACAGAGGAATAGAATTGGAACCACAATTCCAAAAAGTGATTGAAAATTCTGCCTTGCTGAGTTCTGACCACAATACTGTAGCCTGGAAGTTGAAATCATCAGTGCTGTGTTGAGTATAACACTAACAACCACTGCTTTGATAAAGAAAAGCTTCACCAAAGTTAGAACTGGATAAAGAAAAAGTGCAACAAGTACTCCGATGGAATAAAAAGCACAGAGCGCAAAGAAGGTGTTAATAAACCAGATAACCAGACTTTGAATAATAAACGAGATAAAACACACCTTGCACTTAAAGGTGCTCATTTTAAAATCTAAATACACACACTTTTTGTCTTTTTGACATGGTTGCGTACATGGAATAGGAAAGTCAACTCGCTTAGGAACCACTACTGCTACAACCAGCAGCAATGCAGTCAAAACTACCAAGGGAACAGTTATGTGCGGTTCTAGATTGTCAAGGACTAGCCATGATGGAGCAACATCCCAAAGAATGGTGAATGTAGCAAACCCCCAGAAGATGGGATAGCCTGGACTTTGCTTTCTCTTGATGTTCTGATATGCGATTTCATAGGCAAACGAGGCCATAGTGAGTGATATTAGAAAGATCAAAATAGTGAGAACAACAACCACTGTTACTACAATGATGTATAAGGGTGACAACTTCCAGTCATAATAGATATTCCAATTAACTGCATATCCTCTAGTATCATCATTATTCAGTGCAATGCTGCTGCCTCGGTATAATGCGTACCCTTTTACCTACAAAGGCAGATGAAACAATGAACACAGATGTATAAGTAACGGTGCTGTGAAAATATCTGCAAGGTGCAACAAGATTAGCAAAATGTTCACACCCAGTCCAAATACCACATAAACTACGAATTTGTTCTACACATACCTTTGTTGCAATCTCCTGCAATGCATCAAGAAGAAGACCTTTGTTTATACAACTGTTATTAGTGACTCGTATTGAGAGCTGTATTGACTCATTAAACAAACAGAGACCCTCCCAGTCGAATCCTTTAACCATAATACCACTCAGAGCATATGCAAGCAGCAGTTTACCAACATTAGTACCGGTGTCGTACGAGGTCCATAGAAACGTTGTGTTATACTCATCAATACAATCCAGATCATCAACATCGCAAACATTTTGCGCTGCACAGGACAGCGTGAACGTCACAGGAACACAAAGCGGCGCGTGTCCACTTTTCGGGTAGAAGTTGGCTTGCAATTTGTACAAATTGTACGAGTCGTTCGTAAGTACGTATTCAAGTGTTGTTTCAAGCTGAAAGGCAGCAAATGACGGGTTCAAATCCGATGATGAGATCACCATGGACTTGCAATACAGTAGTAAAAGAACGTAGGCACACGTACTAGTAAAGAACATTTGTATCGGAGACAAACAACCCACATATTACGTCATTCATCGTTATGATCATGAATATTTCCTGACGTATTATTCAAAAGGGTGGAAACGAGGTGCTTTATAATTCGCACGTTATTCAATGGCGGCGGATGTTAATGCAGAGCCGTGCTCGAGATTCCTAGGCTACCTGACCCCTACTTCAGAGCCGTGCTCTGGGATCCTACCTGACCCATCTCCCAGACCCCATGCACGGATGCACCATACCTAGCAAGGGTTTGGCTGCAGGGGTATCGGGCCGACTCCCCCTGGCATTGCACGTGATACAATCGATCATCCATTCGCAGGCCTAGGGAAGAGACAGGGAGGGCATGAGACCTGCAGTCAGAGGCACCTTGTAGGAGCTGAACCAGGCGCTGATCCAGGAATTTAGGAGGGGGGGGGGGGGGGGGGGGGGGGGTGGTTGGACCCGGGGTGGTGAAAGGGGGTGGGTGCGGGAGGGGGATGTGCCCCCTCCCGCGCGAAGTGCGGAAGTTTTTTTACTGGCGGTAGATATCTTATGCATGAAAAAGTGTTTTCTTTAGGACAGGTGCACTCATTGTATCAAATTTTTCACTGTTTCCGTCAATGATGTTGAAGTGCAAGTCCTTATTGGACTTTTTCAAGTTCAACTCGGAAAGTGAAATACTCAAAGGTCCTGATCACAGCGAGCCATCAGTATCTGGCCTACCAGTTACTTGTGTATCCTACGAGTCCGAATCTATGGATAATGATGCCGATACAGATTCTCATCTGGAAGCAGTATACATGTATATCTCAATCAGCATCTAAATGACGGGTGTAAAACCTCCTCGGCTGAACTTCCTAAGTCTGATCATGCAGACATGAGGAGCAGTCAGAGGAACAGGATCCTGCTCAGGATGTCTGTATAAGATGCAATCTGACAGTCAAGAACATGAAATGATAATGAAAGATATCAGTACTGATATCTGAGCACTTGCAGATGCTGTTTTTAATTTTAAAATACTGTATGATTTAGTGTTGCTGGAGTAAGGAAAAGGAAACGGGCTAAATTTCAGCGACGTTGGCTTCAAGATTATAAATGGCTCTAACATGAAGGATGTCTCAAAAAGGTATCAATACTGTGGCTGTCAATTCACAAATCCTGTAGGATTTAGCTATGTATATATGCACAATCAACTGATCGTAAATGAGAATCTACATGTATCTTGGAATATTTTTCAAGTAATTTCTTGGACCTATTATGGTTTGTAAATGGTGAGTACACAAAGCACCTAAACTACTCTTTTCACTTTGAGACAGAAACTAAATGCATGGCAGGCACCAAGCAATGCAAAGAATTTTAGATCAGTTGAATTTTGAAGTTTTCCTTATTTAGGAGTATCAATCATTCACACAAATGTACCATAGAAAGTTGTGTAGTGAATCAGTGTTGTATGAATAAATCACAACTTTCATATGATGTTTTTGTGTAAATGATTGACATATTTGGTAACTTAGTATTATCATGCAGTTTAAAGATGTGCACTGGCAACTATATGCTTACATTGATTTTTCTTTTGTGCTATGTACTAAATTTATAGTCTCAATTATTATGCATGTATCAAAATAAACATCTGATCACATAAAAAAACAAAGCGTCATCATCTTTTTTCACCCCTAAATGGAAGCTGTTGAACAGAAAAGCTATTAGCCCTCAAACAGAAATTGCTGATAGTTCTCAATCAGTATTTTAGTATTTGTAAGTTAATAGTTATTTGAGGAAGGGGGGGGGGGGGGGGGGGGGGGGTGGCTAGCCACCCTATCCACCCTCTCTGGATCAACCCCTGACTTGTTCTGTATGTCAGTACCGTTAAATGCAGCCAGGTCCATTCCGTGACCGAACGGCAAAAACTTTTTTTGCTGTCCACCCGGGTGTCCAATTGTACCCCCGGGTGGACATTCAGGACAATAGACATTAATATATTATCTCTGATCGGCGGATAGGGGGCCCCCCGAAACAATCACCTTCACCATACATGGAATTATTGGGTGATGATTGAAATGGCGATAATTATGCTCTCAAGCCCCCTACATATAAAAGACGAAGCGAATTTGCATTGATTAACTAGTTTTCCTACGAACGTTATGGCGGGTTTGAGCCGGGAGGGGTATCTTACGTTGCAATACTAATACTGATATTAATACGGAGCAATCCAACACATTACCTTAATTCTCCAGGTCCAAGTCCTACGCGTAGGACCTATATTTGAAAATTCATTATAAATAGAAATGCAGTTTTTTGGCATCCATTTCTCTACTGTTGTTTGGTGTGTCTATCATGCTAAATTTACCAATTGTCAGTCTATTTTTTAAATCACACCCTTGGTTACACGATGCAAATAAACAGGTACGGTTCTTAAAAATGCACTATGTAGAGAATTTAATTGTCACAGAAAAAGTACGACAAGTATCACTTTAAAAAATGTTTTTAGAAGCATGATGTGTGGGCTACTTTATACGTTCTACGGCGGAGTTTTTACTCTAATTGATTTTGTCATTTTTACCAAAAACGCACTGTACGTTTTCAAGATTTTGTCCATTCACTTGGCTATTCCCGCAACATGCGTCTGACAAATACCTATCATTCATAAGCTTGTGGAGCTACAATTTCCAAATCTACAATGTACTTTTTATATGCTTAGTGCAAAAGACCTGACCTACTACCCCCATCTTTTAAAATGTTGCTCAGATGTTCCCAACATTGCTTTATGGCACTTTAAGTTGCTTTGCAATTTACTGCAAATACATCTTTTAGCAATGCAGTATTGATAGTATTTGACAATCTTTGAAGAATTGAAAATGTTTCCTGAATTAATAACCATTTTCACAGTGCAATGAGATTTTGGTTTATTTTTTGATCATACATGTATGAAAATTTATTTTAACTTGCGTCCTACGCGTAGGACGACGGGTGATTAAAAGTTAAGATGTAGTTTACCACAGAGGAATCACTCAAAGGTGTATGAGTAAACTAAAGTGTAGGATGTCCGACTGTGGTAATGACGTCAACTATTACCGGTAGATCTAGTCTATTGGATGTAATTACTATGTGGGGAAGCACAGGAGCTGCCCGGTGGGGTAATTACCCTATGCCCCCTAGTAGTATCGCAATAATTAATTTGTCACGCACACCTCTATATACATGTATAGTATATAGGTACAGAAGTGTAGTCACTGTAACACAATATGGCTGTGATGTGATAGTCTACTAGCTGTTCACCAACCTGTAGCTGATCCTGATGTTTCCAGGCCAATATGTTCATACATCGTAATGCTTAGCCCATATCTATGTTTACGTTGATCATGTATGACATAAACAATGAACACACAGAATTGGTTGGCATTTGTAACTTGAAGGCAGTGCCCACATCAGCCTTGCACACCATTTTGAATGTGTGAACATGACTCCACAGCCAAGGTTCCCAATGATTTCAATCACATTATCGACTCATCAGTTGGATGTGGATGGACAAGTTTAAAAGCTGTATCAACAATGTACGGGTAGGCGGGGGGGGGGGGGGGGGGGGGGGGTCTTAGGTATGACTTTGGTTTCAACTCCTCTCAGAATATGGAGGGCATTAAGAAACATAGGAAAACATGTATTTTATATTTTTCTAGCACTAGTAGATGTTGCCAATATATCACAAATAGCTCAACAAAGTACATGTATTAATGCACAAAAAGCAACAGTCTTTTTTTTGGCAAAACACCATGGGTAAGATCACCTGATTTAAAGCAGACTACACCTCCGAGGCATTTCCCCCTTTACTACTCATGCCATCCTCTGTTTTATTCATTTACGATATATGCAAGAGCTTCAAGGGGTATGTACAGGGGGGTTGTGAGGGGTTAAAAATTCTTTGAAAAATATTTTCATATTCAGTGTGACCCAGCACATATTTTCAGAGTGGTAGAAACAAGAAATTTTTTAAAAAAAGTGAAATAAGCCCCCCCCCCCCCCCCCCCCCTTCCCCCCAGGTACCGGTTCTTCCACTTCTCATTTATATTCATGTACATCGATTAGGATACCAAACATAGATTTTAGTACATATCAATCAGAGTCATTAGTTAAGTTTTCTATTTAAAAATCCAAGAGCACATTTCTAAAATGGTCTCCCTGACCACCATATGTCTATTACATGTACCATTCTGCACACATTCATCAGCCAGGTTTTATACTGATGCTTTGCTGCAAGCAAAGAGTATCCAGACTTACATCCTTCAGTTTTTAATATGGCTTCGTAGTTTGTTGACTTCAACATTTGTGCAATACCTTCCATGTGTTTCTGTAGTCGAGATTTGCAGGCAAAACCTTTACCCAAATGGGTTGACATTAGTATGCATTGGTCAATATACGTTTTGATCTCCGCATTTCAGAGCTCTGTTGCATGTGTAGATTTAGTTATTTCTTATAAGACACTCAAGAATTCCTAAAAATGTGCAGTAGCAGGCCTGAGCAGACCAACATGTGCTGGACATGTTTATGCCAGGAGCATCATATGTAAGATCTGTGGGTTGTAGCTAAACATAGTATATCATTAATTGCTGGGTTATAAAAGTGCTCAACATGAAGTAGTGGTCAGCTTTTATTCAGTAGTATTTAGTATTTATTATCTCGTGGGATCGGCACAGCACACCATGAATGTGTTTTCAACTGATGAGATTGCAGGTACCAATGAGTCTGTTGCCACTTGTGTTTGCTTAATAATCTCAAACGTTTTAAGCGCAAAGACATTTTTCTAAGAAAATTGCCATTGTTTTCATCCCATTTCTCAACACTAATCATGCAACAGTTGATTCCATACTTTAGCTATGCTCTGGATACATCTGCAGTGAAATCTATCTTGATGTTTGGGAATCTTAATTTTTTACCCTAGATTAGCTAGTTATTAGGCTAGTGAAGGGCAATTCACAATGGAAGGCTAAGTGAAGCCCTGACAAGGAAATTAAAATAATGCTTGTTTGCATAGACTAGCCAGGCAATCGTGATACAAAGGTGCAGTGAAAGCTTTTAGAACGTTTTCAAACAGCTTATTCTTCACTTTTTGGCATTTCTACCTTGATGAAAATTCCTATATCAACTCGAATTACGTGTACTATAGTTTTGGGTTGCCACTAAGGCTTCATTAAGGTTAAAAGCTTACACACAGATTGCCCATTGCTTCATCATTTATCTTCATCTTGCGGTTGGTTCTCTCACAGTCTTCTGCAAATTCAAAGCAATGTTGTTGAAAAGTGTTCCGAATAGTCCTGATTTATTATAGTCGTCTTGGCCAATAGGCAGTGTGAATAAATCACCTAAAACACTGTGTTTAGTTATACCAGTCTCTGGTCTGGGCCCTGAAAAACACTGTCCTACTTAGAATGACATATAGCTATGTGACCTGATCCCAGGGAATTCGCCTTCTCATAGTTACTGTGTGAAGCACACAAACCATAATTAAGTACATGTACTGGGATAAATCATGTTCAATGATGGGTCTGTAAATTGATGATCTTAAACTGTTTTGAATACTTGTAAGAGGTAAAGAAATAATTTTTCTCAATTTGAACAAGGATGCAAAATTGTATTCCGCAAGCTGCCTCCATCCTGTAATATGTGGTTTTGTATTCTATGGCACCTAATGATTGTCACATCATCTGCAATATGTCATTCATACATGTCTGGATTAGAGCCCTGGGACATCTCCACTAAATAGTGTTATAAAATTACACAGAATGTACCACTGGCAAAGAACATTCCCACATTTGTGATTACATACCCCCCTGGGTGTTCCTCAATAAAGTGAAACTGTTTATGAACAAATTGGTAAATTAAGGTATCATATTTGGTGAACAAATGAGTCACTATAGCTTGCACCAATGAACCGTTATGCTATAAGGTACATGTCCAAAAAATGGTGATCGAATCAAGTACTATTAACATTGACCATTATCAGATTATCTTTTTAAAATGATACATTAAGATAAATACATCTATGATTACATGGATATTTCATCTTCTGTTTGCAGACATTGCGAGGCCTACTATGCAAAACGCTTCAGGTCTTCTGATTCGTAAGTTACTTCATAGTGCTTATATTGTACAGAATCTCAAAATGTTCATGCTGTTAGGGCAATGTAACAATGATACTTACAATAGTCTTGTGCAAACATGAAGCTTATGTTGCCTCTGCACCGCATACACGTATATATTAGACTACATCGTATTATAAACATGAATTTATGACAATCATGGTTGGTCAGGCAAACGGGAAACCTAAGGAGTTAATTTGGAACTGGCATGCTTTCAAAATTTAATGTTTTATCAAATTATATGTCAGTTTCCAATGTGCAAAGAACTCAGATTTTGATTTACTTAATCACATATACTAAGAACATATTACATCAATTCTAGTATGTGATGGGGGGGGGGGGGGGGGGGTATATTATTTTCGTAAATGGTCAGTGAGAACTCCACACATAGATGGCACTTGCTGCTACAAAAAGCTGTGCACAAAATTTAACGTTCCTCTGTGCCAAGGGTAGGTGAATTCAATTGTCTTGCATCCACATGTAGATCTGCGTGGCATCTGACATAGGCAGCACAACCTCAGTGCACACCTTAGTGCTATGGAGCGGGCTGCGGCACCTGTACCAGTGGCACCTGCACCAATGGCACCTGCAACCAGTGGCACCTGCACCAGTGACACCTGCACCCGTGGTACCTGCACCAGTGGTACCTGCACCAGTGGCACTTGCACCAGTGGCACCTGCACCAGTGGCACCTGCACCAGTGGCACCTGCACCAGTGGCACCTGCACCAGTGGCACCTGCACCAGTGGCACCTGCTGCTGCACTACCTGAACCAAACATGGCCTTGCTTCTACAGCGCCTTACCTTCCTGGAGGCTAGTAATACGGCAAGGTGTGGATGCTGGAGAACGCTGTTTTTGACAAAGCACCAGCTACAACATCAGGTTAGACAAAACATATCTTGAGCCTCCATGCTTACCTGCTACCTCGTGTTAAGGTCCTTCGCAATCCACCTTGCTCATAGAGGACCCACTTAGGCCACTTGAGCAAAGGCGACACCAGCTGAGGAGGATTGTGTTACCATCTCCATCTCCTCCACCTCAGGAGGTAATGGATTTGACATTTTGTAAACGGCAAATTTCAGTGTGCTAAATGTTGCAATTATTTGTCCTATCCCACTGTGTAATATAAAGGCCCTGTTTCCAGCCAGTCCACCTGAGACCCAGTCTCCAGCCAAGGTAACCTTCCAATCAAGATACTTTACATGTGTGTGTAATATACATTGAACTTGACCTATGTATCTGTGTTCAGTCACCAGCTGCAGATCCAGTTATGGGGCTAACCCGGCAGTTGCTGTCTCCCCAGCAGTCACAGGCCCACCATCACTCTCCATCCCCACACGCTCCACTGGCCATGCAACGGACACTGCAGTCACCACCAGCCACCCACCACCCACTAGCTGAACCACCCAAGGTAACTATAGTGACATGTACATGTATATATACACAAGGGCATTCAAGATAGCAATATAATATCGTATTAACTATTCACTGAACTACAGGAACGGATAGGAGTTAGACCGCCATTCAGGATGGATATACCTATAGTCGTCACTCCTCGAGAACTGGTACCTAGGACACCCCTGCCAGCCACCACCTCCACACTGCAGTCATCACTGGCCCACCAGCAGTCACCACCAGCCACCCACCACCCACTAGCTGAACCATCCAAGGTAACTATGGTGACATGTACATGTATATATACACAAGGGCATTCACTGTAGCAATATAATATCGCATTAACTATTCACTGAACTACAGGAACGGTAATACACTCAGACATACTATCAATATGGGTCTAGATTTACTAACTAGTAATGACGTAATTATTAAAAGACGTTATTATGATTTTAATGATACTACATGTATTGTGAATATCTCAATGTGGAAATAATACTTATGGTTTAACATGGTTTATCATAAACCATTCAATGGTAATTTAAATCTAATACACTCAGACGTACTATCCATATGGTCTAGATTTACTAACTGGTAATAACGTAATTATTAAAAGTCGTTATTATGATTTTAATGATACTTCAAGTGTTGTGAATATCTCAGTGTGGAAAGAACACAAGGTTTAACATGGTTTATCATAAACAATTCAATGGTAAATTAAATGTAATGCACTCAGACATACTACCCTTATAGGTCTAGATTTACTAACTAGTAATGGTTGAATTATTAAAAGTCGTTAATATGATTTTAATGATACTACATGTGTTGTGAATATCTCAGTTTGGAAATAATACTGATGGTTTAACATGGTTTATCATAAACCATTCAATGGTAAATTAAATCTAATACACTCAGACATACTATCCATATGGGACTAGATTTACTAACTAGTATTAGTGTAATTATTAAAAGTCGTTATTATGATTTGAATGATACTACATGTATTGTGAATATCTCAGTGTGGAAACAGTACTTATGGTTTAACATGGTTTATAACAAACCATTCAATGGCAAATTAAATCTGATACACTCAGACATACTAGTTATGCATATG
Organism: Spongilla lacustris; assembly: GCA_949361645.1. Lineage (NCBI taxonomy): Eukaryota > Metazoa > Porifera > Demospongiae > Spongillida > Spongillidae > Spongilla > Spongilla lacustris. Next base: position 3,622,008 of record OX442430.1, read on the forward strand.
GGACTAGATAGTAATGGTTTAATTATTAAAAGTCGTTATTATGATTTTAATGATACTACATGTATTGTCAGTGTGGAAATAACATTTATGGTTTAACATGGTTTATCATAAACCATTCAATGGTAAATTAAATCTAATACACTCGGATATACTAACCATAAGGGACTAGATTTATTAACTAATATTAGTTTAATTATTAAAAGTCGTTATTATGATTTTAATGATACTACATGTATTGTGAATATCTCAGTGTGGAAATTAGTCTTATGGTTTAACATGGTTTATCATAAACCATTCAATGGTAAATTAAATCTAATTCACTCAGACACACTATCCATATGGAAATAGATTTACTAACTACTAATGACGTAATTATTAAAAGACGTTATTGTGATTTTAATGATACTACATGTATTGTGAATATCTCAGTGTGAAAATAGTACTTATGGTTTTACATGGATTATCAAAAACCATGCAATGGTAAGTTAAATCTAATACACTCAGACATACTATCCATATGGGTCTAGATTTACTAACTAGTAATGACGTAATTATTAAAAGACGTTATTGTGATTTTAATGATACTACATGTATTGTGAATATCTAAGTGTGGAAATAATACTTATGGTTTAACATGGTTAATCATAAACCATTCAATGGTAAAGTAAACCTAATACACTCAGACATGCTATCCATATGGGACTAGATTTACTAACTAGTATTAGTATAATTATTAAAAGTCGTTATTATGATTTTAATGAAGTATACTACATGTATTGTGAATATCTCAGTGTGGAAGTAACACTTATGGTTTAACATGGTTTATCATAAACTATTCAATGGTAAATTAAATCTAATACACTCAGACATACTATCCATATGGGACTAGATTTACTAACTAGTATTAGTTTAATTATTAATTATTTCATTTACCATTGAATGGTTTATGATAAACCATGTTAAACCATAAGTATTATTTCCACACTGAGATATTCACAATACATGTAGTATCATTAAAATCATAATAACATCTTTTAATAATTACGTCATTGCTAGCTAGTAAGTCTATTCCCATATAGATAGTATGTCTGAGTGTATTAGATTTAATTTACCATTGAATGGTTTATGATAAACCATGTTATACCATAAGTGTTATTTCCACACTGAGATATTCACAATTCATGTAGTATCACTAAAATCATAATAACGACTTTGAATAATTGCGCCATTACTAGTTAGTAAATCTAGACCCATATGGATAGTATGTCTGAGTGTATTAGATTTAATTTACCATTGAATGGTTTATGATTAACCATGTTAAACCTTAAGTATTATTTCCACACTGACATATTCACAATACCTGTAGTATCATTAAAATCATAGTAACGTCTTTTAATAATTAAACTAGTACTAGTTAGTAAATCTAGACCCATATGGATAGTATGTCTGAGTGTATTAAATTTAATTTACCATTGAATGGTTTATGATAAACCATGTTAAACCATAAGTATTATTTCCACACTTAGATACTCAGAATACATGCAGTATCATTAAAATCATAATAACGTCTTTTAATAATCACGTCATTAAAAGTTAGTAAATCTAGACCCATATGGATAGTATGTCTGAGTGTATTAGATTTATTTTACCATTGAATGGTTTATGATAAACCATGTTAAACCATAAGTATTATTTCCACACTTAGATATTCACAGTACATGTAGTATCATTAAAATCATAATAACGTCTTTTAATAATTACGTCATTACTAGTTAGTAAATCTAGACCCATATGGATAGTATGTCTGCATGTATAAGATTTAATTTACCATTGAATGGTTAATGATAAACCATGTTAAACCATAAGTATTATTTCCACACTGAGATATTCATAATACATGTAGTATCATTAAAATCATAATAACGTCTTTTAAATATTACGTCATTACTAGTTAGTAAATCTGTTCCGATACGGATAGTGTGTCTGAGTGTATTAGATTTAATTTACCATTGAATGGCTTATGATGAACCATGTTAAACTATGCGTTGTTTCCACACTGAGATATTCACATTACATGTAGTATGATTAAAATCATAATAACGACTTTGTCATTACTAGTTATTAAATCTATTTTCATGTGGATGGTATGTCTGAGTGTATTAGATTTAATTTACCATTGAATGGATTATGATAAACCATGTTATACCATAAGTGTTATTTCCACACTGAGATATTCACAATACATGTAGTATCACTAAAATCATAATAACGACTTTTAATAATTACATCATTACTAGTTAGTGAATCTAGACCCAGTATGACTAAGTGTATTAGATTTAATTTACCATTGAATGGTTTATGATAAACCACGTTAAACCATAAGTATTATTTCCACACTGACATATTCACAATACATGTAGTATCATTAACATCATAGTAACGTCTTTTTATAATTACATCATTACTAGTTAGTAAATTTATTCCCATATGGATAGTATGTCTGAGTGCAATAGATTTAAGTTACCATTGAATGGTTTATGATAAACCATGTTAAACCATAAGTATTATTTCCACAATGAGATATTCACAATACATGTAGTATCATTAAAATCATAACAACGACTTTTAACAATTAAACTAATACTAGTTAGTAAATCTATTCCCATATGGATAAGGTGTCTGAGTGTATTAGATTTAATTTACCATTGAATGGTTTATGATAAATTATGTTAAACCATAAGTGTTATTTCTGTTACGTGGGTCAACGGGCAACTTTAATAGTAACTTCACAACAAATGCACTTACAACATTGCCGTACTCCGTAGCTAAGCAACCCCGCAGCTGTTTCTAATGAATATTATTACACGGGCATTTCCGTGCGCAGGCGCAACATATTTACAGTACTACATTGTTACAATACTCCCCTCCTAGTTTCTTGCATCCTTGCAAGATCTTAGTGTTCAACATAAATCCCATAGCGATCAGGGGGTCTTCGATTTCTCTGGGGACGTGCCATTTGTACGTTGTCTGCGTCAGGCTCATCATCTGCATCTTCACAGCATCCAGATTCTGCATGCACTGCATAATCTTCAAAAGCAAGATTTTCTTGGGGTTTTGACGGTCGAGACGCCTCATCTGTTTGCTTTGGAACTGGGTTAGCTCTGCAGTTTTGTCCTTTTCCTTCTTTAGGTAGGCCGTAACATCGTTTCAATCTATTACGATGGACAACAACCGTTTTCGTGGAGCCGACTAGCTGGATGCGGTAATTTAATGCACCATTTATACGGTCAATCACAGTATAAGGTCCCCGCCAAAGAGAAGCCAGTTTTTTGGTCCTTCCCTGTTTTACTGCAGGTACAAATAGCCACACCTGATCACCTACTGTGAACTTCTCTCCACTTACACCCTTGTCATATTGCTTCTTGCTTCGATCATGAGCTGAAGCCAGTTGTTCCTTCACATCACTGAAGATCTTGCGGAGAGATTTGTTCAATGTCTCCACATACTGAGGTACCGTCGGCTCTCCCCCCTCTCCGTATTCAATGGAAAAGCTTCAACCCATTTACTGAACAGATCAGTAATAACTAAAATGTACTTGTTCCCTTTAGTGGACAGAGGAAGAGGCCCCATTATGTCCCAACTTATCACATCAAATGGATAAGTACACTTGATCGATCCAAGAGGTGCCAGAGGATGAGGTTGAGGTGGATTACGCTTTTGACATTGTTGACATTCTTGAACCCAATTCTGAATGTCCATCTCATATCCAGGCCAATAGAAGCGCTCCTTCACTTTCTCGGTTGTCCTCTGAACACCCAAATGACCTGACTCATTGTGCAATTTCTCCAAAATGATCTTCACATGACCTTTAGGGACCACCAGCTGTGTACGCACTGCCTCTGAACATGATGCCCTAAACTTGCGGCACAGTAGCCCATCTTGAAGAAATGTCTTTTTCAACCCTGGCACTGTACTAGAAGGAAAAGCAGTCCCATTCTTCAAGGCTTCGATCACTTTACCCAATGCAGAGTCTTCTTCTTGTGCCTTCAGAAATGTATGAAGTGTATCCTCTGAGATCAGCTCTTCAATGGCAGCCACTGTGTCATCCCTTGATGGAATCCGCGACAAGGTGTCAGCATTTGTATGTAACCTTCCTGGCTTGTACTGGAATTCTAAGTTGAATTGCTGAAGGAAAAGCAGCCACCTTGTCAGGCGTCCTCCAACATCCTTAATCCCTTTGAGGCTTGTTAGAGAATTATGATCTGTGATCAACTTGCATGGAAAGCCATACACATAAGGATAAAATTCCTTCAATGAAGCAACCACAGCCAATGCTTCTCTCTCCGTAGTTGAGTAATTCCTCTCTGCCTTCTGTAACTTCCGGCTCCAATACGCGATAACACGTTCTGTACCCACTTGAACCTGGCTAAGAACAGCCCCGATTGCAGCATCAGATGCATCCGTATGGAGTAGGAATGGTTGCTTAAAATCAGGATATGCCAAAATGGGTGGTGAGACTAATCTTGACTTCAACTCCTCAAAAGCATCCTGACTTGCTGAATTCCAAGAGAAAGACTTAGCGTTTTCTTTGCTCAGAAGTTTAAACAAGGGAGCAGCAATCTTTGAATAGTCCCTCACAAATCTTCTGTAGTAATTGCAGAGGCCCATAAACTGCTTGACTTCTTTTGCACTTGTTGGGACTGGATAGCTGACAACAACCTCAGTTTTGGCTGGATCTGGACAGATACCTTCCGCTGACACTACATGTCCCAGGTACTTGACAGCCTTCTGTACAAAGTGGCATTTCTCAGACCTAAGTTTCAACCCAGCATCTTGCAGCTTTAGAAAAACCCTTTCCAAACGATCCAAATGCTCCTGAAAAGTAGAACTGAAAACAATAATGTCGTCAATGTAGATGAGACATTGCTCCCCAGTAAGTCCAGCAAGGACACACTCCATAAGCCTTTGGAAAGTGGCGGGAGCATTTGTGAGTCCAAAAGGCATGACATTGAACTCAAACAGACCCTTTTCTGTGGAGAATGCAGTTTTCTCTTTGTCACCCTCCTCTATCTCTACTTGCCAGTAGCCAGAAGCAAGATCTAGTGTTGTGAAAAGTGCTGATCCTGCTAGCGACTCCAAAGTTACATCAATTCTTGGAAGCGGGTAAGCATCCTGATGTGTAGTAGCATTCAACTGTCGATAATCAATGCAGAACCGCCATGAGCCATTCTTCTTTTTCACCATCACTACAGGAGATGACCAAGGGCTACTGCTGGCTCGGATTACTCCTTTTGACAACATCTTTTCTACTTCTTCATTTACATTCCTCTTCAAACTTTCAGGTTGGCGGCGCATAGGCTGTCTGATTGGGCGTCCAGAAGTAGTGATACTGTGCTTCACTACACTAGTTCTTCCCAGTTCTCCATTCTCTGAGACAAACAAATCACCAAACCTATCTAGAAGAGTTCTCAATTTTTGTTTCTCCTTTTCTGAAACCTCCAGACGATCCAAATTCCGTTTCGCTCCAGCAGATTTGTTGTCACCAGAAACTGATGCTGCTACATTACTGTTTTCCAGTAGAAGTAAATCATTTTGTGCCACAAACTCACCCAACTGAACTCCTCCATACACCTTCACTGCACTAGGGCTCACGTTCATCACCTGCACCATGATGGAGCCACCAGATGACACATGACCTAAGGAGCGAGCCACACAAAGATGTTTTGGTAGTTTGACAGCAGGCTCTATCATCCCATCTAGTTCTGCTTGAGTACAGAACTCCTCCTTTAAAGTAGCAACAACCACACGTACGGAACGTCCCGGGATCTCTGTGTCCTCCAAAGCATGTACTGTGATGCTACTCTTGTTGTACCATAACCGACTCATTTCCCAAGTGAAGAGTGTTAGTCCTAAAGTCCATGACAGCCTTGTTGCTTCTAAGAAAGTCAACACCCAGTATGCACTCAAACGTTAAATCCTTAACAACTATAAACGTATGAGCTGCTTGGAAAGTTCCCAGAGAGACGTCAATATTCACCTGACCCATCACTTTCAAAGGCAGGCCATTCGCACCAATTGCTGAAGCCAGTTGTTCCTTCACATCACTGAAGATCTTGCGGAGAGATTTGTTCAATGTCTCCACATACTGAGGTACCGTCGGCTCTCCCCCCTCTCCGTATTCCTGAACATTCAATTGACCGACGGCAATGTCAATTGGTAGAAGTGGAGAGCGTCCAGAGTTGACTCGAAATGGAGAGTAACCACTAGACTCATGGAAAGCCGTCCTATACGCGAACAGTGCCTTTGGGATATGACAATCCCAATCCCTTTGGTTTTCCGCTACCACTTTGGACAAAATGGCTTCCAAGGTCCTGTTGAAGCGTTCCACCTGTCCATTTCCTTGAGGATGGTATGCTGTGGTTCTCGTCTTGTTGATTCCCAACCGTTTGCACAGAGCAAATATTACCTGGCTGTTCAGGTTAGCACCTTGATCACTGTGCAGTGAACGAGGCACACCATACCTGCACACAACTTCATCCATCAGTACAGATGCCAGAGTCTCTGAATCAGTCACTGCCAATGGAAGTAGCTGTCAACGATTTCCTGCTCCTATCGTCCAATGCATCATTCCGAATCACAGATAAAGCTGCGCCTGAGTCCAGTAGTATTTGCAAACATCTTTGTCCCACATTCCCACCAGCAAAAAGCAATGAATTCATAGTAGACGAATTACACCCAAAGATCAATGGCTGCTGTGTAGATTTGTGAACATTCATTGGTTCCCAGGCCTCCCGCCGTTCACCTTTCCGGTAGGCCTGTTGAAGTTTAAAGGACAGTACCTTTTGATGTGTCCCTCCTCTCCGCATCGAAAACAGCACGTTCTTCCGCTTTTTCGCCAATGGTCGTTGCTTGCATAACGACGCCCCGCCTCTTGTTCCGTTACTCTCGTCTCTGCCTTCGTCTTGGAACTACCGGCAGCAACTGAGGATTGCACCACACTCTGCAACTGTGCCTCCATGTTTCCCAATCGCTCTGTCAATTCTTTCAGTGCTACTTTCAACCCTGTGTCGCAATCCTCCACGGAACTTACCTTAGCATGCAGCTCCATTGGTTTGGACTCAAACTCCAGTACAAGTTCAATTTCTCTAGCCGCCTCAATGGCCTTTTCGAACGTGTCCGGCTTACCTCGTAATAATAGCTGCGTGCTAATGGGAGTCTTTAGTCCCAACACGAACCGTTGCAAAAGAATGCCGGAAGTACTGCGCTCTTCAGGATACGCTTGTTTGAACAATTTCTTCAACTGCATTGCGAATTCAGCGACTCTCTCCTTTTCAAGTTGTGAGCGTGCCATGAATAGCTTCCCGGCCTCTAGTGGCTCGCGACACAATCTTAGCCTCTTCACCAGCTCTTCCTTTACGCATTTCACCGCCTTCTTCGTATCAGCTTCAAGCTCTATATAGCACTCAACTAGCTTGCCCCTCAGCAGCGTCGGCAAGATTAGTGCCTGTTTTTCCTGACTCCATTCTTTGGCAGCCGCAACCAACTCAAAACGAATCCATGATGATTCGAAATCCTCGCAAGCAATATCCGGAAGTGGAATGTTCACTTTCTCAGCCATATCGTATGACTATCCCACTTCTGACACCAATTTGTTACGTGGGTCAACGGGCAACTGTAATAGTAACTTCACAACAAATGCACTTACAACATTGCCGTACTCCGTAGCTAAGCAACCCCGCAGCTGTTTCTAATGAATATTATTACGCGGGCATTTCCGTGCGCAGGCGCAACATATTTACAGTACTACATTGTTACATTTCCACACAGAGATATTCACAATACATGTAGTATCATTAAAATCATAATAACGACTTTTAATAATTAAACCATTACTAGTTAGTAAATCTAGATACATATGGATAGTATGTCTGAGTGTATCAGATTTGATTTACCATTGAATGGTTTATGATAAACCATGTTAAACCATAAGTGTTATTTCTACACTGAGATATTCACAATACTTATACTATCATTAAAATCATAATAACGACTTTTAATAATTAAACCATTACGAGTTAGTAAATCTAGATACATAAAGGAAGTATGTCTGTGTGTATCAGATTTAATTTACCATTGAATGGTTTATGATAAACCATGTTAAACCATGTGATATTTCTGCATTGAGATATTCACAATACATGTAGTATCATTAAAATCATAATAACGACTTTTAATAAATAAACCTTTACTAGTTAGTAAATCCAGATCCATATGGACAATATGTCTGAGTGTACTGGATTTAATTTACTATTGAATTGTTTATGATAAACCATGTTAAACCATAAGTGTTATTTCCAGACTGAGATATTCACAATACATTTAGTATCATTAAAATCATAATAACGACTTTAAAAAATTAAACCATTACTAGTTAGTAAATCCAGATCCATATGGACAATATGTCTGAGTGTACTGGATTTAATTTACCATTGAATGGTTTATGATAAACCGTGTTAAACTATAAGTGTTATTTCTGAATTGATATATTCACAATACATGTAGTATCATTAAAATCATAATAACGACTTTTAATAATTAAACCATTACTACTTAGTAAATCTAGATACATAAGGATTGTATGTCTGAGTGTACTAGATTTAATCTGACGTCATCATGGTGTATGATAAACCATGTTAAACCATAAGTGTCATTTCTACACTGAGATATTCACAATACATATACTATCATTAAAATCATAATAACGACTTTTAATAATTAAACCATTACTACTTAGTAAATCTTAGATACATATGGGTAGTATGTCTGAGTGTATCAGATTTAATTTACTATATAATGATTTATGATTACCCATGTTAAACCATGAGTGTTATTTCTACACTGAGATATTCACAATACATATACTATCATTAAAATCATAATAACGACTTTTAATAATTAAACCATTACTAGTCTAGATGCATATGGGAAGTATGTCTGAGTGTATCAGATTTAATTTACCATTGAATGGTTTATGATAAACCATGTTAAACCATAAGTGTTATTTCTGCATTGCGATATTCACAATACATGTAGTATCATTAAAATAACGACTTTTAATAATTAAACCATTACTAGTTAGTAAATCTAGATTCATATGGATTGTATGTTTGAGTGTACTAGATGTAATCTGACGTCATCATAGTGTATGATAAACCATGTTAAACCATAAGTGTCATTTCGACATAAGTGTTATTTCTACAAATCTAGATACTAATGGGTAGTATGTCTGAGTGTATCAGATTTAATTTACCATTGAATGGTTTATGATAAACCATAAGTGTTATTTCTGCATTGAGATATTCACAATACATGTAGTATCATTATAATCATAATAACGACTTTTAATAATTAAACCAATACTAGTTAGTAAATCTAGATACACATGGATAGTATGTCTGAGTGTATCAGATTTAATTTACCATTGAATGGTTTATGATAAACCATGTTAAACCATGTGTTATTTCTGCATTGAGATATTCACAATGCATGTAGTATCATATAACGACTTTTAATAATTAAACCAATACTAGTTAGTAAATCTAGATACATATGGATAGTATGTCTGAGTGTATCAGATCTGATTTACCATTGAATGGTTTATGATAAACTATGTTAAACCATAAGTGTTATTTCTACACTGAGATATTCACAATACATATACTATCATTAAAATCATAATAACGACTTTTAATAATTAAACCATTACTCACTAGTAAATTTAGATACATATGGGAAGTATGTCTGAGTGTATCAGATTTAATTTACCATTGAATGGTTTATGATAAACCATGTTAAACCATAAGTGTTATTTCTGCATTGAGATATTCACAATACATGTAGTATCATTAAAATCATAATAACGACTTTTAATAATTAAACCATTAGTAGTTAGTAAATCTAGATACACATGGATAGTATGTCTGAGTGTATCAGATTTAATTTACTATTGAATGGTTTATGATAAACCATGTTAAACCATGTGTTATTTCTGCATTGAGATATTCACAATGCATGTAGTATCATTAAAATCATAATAACGACTTTTAATAATTAAACCATTACTATTTAGTAAATCTAGATACATAAGGATTGTATGTCTGAGTGTACTAGATTTAATCTGACGTCATCATGGTGTATGATAAACCATGTTAAACCATAAGTGTCATTTCTACACTGAGATATTCACAATACATATACTATCATTAAAATCATAATAACGACTTTTAATAATTAAACCATTACTACTTAGTAAATCTTAGATACATATGGGTAGTATGTCTGAGTGTATCAGATTTAATTTACTATATAATGATTTATGATTACCCATGTTAAACCATGAGTGTTATTTCTACACTGAGATATTCACAATACATATACTATCATTAAAATCATAATAACGACTTTTAATAATTAAACCATTACTAGTCTAGATGCATATGGGAAGTATGTCTGAGTGTATCAGATTTAATTTACCATTGAATGGTTTATGATAAACCATGTTAAACCATAAGTGTTATTTCTGCATTGCGATATTCACAATACATGTAGTATCATTAAAATAACGACTTTTAATAATTAAACCATTACTAGTTAGTAAATCTAGATTCATATGGATTGTATGTTTGAGTGTACTAGATGTAATCTGACGTCATCATAGTGTATGATAAACCATGTTAAACCATAAGTGTCATTTCGACATAAGTGTTATTTCTACAAATCTAGATACTAATGGGTAGTATGTCTGAGTGTATCAGATTTAATTTACCATTGAATGGTTTATGATAAACCATAAGTGTTATTTCTGCATTGAGATATTCACAATACATGTAGTATCATTATAATCATAATAACGACTTTTAATAATTAAACCAATACTAGTTAGTAAATCTAGATACACATGGATAGTATGTCTGAGTGTATCAGATTTAATTTACCATTGAATGGTTTATGATAAACCATGTTAAACCATGTGTTATTTCTGCATTGAGATATTCACAATGCATGTAGTATCATATAACGACTTTTAATAATTAAACCAATACTAGTTAGTAAATCTAGATACATATGGATAGTATGTCTGAGTGTATCAGATCTGATTTACCATTGAATGGTTTATGATAAACTATGTTAAACCATAAGTGTTATTTCTACACTGAGATATTCACAATACATATACTATCATTAAAATCATAATAACGACTTTTAATAATTAAACCATTACTCACTAGTAAATTTAGATACATATGGGAAGTATGTCTGAGTGTATCAGATTTAATTTACCATTGAATGGTTTATGATAAACCATGTTAAACCATAAGTGTTATTTCTGCATTGAGATATTCACAATACATGTAGTATCATTAAAATCATAATAACGACTTTTAATAATTAAACCATTAGTAGTTAGTAAATCTAGATACACATGGATAGTATGTCTGAGTGTATCAGATTTAATTTACTATTGAATGGTTTATGATAAACCATGTTAAACCATGTGTTATTTCTGCATTGAGATATTCACAATGCATGTAGTATCATTAAAATCATAATAACGACTTTTAATAATTAAACCATTACTATTTAGTAAATCTAGATACATATGGATAGTATGTCTGAGTGTATCAGATTTAAATTACCATTGAATGGTTTATGATAAACCATGCTAAACCATGTGTTATTTCTGCATTGAGATGTTCACAATGCATGTAGTATCATTAAAATCATAATAACGACTTTTAATAATTAAACCAATACTAGTTAGTAAATCTAGATACACATGGATAGTATGTCTGAGTGTATCAGATTTAATTTACCATTGAATGGTTTATGATAAACCATGTTAAACCATGTGTTATTTCTGCATTGACAATGCATGTAGTATCATTAAAATCATAATAACGACTTTTAATAATTAAACCATTACTATTTAGTAAATCTAGATCCATATAGAGTGTATGTCTGAGTGTACTGGATTTAATTTACCATTGAATGGTTTATGATAAACCATGTTAAACCATAAGTGTTATTTCCAGACTGAGATAATCACAATACACGTAGTATCATTAAAATCATAATAATGACTTTAAATAAATAAACCATTACTTGTTAGTAAATCCAGATCCATATGGACAATATGTCTTAGTGTACTGGATTTAATTTACTCCCAAAGAGAGGTTACAACCCCCCAGGTCCCCCCTCAGCCCCTGCTTCCCGAGTCCGCCCGCCCACCAAGGCCTACTGCAACAAACACCAAGACCACCCACCCTCAACAAGTCCCCCCTCAGCCTCTAATTCCCGAGTCCACCTGCCCAACAAGGCCTACTGCAACAAACACCAAGACCACCCACCCTCAACCTCTCCCACACCCAAAAGTACAAGTCCCAGTGAAACAAAAGAGCCAACAGAAATAATGCCCTAACCCCACCCCACCATTGAACAGTTATCAGCCCAGTCTACAACAGAAGCAACAATACAACCCCACCCCAATCATCCCACCATTGATGTCACTCCTCCCCCAACCAACCTACAAGCCCAACATCCATCAACCCAACCATGATGCGCCATCCTGCAACCCCCTCAGACGAAACACGCCTCTCCTACCCCTCCCACCCCCTCCACTCATGTCACTAATGTTTGACAACAGGTGGCCACTAATCCCACCCTGGATGACACCTGTACCACAATCCCTCACAAGCTGGCCATACCCCCCTCCGCACCCCTATTACCCACCCATGTACCAATCCCAACCACCATACCTCCACCCTTTTTAGAACCCCTCTACTCCACATCCACATATAAAGACTCCAGTGGCGTAGAGGGCATTCAAGGAGGATCAATGCAAATTGGCCCCTCCCCTTTAAATTAAAAGATATAGATTTACTAACTAGTATTTGTTTAATTACTAAAAGTGGTTATTATGATTTCAATGATAATACATGCATTGTGATTATCTCACTGTAGAAATAACACTTATGGATTCAATTGCATATCACACTCCATGATGACGTCAGATTAAATCTGAAACCTTTAAACATACTATCCATATAGATATAGATTTACTAACTAGTAATGGTTTAATTATTGAAAGTCGTTATTATGATTTCAATGATAATACATGCATTGTGATTATCTCACTGTAGAAATAACACTTATGGATTTAATTGCATATCACACTCCATGATGACGTCAGATTAAATCTGAAACCTTTAAATATACTATCCATATAGATATAGATTTACTAACTAGTAATGGATTAATTACTAAAAGTGGTTATTATGATTTTAATGATAATACATGCATTGTGATTATCTCACTGTAGAAATAACACTTATGGATTTAATTGCATATCACACTCCATGATGACGTCAGATTAATTCTGAAACCTTTAAACATACTATCCATATAGATATAGATTTACTAACTAGTAATGGATTAATTACTAAAAGTGGTTATTATGATTTTAATGATAATACATGCATTGTGATTATCTCACTGTAGAAATAACACTTATGGATTTAATTGCATATCACACTCCATGATGACGTCAGATTAAATCTGAAACCTTTAAACATACTATCCATATAGATATAGATTTACTAACTAGTAATGGATTAATTACTAAAAGTGGTTATTATGATTTTAATGATAATTCATGCATTGTGATTATCTCACTGTAGAAATAACACTTATGGATTTAATTGCATATCACACTCCATGATGACGTCAGATTAATTGTTTAATTGTTAAAAGTCATTATTATGATTTCAAAGATAATACATGCATTGTGTTTATCTCACTGGAAATAACACTTATGGATTAACATGGATATCATACTCCATGAATACGTCAGATTAAATCTAAATTATATAAACATACTATCCATATAGATATACATTTACTAACTAGTAATGGTTTAATTATTAAAAGTCGTTATTATGATTTCAATGAAAATACATGCATTGTGATTATCTCACTGTAGAAATAACACTTATGGATTTAATTGCATATCACATTCCATGATGACGTCAGATTAAATCTGAAACCTTTAAACATACGATCCATATAGATATAGATTTACTAACTTGTAATGGTTTAATTAATAAAAGTCGTTATTATGATTTCAATGATAATACTTCCATTGTGTTTATCTCACTGTAGAAATAACACTTATGGATTAACATGGATATCATACTCCATGAATACGTCAGATTTAATCTAAATGATATAAACATACTATCCATATAGATATAGATTTACTAACTAGTAATGGTTTAATTATTGAAAGTCGTTATTATGATTTCAATGATAATACATGCATTGTGATTATCTCACTGTAGAAATAACATTTATGGATTTAATTGCATATCACATTCCATGATGACGTCAGATTAAATCTGAAACCTTTAAACTTACTATCCATATAGATATAGATTTGCTAACTAGTAATGGTTTAATTATTGAAAGTCGTTTTTATGATTTCAATGATAATACATGCATTGTGATTATCTCACTGTAGAAACAACACTTATGGATTTAATTGCATGTAACACTCCATGATGACGTCAGATTAATTCTGAAACCTTTAAACATACTATCCATATAGATATAGATTTACTAACTAGTAATGGTTTAATTATTAAAAGTCGTTATTATGATTTCAATGATAATACATGCATTGTGATAATCTCACTGTAGAAATAACACTTATGGATTTAATTGCATATCACACTCCATGATGACGTCAGATTAAATCTGAAACCTTTAAATATACTATCCATATAGATATAGATTTACTAAATAGTAATGGTTTAATTATTGAAAGTCGTTATTATGATTTCAATGATATGTATATAGATTTAATAAGCAGTAATAATCAAATGATTAAAAGTCGTTATTATGATTTTTATGATAGTACATGTATTGTGAATATCTCAATGTAGAAATAACACTTATTGTTTAACATGTTTTTTCATAAACCATTGAATGGTAAATTAAAACCAAAATGTTTAACCATACTACCCATATGTATGTAAATTTAATAAGCAGTAATAATTAAATTATTAAAGTCGTTATTATGATTTTAATGATAGTACATATATTGTCAAAGTAGAAATAACACTTATGGATTAACATGGTTTATCATAAAGCATTGAATGGTAAATTAAAACTAAAATGTTTTAACTTACTACCCATATGTATGTAGATTTTGTAAGCAGTAATAAAAGTCGTTAGTATGATTTTAACGATAGTACATGTATTGTGAATATCTCAAAGTGGAAATAACAGTTATGGTTTAACATGGTTTATCATAAACCATTGAATGTTCAATTAAGTCTAAAATGTTTAATCATACTATCCATATGTATATAGATTTAATAAGCAGTAATAATAAAATTATTAATAGGTGTTATTATGATTTTTGTGATACTACATGTATTGTGAATATCTCAAAGTAGAAATAACACTTATGACTTAAAATGGTTTACCATAAACCATTGAATGGTAAATCAAAACCAAAATGTTTAACCATACTACCCATATGTATGTAAATTTAATAAGCAGTAATAATTAAATTATTAAAAGTCGATATTATGATTTTTATGATAGTACATGTATTGTGAATATCTCTATGTAGAAACAACACATGGTTTGACATGTTTTTTCATAAACCATTGAATGGTAAATTAAATCTAAAATGTTTAATCATACTATCCATATGTATATAGATTTAATAAGCAGTAATAATTAAATTATTAATAGATATTATTTTGATTTTTATGATACTACATGTATTGTGAATATCTCAGTGTAGGAACAACTCTTTTGGTTTAACAAGGTTTATCATAAACCATTGAATGGTAAATCAAATCTACAATGTTTAAGGATCATTTTCATATGTATATATATTTAATAAGCAGTAATAAATAAATTATTAATTGTCGTTATTATAATTTTTATGATAGTACATGTATTGGGAATATCTCAAAGTAGAAATAACACTTATGGTTTAACATGGTTTATCATAAACCATTGAATGGTAAATTAAAACTAAAATGTTTAAACATACTATCCATATGTATATAGATTTAATAAGCAGTAATAATTAAATTATTAATAGTCGTTATTATGATTTTTATGATAGTACATGTATTGTGAATATCTCAATGTTGAAACAACACTTTTGGTTTAACATCTTTTATCATAAACCATTGAATGTTAAATTAAATCTAAAATGTTTAATCACACTATCCGTATGTATATAGATTTAATAAGCAGTAATAATTAAATTATTAATAGGTGTTATTGAGATTTTAATGATACTACATGGATTGTGAATATCTCAGTGTGGAAATAACACTTATGGATTAACATGGTTTATCATAAACCATTGAATTAAAACTAAAATGTTTAAACACACTACCCATATGTATGTAGATTTTATAAGCAGTAATAATTAAATTATCAATAGTCGTTATTATGATCTTAACAGGGGATCCGCTACATATACATGTAAGCCATATGCAGTGAGGGCTAATAGTTCCCCTGGTAGTGTTGGGAGAGGGCATGTGTGGCTTCCCTTGGTACATGCACATGTAGTTAATGGCTCCCCTGAATTGTGGGGGCTGCCAACTCCATTTGTAGCGAGAGGGTTAGTAGTGTGGAGGCTGACCCCGTTGGTTAAATGGTGGTTCATGTGTAGGGTCTGATATGGGCGGGTGGTTCCATAGGTAGTGCAGGTTGGTAGCTCTGCATGGCATCTGTTGGTTATGCTGGGCTGCTGTCTGGACCTGCAATGTAGTGAGGCCCCATATGTGGGGGTGGGGCTATTGGCTCTTTTAGTGATTTAGCAGCTGTTTACTCCCTACAACCGCCATCGTTAGTGGTATGACCGCCATCACTACCGTTCTCAACCTCCCCATCCTCGTCGAATATCGACCGTCGTATCCGTACCGCTCGAATTCGTCCGCGGATTGAAACTGTTACGAGCTTGTCTTCAGTACGTGGATCTCGCCGCATCGTTTATCTATACACAGAAGATAACGAATAACAACTGTGACAGGGACGATAAATTAAAATAAAAATTTACCCAGCTAGCTAGCGCAGTAGCTGTGTGGCTATAAGTTATCAAAGTCTCAGCCCACAGGAAGTTGTTGCATATTCATGTAGAGTGACATAGCCAACGGTCCTCAGGTGGGAGGGGCCATGGACATGTGTCATTTCAGGCACACCTTGTGTGAGGTCCCAATAACATAGCCTCACCACAAACATCTTTTTGGCCTGCCCTGCATGACTCGGGGGGGAGGGTGCGGGGGGTACCCCGCCCGCCCAGCTAGGGGGCCTGGGGGAGTGCTGTAAGCTCCCCCAGCGGGGTCTGGCGAGCCCCAGACGCCAACGCTTTTTTATTATATCATGCTCAAAACATTACATAAAACTGCGTGCAAAAACGGTAATTGTAATAATTTTCAGGAATCAAATAAACGATTTTTAAGACTGGCAATTGCAATTGCTGATCATCGGATGCTTGAAACTGCTCGCAGATTTCATCCACAGGTACTCTTCCTATGCACGTAAAGCGCGTCAAATTTTGCGATCTTACTACATGTAAATAATTGAGGGAGGGGGAAACTGCACAAGTGCCCACACACACACACACACACACACACACAGACCACTCCAACTTGCAAAAGGTGTGGCATAAGCACACTGATGGAATGTCGATATAATGAGGGACATTAATTTTAAAAGCACAGACTACATATAGCTGTGTCTCAACGTTGGACGCGGAATCCAATAAGTGCCATCCTCACAACATTACAACCCCCCCCCCCTTCCTTTTCCTCTTTTTCTCCTGCAGCCATGTGACTTACATTGCGTTCAATGTTCTCGACAATGTCTTCAAAGGTAGCTCTCTCCATAGGTTCTGGGGTCCAACAAGAAGCCACTACACTCTTCAGCTTCCAGGAACCAATCAACATCAAAATTGGGTTTCCCCCCTCATGGGTAACACTCACCCCCTGCCCACCCTCCCCCATGGGGCACACTCATCCCCCACCCTCCCCCCTCTGTTCGTGATAGAATCCTTTCACAAAGGGAATTTCTTAGCGGTGGTTTGAGGCGATCGCTAGGAACACAAAACCCTAGCCAATATCATTATGAATAGTGCATATTTATACTTTACCCTCATATCAGCCCCCGTGCATGCATGGGTTGATATGAGGGTAGGGACACTGTACAACTAATTTATTTCTTGTATGGCTAACATTAATTACGTCAACCAATGTTTGTCCCACAACCTGAATGTTAGCTGGAACGTTGTTCATATGAACAACTCAGGGTCAGGCAATATAAAAATTTCTGTTTCACTGACTTGGACTTCAGATAATGTCTCCCATGTTTTGTTTAATGGTCAGTGTGTAGTGGCAGAGCATATAGAAGTATGTAAAGTCATGCATGGGTGATGCATGTACATGTAGATCGATAACATGTAGACGTAGTGCAAGAACATACAATGATGTAATAAAATGGGTCCGAGACCGAGACAGCAGGGAGAAAAAGTAGCTGGACCGGCGGCGCCGTCCCTGCTGAAGGGGAATACATGCCCCTAACCATAACCCTCCCCCCCCTCTCCCACATGCACTGATTATACTAGACACTTGTGTTCCCTACACGAACTATTCCTAGTTCCCTACGTGTTTCCAAATGCGCGAGTCTCACGGCGAATGCGTGTCAGAGGGTTGGCAGGTCTGCATTATTGAATCAATATGGGTTTCGGGTAAGTAGCTATTTTTAATAGGAGCGCACCGGTAGTATTTGAGCATGGGATTGCAAACTAAAGTACTGTGTGAGCTGGTGCAGAGATAATATATCGGGTGTCCACGAATGAACGCAACGCTTTTAAATCACTATAGCTCAGGATTACAGTTAACTAACCATTTCATTTTTTGAACATATGTTACAGTACTTAGGCAAATACTACCAGTTCAATTAGATTTAAATTATTCTAAGCGGTTAAGTAATTATATCAAAACCCTTGATTATCAAAATATTCAAAACCCTCGATTATCAAAATTATTCAAGATTAAGGTTAGAGATAATTGATTTTAATAACCATTAATAAGTAATGGAAGATCTGAATATGCAGTGGACCAGCATTGATTTCAAGTTACTAAGTACAATAGTGAGTTATTATCATTTAAGACCATAATTTGCTTATAAATTATTAAGGTTAAAGCTGCTAAGGTTTAACCAATTTTAATCACCACCACTGATTATTCAATTATTAAATGAAGCAGGAAACACCATTTTATTTTGTATTGAATTATGTAGTGGTGAGTTATTAAAACTCAAAGTTCATTAAAATTGTAGTGGTCTTTTAGCATTTTCAAGTTTTGATGATTTGTTAACTAGTAAAACGCCAATGAAGTTTCATACTTTTTCAAACTTCCATCAAAGTTGATGTGCAGTTTATAAATCTCACACTTATTAAAAAGTTGTCGTACATTATTGTGTTACATTAATTAATTGCAAGTTATTTGATTTTACCTTTCGAATCATTAATGGTAATCCAATTTTAATAATGCATGCGCAGTTCGTATTTGCCTACCTTAGTCACTGTATATTCATAAATTCATTTAGAGTGATAGCCCCATTAAGGAATTATATTCTTTTAAAAGCGTTGCGTTCTTTCGTTGACACCCGGTATATGCTGGTGTTTTTGTGTGTTGGACATTTATTCACGTTACTGTGACGTAACGTTACGACAACGGTCACGTGACGTATTTTGAACGAACTTGTAAGGTGAGATAGATAAGAATTGCGGTTGTGTTTGCTCGTGTAAGTGGTGTTTAAACAAGTGGCTTTATTATTGTGGAGTTAGTTATGCCTAGCCTAGCGTACGGGAAGCTATATGCGCCGTCCGTACCTGTCATATGGGCCCCTTCGCCGCCAAAGAGGTTTGCTTATTTGACTTGCAAGGCTCTAAGCGAGCAGTGTTGTTATGAACTGTTTCTTGGTTTAGGGTGTGGGAAGCTTGTCCATGGTGTTATGGGTGGAACACCTTGTGCTGGGTTTGCCGTACTTACGTGTAGGTGAAGAATTGCGGTTGTGTTTGCTCGTGTTTAAGCAAGTATGGAGAGTTCATTGTGTTTGGCTTTGGCATTGAAGCTAGGGCATGTCGCCAGGGTGCCGCTGACATGCTTGCTTATGGAGTTAGTCTACCGGTATTGGGATGCTACATAGACCTAGGGCAGGGTGGGGGTGGTCGGTCGCCATGGAAGTGCTCAGGTCCAACTCTGCATAGCTGCCATATGTCTGAATAGACCCTTTAAAACCCTTTGTCTCCAGGAGGGTGAATATTAATTCTTTAACTGAACTTTCTGTTCTGTCATGGGGTCAAGTGAATGTACAATATTTAAAATGTGTGTTTTGGAGTGGAAATAAAGAGATTGTCAGTGGCATAGAATAATATATTACATGTATGTGAATGTACACACATACACAACAATACTAGAGTTTGTGTTCATGTGTGTGCCCTTCGCCAAAGAGGTTTGCTTACTTGCATGGCCCTAAGCGAACGTAGCCACAGTGGTAAAAGTACATTACTGGTTCTTTCTCTGTTCAGTAGGTGTGTTCCTGACTACTGGTTCCTCTAAATTATCGAACATTCAGCTTGTACTGTCATTTTCAAAAGGTGAGGCTGGCTTGGATTGATTATCTCTGTGTAGTGTAAGAACATCCTGTGAGCTTGTCCCTTGTTATAAGTCTTGTGGGTGACCTCTGCATGGGGTAACCCCTTTCGTGTTTTTTTTTTAACTCTTATGGTGGTCCTGCTTTTTGAGGCGTGTACACTTAGCGATATTTTCAAAGTCCCACCTTTGTTTGTACCCTTGACTCAGTGCTTCTGTGAAGGAAAATGCAGTCTGATAATGATGGGGAAAGTAGCGTTGATGAGAAGAATGAAGACCAGGAAGGGGTAATGCTGCATCGGTCCGTGGCTGGTTGTTCTTACAGGGAAAGTAGCATTGATGAGAAGAATGAAGACCAGGAAGTGGTAATGCTGCATCGGTCGTATGCACCTGGTATGTAGGAGGTAACATTGGCCACACCCCCACGTGACTACCTCTGTGGCCCACCCCCATGTGTGACTAGGTTAACTTGTGGATATTGGATGCACAAGTCGCTTGCTTTTACCTAAAGACTGACGATATGACCAGTATCACTCACAGCCACCAATATGACTAGTGATGCCCTGTACATTATAATATAAAACTGTATACTGAAACTGAGTCATAGCTGTCTGGGCGTGTGATTGATGTTCAATGACATTCCAAACTAGGCCAGGCGCTGCCCTATCGTTACGGGAAGGTTAGCTTACAAAAAGCCAACTTCTTTATGTAAATTATTATAGAAATGGTGTACTATGAACTGTTGAAAATGGGAGGTCGATAGCCTTTAGCCTTTTGGGAGATACATGTATAGCGATTCAAAAGTTATAACAGGATTATTTTTATAAAACATAGGAAAACTGTCTTATATATATATATATATGGGACAGTTCACGCGAAAATGATAACTCGCATTTATATATAAAATGTTATATAAATGCTTCTCGTTTGAATCTCTATACATGTATCTTCCGAACGGTTAACGCTATCAACATCCTATCTTCAACACTTCATACCACACCATTTCTCTATGGTAAAATACTTTTTGGGATCTTGCACTTGCTCCTTGCCAGTATTGCAACGTTCGATACCCCACCGGGTTCAAACCCGCCATAACTTTCTGTAGGAGTAATGAAATCGCTTCAAATTCGGTATGTAGGTAGAGAGGTCCTATACCTATCGATTTGTTCTGTTCGTTAATTTTTATGCCATCTGTTACGGAGATACAGTTAAATAAACTACGTGCACGTTTTCCCGCTTGATTCGCGCCAATGTTATAATCCCCGCCTCCCCATACATTGAGCGGAGAGCAATTTGCCCAAATCATTGGCGCGAAACGAGCACGAAAATGTGCACGTAAGTTGTTCAACTGTATCTCCGTAACAGATTGCATAAAAATTAACGAACAGAACAAATAGATAGATATAGGACTTCTCCACCTACAAACCGAATTTGAAGCGATTTGATTACTCCTACAGAAAGTTATGGCGGGTTTGAACCCGGTGGGGTATCGAATATTGCAATACTGGCAAGGAGCAAGTGCAAGACCCCAAAACATATTTTACCATAGAGAAATGGTGTGGTATGAAGTGTTGAAAATAGGATGTTGATAGCGTTAACCGTTCGGAAGATATAGCGATTCAAACGAGAAGCATTTATATAACATTTTATATATAAATGCGAGTTATCATTTTCGCGTGAACTGTCCCATACATATATATACCATACTTGATAATGTACACCAATAAATGTAAATGATGAATTCTCTTCTTACCCATTTTTGGGGTTGTACTGTGTTTTCACATGTGATAGAAATTGTGTGGTACTTTTCATGTTCTTTTGTGTATCGTTTTTATTTAACATAATGAGAAGAGGAAATGTGGCGAAATAAAGGAGCAGGATGAGAAAGAGGAGAAGCAGGATGAGAAAGAGGAGCTGAAAAGTGAAAAGGAGGAGCTGAAAAAGAAAGAGGAAAAGCTGAAAAGTGAAAAGGAGGAGCTGAAAAGGGAAAAGGAGGAGCTGAAAAGGGAAAAGGAGGAGCTGAAAAGTGAAATTGAAGATCTGATGCAGGCTGGAGATAAAGAGGTACAAGATTTGTTGTGGATATCAGGGTGGGTGTGATTGTATCTGCTTTTATTTATGTTCTACACCTTGGCCAAGAGTTTCATTTTATTTGTATATGTTACGCGCAAAGCGTGGATTTGCGCAATCCCGGGATTGTCCTGCGCAAACCCTGGATACATGGTTTGTGGTACAAACCATGGATTGGCCGCGCAAACCAGGGATTGCTCGTGTGCAAAGCATGGATCTGGACAATCTTGGGATTACCCTGCGCAAAGCATAGATAGACATGTCTGCATGTAATATATTTTATTAGCGATGGGCAACGAATAATAAGTACGTCCACATTACTTTATATCAAATAACATGCGTTTGCAGTACAAATAAAAGACAATTGTTTTCTACTGATGAGACACTGAGCACAGTGGTTCAGAACTCTTGAAAATGTGGTCAGGTTCATTACATCTTGATAAACAGTTCTTCATGTCTCCCTTTGTACAGTTGCTTGGCAAGCCTCCAATAACGCTACCAAATATGAAATACATTTCCCCTGAGATATCACTTTTTCCACACCATCACCAGTATCTGAAGAAATATATGGAGAGAAATTATTATACATGTACATCAAGATTTTAATTGGCCTTGCATGTATAAATTACTTAATTTCATGCCAATCAGCCTAAGGCTAATTTACATCGAGTAACTATCATTTCTTTTTCCTCAAGTCCTTGACTTTGAGGTAATCAAGAATAGTCGAGTCACCAGGCCAGTTCTTTACAAAATCAGCAATTAAAGTGCTTTCATTGTAATATTTTGCATGGGTAAAATATAAGCAATTAACTGATTTAGTGCAAGGTTCCAGCTAGGCCACCTCCTTGCCCCTCTCCTCTGATTGGCTCTGATGGTCCAATCATCAGAGATTAACTTTGTAGATAAATTATAACTTGAACACATACTTGAGGCTACAATATAGGTTAGTACTTTAAATCCTGATGTTACATGTATATGATGGATTTTAGTGGCACTGACTAGATTTTGCTGTAGTGTTTTGAGAAATGCAAAGGGGACACTTGCAGGCTCACAAACTGAATATCCACACCCGTAGACCATGGAAGACATTCAAAGAATGCTGAATTTATATTTGAAAAACATAAACACATACATGTATAACTATATATACAATTGTCTCTGTGCATGCATGAGTAAGAGTTTTTTTTTTTGTAAGATACACTAATAACTCGCGCGCCTTAACTCAAAGCAAAACAGCTGGAACAAAAACATATGCTATTAATAGCTTGAAACTAACGTAATCATATGTAAGTATGCCGTAAATAGGTATTTGAGTGACGCTTGCAACAGCGCGCGTATCGAGGGCTAATTGCACTCGCTAATTGACTCGCGCGCGACTCGCGCTCGACTCGAATACACGCGCGCGCGAGTGTGAACTTGTGGGTGGACGGCACTGTATGTAATGCATGACCTCGTTGTTGACACTGTCATAAAAAAATCGTCCACATACACCAATTTACTAACATGGCTAGCACGGTGGTGTTATTAGAATCCTGAACAGATTTTTTTTTTTAATGACAAAAAATACTTGTCACATGTTTCTAATACTGGCAGGAGAACAGAGCACATCACAGAGTCAGCGTCCAAGTGCAACTTCACCCAAAACTTCAAACGGTCGGTACTACATGTAGTTCCATTTATAAGCGCAGCCATGCACCCAACAAACTAGCTCCTGATGTCCTTTTTCACAAATACGGTTGTACTTCAATTATGTATCGTGATAAGCCGGCATCCATAAGTGCGTTACATATTGACAGTACAGATACGACTTTCCCTCACTATCGTGATTAGCGGGCGCCCATAAGCTGGATTCAAGCGAAATCAGTGGGCCTTTTAAAACCATCACAAGAAAGTATTCTATTGAGGGTATCAATCGATCCGCTCTTAATAATGCCTACCACACAATTCACTTACCGTCTTGAAAAGCTTGGAGACGCAGACTGGACAGACCGACAGGTTATCTCAACTTACATGTATCTGTGTGTACGCTCAACGGCCCTGCCAGGCTCTGGCGTAGTCAATACAACTTTTGTGCCTTCGTTATAGTTCAACATTACGAGGTAGGCCTATGCGAGTTGATTGGATTAAAAAAAATAAATAAGGGCAATCTCGAGATTGCGCAAACAAACCATGGATCCAGGGTTTGCGCAGGACAATCCCGGGATTGCGCAAATCCACGCTTTGCGCGTAACATATACATTGTAAGATTTATGATTTTTTTTTAAAATGTTACAACCATCACATTCATGAATAAGTATAGCTAGAGGAGAAGAAGTTTGTTGGGGTTATGATATTAGGGTGGGTTGTGATTTGATCTACATGTACCTTGGCCAAGAGTTTCATTTTATTTTTGTATTTTTGGTCGGACATTGTAATGTTACATCAAATACAACCATCACATTCATGTATAAGTATAGCTAGAGGAGATGAAGTTTGTTGGGGTTATGATATCAGGGTGGGTTGTGATTGTATCTGCTATTTATGTTCTACACCTTGGCCAATTATTTCTTTTTTTTTATGTGCAGCACATGCAGCAGATTCAGCTGCTACAGGGAAGGCTGACTCAGCTACAGGATATGCAGACTCAGCTACAGGAAAGGCACACTCAGCTACAGAAAGAGCAGACTTTTTTACAGGAACAGCTGACAATGATACGCAGAAAGTAATTTGAAGATAACGGTACAGTGGCGGATCCAGGGGGGCAGCCTGGGTATCCCTCCCCCCACAAAACCTGTTATTAAAAATTCAAGACTTCCTACGGTGCGCATGACGATACAGATCCCCTCCCCTCCACTCCCCTCCCCTCATGGTCACCCTTTTCTGAACTTAGGAGATAACATGTTAATTACAAACGTGTGTTGCAAATGTGGATTTATGTTTATTTCATCTCATCGTATAGATGATGCCCCTTTAGCCAAAAGAATAAAATTGGATGGTGAGCTATCTATGTTATCTGTATTTACTAGTACTATTAGCTGTTCTGTACCAGCTGAGAAAAATGATGCAATATTCGTATACATCATCTCTGTGGAAATCGATTTCAGTGCTCCACCTGTTTTCTGTGCCATGAATGCAAAAAATTTCGAATTCCGCATACATCTACAACAAAAGTCCTGCCGCTAGAGATTGTTGAGTTGTATGTTCTCACCGATTTTGTTCCACTAGCTCTGGCAATGCTGTTTTTATGGTTGGTGGTATATAGGATTTGCAGGCAATAGTGGTGTAAACAAGGGAAAAAATCATGATGAAAAATACAACAGTCCTAAATTTAAGTGTGCTCATCAGATCTGTCATCTGATGTTGACCTGCATCTTGTGTTTACATCGTTGTTCATACACTGTAGAGCATAATGCTGCTCAACTTTCATCTGCTGTTTGTATGTTTAATGATGTAATTGTGACAATTGATAATGGAGGAATTGCATATGGCATCACACATGTCTTACATACATCACTACATATGCACACCAGGCATGAGCAATCTCTGTTTTTTTAACCCCCTGCTTCGCCCAATGTCGGCCATGTTAACAATGCTAGATTTTCAGAGTCCTGGTTTAATAAGTTAGCAGTAGGGTGCATGTGAATAACTGTCAGTTTGCATCCTTTCCTCATGGTACTGTCTGTAAATGTACCTTGCTGGGACACCAGACATGAGCAATCTCTGTTTTGTTTAAACTTTAACCCCCTGCTTCGCCCAATGTCGGCCATGTTAACAATGCTAGATTTTCAGAGTCCTGGTTTAATAAGTTAGCAGTAGGGTGCATGTGAATAACTCTGTCAGTTTGCATCCTTTCCTCATGGGACTGTAAATGCAGCTTGCTGGGACACCAGGCATGAGCAATCTCTGTTTTTATTTTATCTTAACCCCCTGCTTCGCCCAATGTCGGCCATGTTAACAATGCTAGAGTTTCAGAGTCCTGGTTTAATTGTAATTTCACTATATACTGCCTGGGTACTGGGTACGAGTAGTTGAACCCCAAATGGAAACAAATGCAATTGTCTGCTCACGTGGTACACATTAATTCTAACATAAATAGATTATGTCATTCAAACCCTCTATTTCTAACTTTGCAAAAGACATGAGGAATGGATTACTCTTATGTCCTAATTTGCATAAAGCATTTGATAGTGGTCAAATCTGGTGGTGTGGTCATCATCTTGTGTGGTCATCTTGTGTGATCATCATCTCATCTTGTGTGGTCATCATCTGCTATGGTCACCATCCAGTGTGGTCATCCTGTAGACATCATCTATTGTCTGTTTGAAGTACTAAGAGAGTTGTATGCTGCTAATTTGGAGCTTTGTATCTTGTCAGTGGTATGAAATAGTCGCATGCTAATTTATACACATATAAACCTGTCACTTGTCACTAAACGTCACTTTTTGGGTGGACCAAAGTATGCTAGATACCGAAGATATAAAAATTTCTCTGGCAGATATCAAGTTTTTACGATATTTGAGCTTAATACCTACACGTACATGTAACTCCTGATTCTTTTATCTCAAAAGCGTCAAAATTGAAATCCATGTTCAAAAGTAATGTGGTTATTCATATCGTCTTTTCGTTTCAGTTTCAATAAACTATTGCTGAGTTATAGGTTTGAGAACATCAAGTAGACATTTCGCGGTACTACACGTTTTTGGGGCGTTTTGGGGGGGTGGACAATGTTTATTTGTATGCTTCAGTCTAATTATCATTTTACATCACAAACCACAATACTTTTTTTGGATTGAAACTTATTAATAACTTTCAATCTGCATCCATTTTGGTGTCTTTTGCAGTAATTTTTTCATCAATATAGCTTTTCCTAACTGTCTTATTATCTGAGACAGACAATAGTTTGGCTCATCAATGTGGTCATCATCTAGTGTGGCCTCATCCAGTATGGTCATCTTTGATAATGTAGACTGGGCATATTAAAATGATACAGAAATGGAAGCTAGCAGATACTACTCAGTTCAAATGCTCCCAGTTTCAAAACGTAGTCTGAGCTGTGATAATTGGATCAACTTTATCCATGTTGTGGGTTAGGCTTTTTTTTTAAAGATAAAAAACATTGAGCTGGATCATCTGGCTGTGTCTATTTCATTGCGCATGCGTGACCCTTAATAATAGCACGCGTACGTTCGTAATGGCGCTGTTAGTGAGAGAAATGTGAGTTGCATGTGAGGACATGTGAGATGTCATGTGAGATGATGTGAGATGTCATGTGAGATGATTTATATTGCTTCAGAAATGAAGTAGATTAAGTTGGGTCCAAATTATATTGGACTAAATTACAAGTACACTTAATGGTTAGTACCACTTAGTATTAATACTCTTGCGCGGTACATAGACTAGAGTCCTGCGTATGCCTTCCCAATTCTCGTCTCTGCGATCAGTCCGACACAGATGCTATTCATAAGCCAGATATTATACAATTCAATGACGGGAAGAAATCTATAATATATGGCAGTGGCAAACAAATACCAAGTGAGAATAACCTCGAATTAATATTTCATTCTGTGCAATATTTCATTCTACATGTATACAACAACAGTTCAATAAAACTTTGACAATAAATACAGCATACATGTACAACAAACCGTAAGAGATAGTGTCCTTGTTTATTGAGGTGTCTGTATTTCAGGGAGTCCGCATTTCGAGGTTCCACACAAATCAATGCAGAAAAAGGACTGTCTATGTCTATTGATGTGTCCATTCATCCATCCGTAGGTTCTACTTTTAAGGAACCAAACGTTTCTGTGCTGCAAGAACAAAAGATTCTGCAACAAGATGATCAAGGTAAGAAGAAGGGATATGAAAGAACCCCAGGAGTTGTACATGTATAAGTAGGCTCAACAAAAAAATCATGTTTGTAGAATCGTAAATACGGTTCTTGTGTACACTAGCACTGTTCAGCGTGTACATGTGTTTATAAACAACGGAGGGTTTTTATTGCCTGTATCAATTCAGTAGGTAGGTTCCACACATCTATAGATAACCAAGCCATTTGCTCACAGTATGTTCCACATACCTTACCAGTGTGCTACAAACAGAGGAATCTCTTATCTAACCGACTTTAAAGTTATTAGGTTCTAATGACATGACAGCTAAAAATAGCAAAAATTAAAAATACATTGTTTAAATTACAATATATCACATGTGGATTATAATCAGTCACCTCAACAGAGAACCGATCACCTTGTAATAAACCGAAACCACAATACACCTCAAATGCCTAAGATGCCATGATTAGGATTACATGTGGGACTGATGTTAATAGTGAACTCTTCATTCCAAGTCTACAGACTGTGGCATTTACAAATAAACATGATATTCATGCAGTTGCAATTAAGTGTGATTGCTAGTATCATTCACCTCTTAGATATTATTAGTGTGTGCTCTGTCTTGTGGGTGACCTCTGCATGGGGTAACCCCTTGCGTTTTTTTTAAGGGGTATAAGTAACAGCTTATCATTGTGGTGATCATTTCCACACACGATCGTACTTCATTAAGCCAAGATCACTTGCGTGCCCATACAATCCCATACTCATTCTCTCTCACTGGGATCTTCATTATTATGTGATAACCATCACCATAGCTTATTATGTCTGTGGTTTATATTGATGCCTTTATTTTCAGCCATTATTTTTTACAACAATGACCGCGAAATCGATGACCGCGAAGTGGTGTTGAAACTTAACAGCTATTCCTGTGGTCGACCGTGGCATCGAATATATTTGTTTATGACTTCTGTTTGTGGTCACTTTAAAATCGAAGACTATGGATGGCGCTAATGAAATTATGGATATCAACTTGACTTCACCTATACCACCTGGAGAGTATACTATCACTGCAAAACAAAGCACTTCTCCAAAAATTTGTATCAACGACGTATATAGTAATCTTGATCTTACAATCATACCCAGAAGCCGTCGAAGTTCATATGTAAATCCATCTCCACAAAATAGAAAGAATGCCTTTTCAGTAAAAGTGAATGTTAGAGATCAATGCACCTGTGTGATTACTGGAAATACAAGTAATCACTTGCAAGCTTGTCATATTGTTGCCATAGCTCATTGGAAGAGAAAGGATAGTCTCCCAAATGATGTCAAACGCGTAATACTAAGATTACCCGACACTATTAATGACGTGAGGAATGGATTAATCTTAACCCCTGATTTACATTGTGCATTTGATGCTGGTGAAATTGCAATCAAATATGAAGCAGACACCAAAACTTATACTGTTGTTGCTATTAATATTGCATACCAAGCTCATGATGGTAAATTATTATGGGTAACGCCATCATCACGTTTCCAACCACCGCATCCTGCTCTTTTGGATTTTCACCTTGCATTATCTGTAATGCAACAGATGCATGGTGGTGCTGAATACGACGAAAATTTTCATGATCCAGATTCAGATTTCGGCAAAGTTTTTTGACAGAGTTTAATATGTATGATCGTCAGTTGGTGAAGCAATTCAAAATTCAATTCTTTAATTTTACGGAGGTGCATGCAACAGGGACCAGTAACCCGGTCCCATTGGCCATTAGGAGGGAGTATGGTAGGGGAGGGATGGAGGAGATGAGAGGGGGAGAAAGGAGGGATTGAGGGGAAAAGAGGGAGGTGAAGAGAGACATGTGGCAGGTGATGCATTACAGAAGGAGGTCGGCACTGGAGGGAGGATTATACACCACGGTCAGCAAACGTTAGTTTAATACATGCATTGTGATTATCTCACTATAGAAATAACACTTATGGATTTAATTGCATATCACACTCCATGATGACGTCAGATTAAATCTGAAACCTTTAAACATACTATCCATATAGATATAGATTTACTAACTAGTAATGGTTTAATTATTAAAAGTCGTTGTTATGATTTCAATACATGCATTTTGATTATCTCACTGTAGAAATAACACTTATGGATTTAATTGCATATCACACTCCATGATGACGTCAGATTAAATCTGAAACCTTTAAACATACTATCCATATAGATATAGATTTACTAACTAGTAATGGTTTAATTATTAAAAGTCGTTATGATTTCAATGATAATACATGCATTGTGATTATCTCACTGTAGAAATAACACTTATGGATTTAATTGCATATCACTCCATGATGACGTCAGATTAATTCTGAAACCTGTAAACATACTATCCATATAGATATAGATATACTAACTAGTAATGGTTTAATTATTAAAAGTCGTTATTATGATTTCAATGATAATACATGCATTATGATTAAAGTTTCAAAATTAATATTTATGATATCCAAGTGTTATTTCTAAACTGAGATATTCACAATGCATCTATTATCATTAAATCATGATAACGACTTTAAATGATTAAACTATTAAGTTAGTAAATCCAGATCTATATCAATTGTATGTTTAAAGGTTTCAAAATTAACATTACGTCATCACGGAGTATGATATCCATTTTAATACCTGTGTTATTTCTAAACTGAGATATTAACAATGCGTGTAGTATCATTAAAATCATGATAACGACTACTAATTATTAAACCATTACTAGTTAGTGAATCTAGTTCGATATGGATAGTATGTTAAAAGGTTTCAAACTTAATATTACGTCATGGAGTATGATATCCATTTTAATACATACGTGTTATTTCTAAACTGAGATATTCACAATGCATGTATTATCAATATAATCATGATAAAGACTTTTAATAATTAAACCATTACTAGTTAGTAAATCTAGATCTAAATGGATAGTATGTTTAAAGGTTTCAAACTTAATATTACGTCATGGAGTATGATATCCATTTTAATACATAAGTGTTATTTCTAAACTGAGATATTCACAATGCATGTATTATCAATATAATCATGATAAAGACTTTTAATAATTAAACCATTACTAGTTAGTAAATCTAGATCTATAAAGATAGTATGTTTAAAGGTTTTAGATTTAATCTACCATTCAATGGTTTAAGATAAACCATATTAAACCATAAGTGTTACTTCTAAACTGAGATATTAACAATGTGTGTAGTATCATTAAAATCATGATAACAACTACTAATAATTAAACCATTACTAGTTAGTAAATCTAGATCTATTTGGATAGTGTGTTTTAAAGGTTTCACATTTAATCTGACGTCATCATGGAGTATGATAACCATTTAAATACATAAGTGTTATTTCTAAACTGAAATATTCACAATGCCCGTATTATCATTAAAATCATGATAACGACTATTAATAACCATTACTAGTTAGTAAATCTAGATCTTTATGGATAGTATGTTTAAAGGTTCAAAATTAATATTAAATCATCATGGAGTATGATATCCATTTTAATACATAAGTGTTATTTCTAAACTGAGATATTCACAACGAATGTATTATCATTAAAATCATGATACCGACTTTTAATAATTAAACCATTACTAGTTAGTAAATCTAGATCTATTAAGATAGTATGTTTAAATGTTTTAGATTTAATCTACCATTCAATGGTTTAAGATAAACCATACTGAATCAAAAGTGTTACTTCTAAACTGAGATATTAACAATGCGTGTAGTATCATTAAAATCATGATAACGACTACTAATTATTAAACCATTACTAGTTAGTGAATCTAGTTATATCCATGTTAATCCATAAGTGTTATCTCTACAGTGAGATAATCACAATGCATGTATTATCATTGAAATCATAATAACGACTTTTAATAGTTAAACCGTTACTAGTTAGTATATCTATATCTATATGGATAATATGTTTAAAGGTTTCAGAATTAATCTGGCGTCATCATGGAGTGTGATATGCAATTAAATCCATAAGTGTTATTTCTACAGTGAGATAATCACAATAAATGTATTATCATTAAAATCATAATAACCACTTTTAGAAATTAATCCATTACTAGTTAGTAAATCTGTATCTATATGGATAGTATGTATAAATAATTTAGATTGAATCTGACGTCATCATGGAGTATGATATCCATGTTAATCCATAAGTGTTACTTCTACAGTGAGATAATCACAATGCATGCATTATCATTGAAATCATAATGACGACTTATAATAAATAAACCTTTACAAGTTAGTAAATCTATATTAATATGGATAGAATATTTAAAGGTTTCAGATTTAATCTGACGTCATCATGGAGTGTGATATGCAATTAAATCCATAAGTGTTATTGCTATAGTGAGATAATCACAATGCATGTATTATCATTGAAATCATAATAACGTCTTTTAATAATTAAACCATTACTAGTTAGTATATCTATATCTATAACGATAGTACGTTTAAAGGTTTCAGAATTAATCTGAAATCATCATGGAGTGTGATATGCAATTAAATCCATAAGTGTTATTTCTACAGTGAGATAATCACATTGCATGTATTATCATTGAAATCATAATAGCGACTTTCAATAATTAAACCATTACTAGTTAGTAGATCTATATCTATATGGATAGTATGTTTATATAATTTAGATTTAAACTGACGTCATCATGGAGTATGATATCCATGTTAATCCATAAGTGTTATCTCTACAGTGAGATAATCACTATGCATGTATTATCATTGAAATCATAATAACGACTTTTAATAGTTAAACCGTTACTAGTTAGTATATCTATATCTATATGGATAATATGTTTAAAGGTTTCAGAATTAATCTGGCGTCATCATGGAGTGTGATATGCAATTAAATCCATAAGTGTTATTTCTACAGTGACAATAAATGTATTATCATTAAAATCATAATAACCACTTTTAGAAATTAATCCATTACTAGTTAGTAAATCTGTATCTATATGGATAGTATGTATAAATAATTTAGATTGAATCTGACGTCATTATGGAGTATGATATCCATGTTAATCCATAAGTGTTACTTCTACAGTGAGATAATCACAATGCATGCATTATCATTGAAATCATAATGACGACTTATAATAAATAAACCTTTACAAGTTAGTAAATCTATATTAATATGGATAGAATATTTAAAGGTTTCAGATTTAATCTGACGTCATCATGGAGTGTGATATGCAATTAAATCCATAAGTGTTATTGCTATAGTGAGATAATCACAATGCATGTATTATCATTGAAATCATAATAACGTCTTTTAATAATTAAACCATTACTAGTTAGTATATCTATATCTATAACGATAGTACGTTTAAAGGTTTCAGAATTAATCTGAAATCATCATGGAGTGTGATATGCAATTAAATCCATAAGTGTTATTTCTACAGTGAGATAATCACATTGCATGTATTATCATTGAAATCATAATAACGACTTTCAATAATTAAACCATTACTAGTTAGTAGATCTATATCTATATGGATAGTATGTTTATATAATTTAGATTTAAACTGACGTCATCATGGAGTATGATATCCATGTTAATCCATAAGTGTTATCTCTACAGTGAGATAATCACTATGCATGTATTATCATTGAAATCATAATAACGACTTTTAATAGTTAAACCGTTACTAGTTAGTATATCTATATCTATATGGATAATATGTTTAAAGGTTTCAGAATTAATCTGGCGTCATCATGGAGTGTGATATGCAATTAAATCCATAAGTGTTATTTCTACAGTGAGATAATCACAATAAATGTATTATCATTAAAATCATAATAACCACTTTTAGAAATTAATCCATTACTAGTTAGTAAATCTGTATCTATATGGATAGTATGTATAAATAATTTAGATTGAATCTGACGTCATCATGGAGTATGATATCCATGTTAATCCATAAGTGTTACTTCTACAGTGAGATAATCACAATGCATGCATTATCATTGAAATCATAATGACGACTTATAATAAATAAACCTTTACAAGTTAGTAAATCTATATTAATATGGATAGAATATTTAAAGGTTTCAGATTTAATCTGACGTCATCATGGAGTGTGATATGCAATTAAATCCATAAGTGTTATTGCTATAGTGAGATAATCACAATGCATGTATTATCATTGAAATCATAATAACGTCTTTTAATAATTAAACCATTACTAGTTAGTATATCTATATCTATATGGATAGTATGTTTAAATCATTTAGATTTAATCTGACGTCATCATGGAGTATGATAACCATGTTAATCCATAAGTGTTATTTCTGCAGTGAGATAATCACAATGCATGTATTATCATTAAAATCACAATAACCACTTTTACTAATTAATCCATTACTAGTTAGTAAATCTATATTTTAATCTGACGTCATCAAGGAGAATGATATCCATGATAATCCTTTAGTGTTATTTCTACAGTGAGGTAATCACAATGAATGCATTATCATTAAAATCAAAATAACCATTTTTACTAATTAATCCATCACTAGTTAGTAAATACATATCTATATGGATAGTATGTTTATATAATTTAGATTTAATCTGACGTCATCTAGGAGTATGATATCCATGTTAATCCATAAGTGTTATTTCTGCAGTGAGATTATCACTATGCATGTATTATCATTAAAATCATAATACCCACTTTTACTAATTAATCCATTCCTAGTTAGTAAATCTATATCTATATGGATGGTATGTTTAAATAATTTAGATTTAATCTGACGTCATCATGGAGTATGATATCCATGTTAATCCATAAGTGTTATTTCTGCAGTGAGATAATCACAATGCATGTATTATCATTAAAATCATAATAACCACTTTTACTAATTAATCCATTCCTAGTTAGTAAATCTATATCTATATGGATGGTATGTTTAAATAATTTAGATTTAATCTGACGTCATCATGGAGTATGATATCCATGTTAATCCATAAGTGTTATTTCTGCAGTGAGATAATCACATGCATGTATTATCATTAAAATCATAATAACCACTTTTACTAATTAATCCATTACTAGTTAGTAAATCTATATCTAAATGGATGGTATGTTTAAATAATTTAGATTTAATCTGACGTCATCATGGAGTATGATATCCATGTTAATCCATAAGTATTATTTCTACAGTGAGATAATCACAATGCATGTATTATTGAAATCATAATAACGTCTTATAATAATTAAACCATTACTAGTTAGTAAATCTAAATCTATATGGATAGTATGTTTAAATAATTTAGATTTAATCTTACGTCATCATGGAGTATGATATCCATGTTAATCCATAAGTATTATTTCTACAGTGAGATAATCACAATGCATGCATTATCATTGAAATCATAATAACGACTTTAAATAATTAAACCCTTACTAGTTAGTAAATCTATATCTATATGGATAGTATGTTTAAATAATTTAGACTTAATCTGACGTCATCATGGAGTATGATATCAATGTTAATGAATAAGTGTTATTTCTACAGTGAGATAATCACAATGCATGTATTATCATTAAAATCATAATAAGCACTTTAAGTAATTAATCCATTACTAGTTAGTAAATCTTTATCTATATGGATAGTGTATTTAAAGGTTTTAGATTTAATCTGACGTAATCATGGAGGGTGAAATGTAATTAAATCCATAAGTGTTATTACTACAGTGAGATAATCACATTGCATGTATTATCAGAGAAATCATAATAACGACTTTTTATAATTAAACCATTACCAGTTAGTAAAATATATCTATATGGATAGTATGTTTAAATAATTTAGATTTAATCTGACGTCATCAAGGAGAATGACATCTATGATAATCCTTTAGTGTTATTTCTACAGTGAGATAATCACAATGAATGCATTATCATTATAATCATAATAACCACTTTTGCAAATTAATCCATTGCTAGTTAGCAAATATATATCTATATGGATGGTGTGTTTAAATAATTTAGATTTAATCTGACGTCATCATGGAGTATGATATCCATGTTAATCCATAAGTTATATTTCTGCAGTGAGATAATCACAATGTATGTATTTTCATTAAAATCATAATAACCACTTTTACTAATTAATCCATTACTAGTTAGTAAATATATATCTATATGGATAGTATGTTTAAATAATTTAGATTTAATCTGACGTCATCAAGGAGAATGATATCCATGATAATCCTTTAGTGTTATTTCTACAGTGAGATAATCACAATGAATGCATTTTCATTAAAATCATAATAACCACTTTTACTCATTAATCCATTACTGGTTAGTAAATCTATTTCTATATGAATAGTATATTTAAAGGTTTCAGATTTAATCTGACGTCATCATGGAGTGTGATATGCAATTAAATCCATAAGTGTTATTTCTACAGTGAAATAATCATAATGCATAAGTGAAATCATAATAACGACTTCTAATAATTAAACCTTTACAAGTTAGTAAATCTATATCTATATAGATAGTATGTTTCAAGGTTTCAGATATTATCTGACGTCATCATGAAGTGTGATATGCAATTAAAGATAATCGCAATACATGTATTATCAGTGAAATCATAATAACTACTTTCAATAATTAAACCATTACTAGTTAGTAAACTATTTCTATATGGATAGTATGTTTAAATAATTTAGATTAAATCTGACGTTATCAACGAGAATGATATCCATGTTAATCCACGTGTTATTTCTACAGTGAGATAATCACAATGCATGTATTATCAATAAAATCATAATATCCACTTTTACTAATTATTCCATTACTAGTTAGTAAATCTATATCTATATGGATAGTATGTTTAAATAATTTAGACTTAATCTGACGTCATCATGGAGTATGATATCCATGTTAATCCATGTGTTATTTCTACAGTGAGATAATCACAATGCATGTATTATCATTAAAATCATAATAATGACTTTTAATAATTAAATCATTACAAGTTAGTTAATAGATAGTATGCTTAAAGGTTTTAGATTTGATCTGACGTCATCATGGAGTGTGATATGGAATTAAAGATAATCACAATGCATGTATTATCAGTGAATTCATAATAACGACTTTCAATAATTAAACCATTACTAGTTAGTAAATCTATATCTATGTGGATAGTATGTTTAAATAATTTAGATTTATTCTGACGTCATCATGGAGTTTGATATCCATGTAAATCCATAAGTGTTATATCTACAGTGAGATAATCACTATGCATGTATTATCATTGAAATCATAATAACCCTTATAATAATTAAACCGTTACTAGTTAGTATATCTATATCTATATGGATAATATGTTTAAAGGTTTCAGAATTAATCTGGCGTCATCATGGAGTGTGATATGCAATTAAATCCATAAGTGTTATTTCTACAGTGAGATAATCACAATAAATGTATTATCATTAAAATCATAATAACCACTTTTAGAAATTAATCCATTACTAGTTAGTAAATCTGTATCTATATGGATAGTATGTATAAATAATTTAGATTGAATCTGACGTCATCATGGAGTATGATATCCATGTTAATCCATAAGTGTTACTTCTACAGTGAGATAATCACAATGCATGCATTATCATTGAAATCATAATGACGACTTATAATAAATAAACCTTTACAAGTTAGTAAATCTATATTAATATGGATAGAATATTTAAAGGTTTCAGATTTAATCTGACGTCATCATGGAGTGTGATATGCAATTAAATCCATAAGTGTTATTGCTATAGTGAGATAATCACAATGCATGTATTATCATTGAAATCATAATAACGTCTTTTAATAATTAAACCATTACTAGTTAGTATATCTATATCTATATGGATAGTATGTTTAAATCATTTAGATTTAATCTGACGTCATCATGGAGTATGATAACCATGTTAATCCATAAGTGTTATTTCTGCAGTGAGATAATCACAATGCATGTATTATCATTAAAATCACAATAACCACTTTTACTAATTAATCCATTACTAGTTAGTAAATCTATATTTTAATCTGACGTCATCAAGGAGAATGATATCCATGATAATCCTTTAGTGTTATTTCTACAGTGAGGTAATCACAATGAATGCATTATCATTAAAATCAAAATAACCATTTTTACTAATTAATCCATCACTAGTTAGTAAATACAT
Organism: Spongilla lacustris; assembly: GCA_949361645.1. Classification (NCBI taxonomy): domain Eukaryota; kingdom Metazoa; phylum Porifera; class Demospongiae; order Spongillida; family Spongillidae; genus Spongilla; species Spongilla lacustris. Next base: position 3,660,891 of record OX442430.1, read on the forward strand.
ATCTATATGGATAGTATGTTTATATAATTTAGATTTAATCTGACGTCATCTAGGAGTATGATATCCATGTTAATCCATAAGTGTTATTTCTGCAGTGAGATTATCACTATGCATGTATTATCATTAAAATCATAATACCCACTTTTACTAATTAATCCATTCCTAGTTAGTAAATCTATATCTATATGGATGGTATGTTTAAATAATTTAGATTTAATCTGACGTCATCATGGAGTATGATATCCATGTTAATCCATAAGTGTTATTTCTGCAGTGAGATAATCACAATGCATGTATTATCATTAAAATCATAATAACCACTTTTACTAATTAATCCATTCCTAGTTAGTAAATCTATATCTATATGGATGGTATGTTTAAATAATTTAGATTTAATCTGACGTCATCATGGAGTATGATATCCATGTTAATCCATAAGTGTTATTTCTGCAGTGAGATAATCACAATGCATGTATTATCATTAAAATCATAATAACCACTTTTACTAATTAATCCATTACTAGTTAGTAAATCTATATCTAAATGGATGGTATGTTTAAATAATTTAGATTTAATCTGACGTCATCATGGAGTATGATATCCATGTTAATCCATAAGTATTATTTCTACAGTGAGATAATCACAATGCATGTATTATTGAAATCATAATAACGTCTTATAATAATTAAACCATTACTAGTTAGTAAATCTAAATCTATATGGATAGTATGTTTAAATAATTTAGATTTAATCTTACGTCATCATGGAGTATGATATCCATGTTAATCCATAAGTATTATTTCTACAGTGAGATAATCACAATGCATGCATTATCATTGAAATCATAATAACGACTTTAAATAATTAAACCCTTACTAGTTAGTAAATCTATATCTATATGGATAGTATGTTTAAATAATTTAGACTTAATCTGACGTCATCATGGAGTATGATATCAATGTTAATGAATAAGTGTTATTTCTACAGTGAGATAATCACAATGCATGTATTATCATTAAAATCATAATAAGCACTTTAAGTAATTAATCCATTACTAGTTAGTAAATCTTTATCTATATGGATAGTGTATTTAAAGGTTTTAGATTTAATCTGACGTAATCATGGAGGGTGAAATGTAATTAAATCCATAAGTGTTATTACTACAGTGAGATAATCACATTGCATGTATTATCAGAGAAATCATAATAACGACTTTTTATAATTAAACCATTACCAGTTAGTAAAATATATCTATATGGATAGTATGTTTAAATAATTTAGATTTAATCTGACGTCATCAAGGAGAATGACATCTATGATAATCCTTTAGTGTTATTTCTACAGTGAGATAATCACAATGAATGCATTATCATTATAATCATAATAACCACTTTTGCAAATTAATCCATTGCTAGTTAGCAAATATATATCTATATGGATGGTGTGTTTAAATAATTTAGATTTAATCTGACGTCATCATGGAGTATGATATCCATGTTAATCCATAAGTTATATTTCTGCAGTGAGATAATCACAATGTATGTATTTTCATTAAAATCATAATAACCACTTTTACTAATTAATCCATTACTAGTTAGTAAATATATATCTATATGGATAGTATGTTTAAATAATTTAGATTTAATCTGACGTCATCAAGGAGAATGATATCCATGATAATCCTTTAGTGTTATTTCTACAGTGAGATAATCACAATGAATGCATTTTCATTAAAATCATAATAACCACTTTTACTCATTAATCCATTACTGGTTAGTAAATCTATTTCTATATGAATAGTATATTTAAAGGTTTCAGATTTAATCTGACGTCATCATGGAGTGTGATATGCAATTAAATCCATAAGTGTTATTTCTACAGTGAAATAATCATAATGCATAAGTGAAATCATAATAACGACTTCTAATAATTAAACCTTTACAAGTTAGTAAATCTATATCTATATAGATAGTATGTTTCAAGGTTTCAGATATTATCTGACGTCATCATGAAGTGTGATATGCAATTAAAGATAATCGCAATACATGTATTATCAGTGAAATCATAATAACTACTTTCAATAATTAAACCATTACTAGTTAGTAAACTATTTCTATATGGATAGTATGTTTAAATAATTTAGATTAAATCTGACGTTATCAACGAGAATGATATCCATGTTAATCCACGTGTTATTTCTACAGTGAGATAATCACAATGCATGTATTATCAATAAAATCATAATATCCACTTTTACTAATTATTCCATTACTAGTTAGTAAATCTATATCTATATGGATAGTATGTTTAAATAATTTAGACTTAATCTGACGTCATCATGGAGTATGATATCCATGTTAATCCATGTGTTATTTCTACAGTGAGATAATCACAATGCATGTATTATCATTAAAATCATAATAATGACTTTTAATAATTAAATCATTACAAGTTAGTTAATAGATAGTATGCTTAAAGGTTTTAGATTTGATCTGACGTCATCATGGAGTGTGATATGGAATTAAAGATAATCACAATGCATGTATTATCAGTGAATTCATAATAACGACTTTCAATAATTAAACCATTACTAGTTAGTAAATCTATATCTATGTGGATAGTATGTTTAAATAATTTAGATTTATTCTGACGTCATCATGGAGTTTGATATCCATGTAAATCCATAAGTGTTATATCTACAGTGAGATAATCACTATGCATGTATTATCATTGAAATCATAATAACCCTTTTAGTAATTAATCCATTACTAGTTAGTAAATCTATATCTATATGGATAGTTTATTTAAAGGTTTCAGATTTAATCTGACGTAATCATGGAGTGTGATATGTAATTAAATCCATAAGTGTTATTACTACAGTGAGATAATCACATTGCATGTATTATCAGAGAAATCATAATAACGACGTTTTATAATTAAACCATTACTAGTTAGTAAACTATATCTATATGGATAGTATGTTAAAATAATTTAGATTTAATCTGACGTCATCAAGGAGAATGATATCCATGATAATCCTTTAGTGTTATTTCTACAGTGAGATAATCACAATGAATGCATTATCATTAAAATCATAATAACCACTTTTACTAATTAATCCATTACTAGTTAGTAAATGTATATCTATATGGATGGTATGTTTAAATAATTAAGATTTAATCTGACGTCATCAAGGAGAATGATATCCATGATAATCCTTTGGTGTTATTTCTACAGTGAGATAATCACAATGAATGCATTATCATTATAATCATAATAACCACTTTTACTAATTAATCCATTACTAGTTAGTAAATGTATATCTATATGGATGGTATGTTTAAATAATTTAGATTTAATCTGACGTCATCATGGAGTATGATATCCATGTTAATCCATAAGTGTTATTTCTGCAGTGAGATAATCACAATGCATGTATTATCATTATAATCATAATAACGACTTTAAATAATTAAACCATTACTAGTTAGTAAATCTATATCTATATGGATAGTATGTTTAAAGGTTTCAGATTTGATCTGACGTCATAACTGGTGTGATATGCAATTAAAGATAATCACAAAGCATGCATTATGAGTGAAATCATAACAACGACTTTCAATAAATAAACCATTACTAGTTAGTAAATCTATATATATATGGAGAGTATGTTTAAATAATTTAAATTTAATCTGATGTCATCATGGAGTTTGATATCCGTGTAAATCCATAGGTGTTATTTGCACTGTGAGATAATCACAATGCATGTATTATCATTAAAATCATAATAACCACTTTTACTAATTAATCCATTACTAGTTAGTAAATCTATATCTATATGGATAGTATGGTTAAATAATTTAGATTTAATCTGACGTCATCATGGAGTATGATATCCATGTTAATCCATAAGTGTTATTTCTACAGTGAGATAATCACAATGCATGTATTATCATTAAAATCATAATAACCACTTTTACTAATTAATCCATTACTAGTTAGTAAATATATATCTATATCAATGCTATGTTTAAATAATTTTGATTTAATCTGACGTCATCAAGGAGTATGATATCCATGATAATCCTTTAGTGTTATTTCTACAGTGAGATAATCACAATGAATGCATTATCATTAAAATCATAATGACCACTTTTACTAATCAATCCATTACTAGTTAGTAAATATATATCTATATGGATAGTATGTTTAAATAATTTAGATTTAATCTGACGTCATCATGGAGTATGATATCCATGCTAATCCATAAGTATTATTTCTACAGTGAGATGATCACAATGCATGTATTATTGAAATCATAATAACGTCTTTTAATAATTAAACCATTACTAGTTAGTAAATCTAAATCTATATGGATAGTATGTTTAAATAATTAAGATTTAATCTTACGTCATCATGGAGTATGATATCCATGTTAATCCATAAGTATTATTTCTACAGTGAGATAATCACAATGCATGCATTATCATTGAAATCATAATAACGACTTTAAATAATAAAACCCTTACTAGTTAGTAAATCTATATCTATATGGATAGTATGTTTAAATAATTTAGACTTAATCTGACGTCATCATGGAGTATGATATCCATGTTAATGAATAAGTGTTATTTCTACAGTGAGATAATCACAATGCATGTATTATCATTAAAATCATAATAAGCACTTTATGTAATTAATCCATTACAAGTTAGTAAATCTTTATCTATATGGATAGTGTATTTAAAGGTTTTAGATTTAATCTGACGTAATCATGGAGGGTGAAATGTAATTAAATCCATAAGTGTTATTACTACAGTGAGATAATCGCATTGCATGTATTATCAGAGAAATCATAATAACGACTTTTTATAATTAAACCATTACCAGTAAGTAAAATATATCTATATGGATAGTATGTTTAAATAATTTAGATTTAATCTGACGTCATCAAGGAGAATGATATCCATGATAATCCTTTAGTGTTAATCCTACAGTGAGATAATCACAATGAATGCATTATCATTATAATCATAATAACCACTTTTGCAAATTAATCCATTGCTAGTTAGCAAATATATATCTATATGGATAGTGTGTTTAAATAATTTAGATTTAATCTGACGTCATCATGGAGTATGATATCCATGTTAATCCATAAGTTATATTTCTGCAGTGAGATAATCACAATGCATGTATTATCATTAAAATCATAATAACCACTTTTACTAATTATTCCATTACTAGTTAGTAAATCTATATCTATATGGATAGTATGTTTAAATAATTTAGACTTAATCTGACGTCATCATGGAGTATGATATCCATGTTAATCCATAAGTATTTCTACAGTGAGATAATCACAATGCATGCATTATCATTGAAATCAATAATAACGACGTTTAACAATTAAACCCTTACTAGTTAGTAAATGTTTATCTATATGGATAGTATGTTCAAATGATTTACATTTAATCTGACGTCATCATGGAGTATGATATCCATGTTAATCCATAAGTGTTATTTCAACAGTGAGATAATCACAATGCATGTATTATCATTAAAATCATAATTACCACTTTTACTAATTAATCCATTACTAGTTAGTAAATCTATATCTATATGGATAGTATGTTTAAATAATTTAGATTTAATCTGACGTCATCATGGAGTATGAAATCCATGTTAATCTATAAGTGTTATTTCTACAGTGAGATAATCACAATGTATGCATTATCATTAAAATCATAATAACCGCTTATTGTAATTAATCTATTACTAATTAGTAAGTCTATATCAATAGGGATAGTATGTTTATATAATTTAGATTTAATCTAACGTCATCATGGAGTATGATATCCATGTTAATCCATAAGTGTTATTTCCGCAGTGAGATATTCACAATGCATGTATTATCATTAAAATCATAATGACCACTTTTACTATTTAATCCGGTACTAGTTAGTAAATCTACACCTATATGGATAGTATGTTTAAAGCTTTTAGATTTGACCTGACGTCATCATGGAGTGTGATATGCAATAAAGATAATCACAATGCATGTATTATCAGTGAATTCATAATAACGACTTTCAATAATTAAACCATTACTAATTAGTAAATCAATATCTTTATGGATAGTATAATTTAAATCATTTAGATTTAATCTGACGTCATCATGGAGTTTGATATCCATGTAAATCCATGTGTTATATCTACAGTGAGATAATCATTATGCATGTATTATCATTGAAATCATAATAACGACTTTTACTAATGAATCCATTACTAGTTAGTAAATCTATATCTATATGGCTAGTATGTTTAAATAATTTAGATTTAATCTGACGTCATCATGGAGTATGATATCCATGTTAATCCATAAGAATTACTTCTGCAGTGAGATAATCACAATGCATGTATTATCATTATAATCATAATAACGACTTTTAATAATTAAACCTTAACAAGTTAGTAAATCGATGTCTATATGGATAGTATGTTTAAAGGTTTCAGGTTTGATCTGACGTCATCATGGAGTGTGATATCCATGTTAATCCATAAGTGTTATTTCTACAGTGAGATAATCACAATGCATGTATTGTTAGTGAAATCATAATAACGACTTTCAATAATTAATCCAATACTGGTTAGTATATCTATTTCTATATGGATAGTATATTTAAAGGTTTCAGATTTAATCTGACGTAATCATGGAGTGTGATATGCAATTAAAGATAATCACAATGCATGCATTATCAGAGAAATCATAATAACGACTTTTTATAATTAAACCATTACTAGTTAGTAAACTATATCTATATGGATAGTATGTTTAAATAATTTAGATTTAATCTGACGTCATCAAGGAGAATTATATCCATGATAATTTAAGAGGGAGGGGCCAACTTGTGTTGGTCTCTCTTGGTATCCCTCTACGCCATTGTGTGTCTTTGTATGATTTGGGTAGAGGGGTTCTAAAAAGAATGAGTGTTTTGGGGGGTCGGTGTGGTGTGCGGGTATGAAGCTGTTGCGTGGTAGTACAGGAAGTTTGATTTGCTTGGGGGGGCCCTGTAGGCAGTTGGTAGTGGAGTTTGGTGTAGGTTGAGGGACATCAGTGGTGGCGGTCCGAATCTGAGGGACATTAGTGGAGGGGGATTGTTCAATGTGCTGGGTGTCCTTGTTGTCATTGTGTTGTATGTGTTTGTTTGTTGGTTTTGTTGTGATTGTGGTAGGTAAAGGAAGGGGGTTGGATCCGTTAGTAGGGGTGGGCGTTGTGTGGTGTGCTGGATGTTGTAGGGTCTTCTATTGGAGTTTGTTTGTTGTGTTTGTTTCCATTGGGTGTGGTGGTGAGGGGCTGAAGTTTTTTTCTCATTTGTGGCGAGAAGGGTAGGTGGCCTTGGGGTAGGATTCTTTGGTTTTGGATTTGGAGGGGGGTGGGGTAATTAATCCATTACTAGTTAGTAAATCTATATCTATATGGATGGTATGTTTAAATGATCTAGATTTAATCTGACGTCATCATGGAGTATGATATCCATGTTAACCCATAAGTTTTATTTCTGCAGTGAGATAATCACAATGCATGTATTATCATTAAAATCATAATAACGACTTTTAATAATTAAACCATTACAAGTTAGTAAATCGATATCTATATCGATAGTATGTTTAAAAGTTTCAGATTTGATCTGACGTCATAATGGAGTGTGATATACAATTAAAGATAATGACAATGCATGTATTATCAGTGAAATCATAACAACGACTTTTAATAGTTAAATCATTACTAGTTAGTAAATCTATATATATATGGATAGTATGTTTAAATAATTTAGATTTAATCTGACGTCATCATGGAGTTTGATATCCGTGTAAATCCATAAGAGTTATTTCTACTGTGAGATAATCACAATGCATGTATTATCATTAAAATCATAATAACCACTTTTACTAATTAATCCATTACTAGTTAGTAAATATATCTATATGGATAGTATGTTTAAATAATTTAGATTTAATCTGACGTCATCATGGAGTATGATATCCATGTTAATCCATAAGTGTTATTTCTACAGTGAGATAATCACAATGCATGTATTATCATTAAAATCATAATAACCACTTTTACTAATTAATCCATTACTAGTTAGTAAATCTATATCTATATGGATAGTATGTTTAAATGATTTAGATTTAATCTGACGTCATCATGGAGTATGATATCCATGTTAATCCATAAGTGTTATTTCTGCAGTGAGATATTCACAATGCATGTACTATCATTAAAATCATAATGACCACTTTTACTATTTAATCCATTACTAGTTAGTAAATCTATATCTATATGGATAGTATGTTTAAATGAATTAGATTTAATCTGACATCATCATGGAGTATGATATCCATGTTAATCCATGTGTAATTTCTGCAGTGAGATAATCACAATGGATGTATTATCATTAAAATCATAATAACCACTTTTACTAATTAATCCATTACTAGTTATTAAATCTATATCTATATGGATAGTATGTTTAAATAATTTAGATTTAATCTGACGTCATCATGGAGTATGATATCCATTTTATTCCATAAGTGTTATTTCTACAGTGAGATGATCACAATGCATGTATTATCATTAAAATCATAATAACAACTTTTAATAATTAAACCATTACTAGTTAGTTAATCTATATCTATATGGATAGTATGTTTAAATAATTTCGATTTAATCTGACGTCATCATGGAGTATGATATCCATGTTAATCCATAAGTGTTATTACTACAGTGAGATAATCACAATGCATGTATTATCATTAAAATCATGATAACAACTTTTAATAATTAAACCATTACTAGTTAGTAAATCTATATCTATATGGATAGTATGTTTAAATAATTTAGATTTAATCTGACGTCATCATGGAGTTTGATATCCGTGTAAATCCATAGGTGTTATTTCTACTGTGAGATAATCACAATGCATGTATTATCATTAAAATCATAATAACGACTTTTACTAATTAATCCATTACTAGTTAGTAAATCTAGATATATATGGATAGTATGTTTAAGTAATTTAGATTTAATCTGACGTCATCATGGAGTTTGATATCCGTGTAAATCCATAAGTGTTATTTCTACAGTGAGATAATCACAGTGGTTCTCACGTGAATGACCTTGCTACTCATGGCCTTAGCTGTAGATGGAGTGAAGGTCGCCACTCCAGGCATTCTAGCTTAAACGACATCATCCACAGAGCACTGTCAGCTGCAAAAATACCTGCTCGTTTGGAGCCTTCTGGAGTAGCTAGATCTGATGGTAAAAGGCCAGATGGAATTTCAATGGTTCCCTGGAAAGAGGGGAAACTCCTTGTGTGGGATGCTACATGCAGAGACACCTTGGCACCATCATATCTCTCCACTGCTGAAAGAGGCCCAGGATTGGTAGCAGCAGAGGCTGAATCTCAAAAGAGGAAGAAGTATTCCTCTCTTGGAGCTAAATACTTCTTTGTTCCCATAGCATGTGAGTCTCTTGGTGTGTTTGGTGCTGAAACATTGTCCTTTCTTAAGGACCTTGGCCATCGTCTGCACAAAACCACTGGAGACTCACAATCCTACCAATTCTTACTCCAGCGCCTTTCTGTGGCAATCCAGAGAGGAAATTCCACCTCCGTCTTGGGAACATTAAGTTCCTTTGATGGTTTAGATGACTTTTAGTTCTGTGTGTGAGTGATCGAGTGTGTTAGTGTGCCAGTACATTGTATATGTTAGGTTGTGTTGTTGTTAGCCATATAATAATAAAAAAAAAATAAAAAAAAAAATAAAAAAAAAATGCATGTATTATCATTAAAATCATAATAACCACTTTTACTAATTAATCCATTTCTATTTAGTAAATATATATCTATATGGATAGTGTGTTAAAATAATATAGATTTAATCTGACGTCATCATGGAGTATGATATCCATGTTAATCCATAAGTATTATTTCTACAATGAGATAATCACAATGCATGCATTATCATTAAAATCATAGTAACCACTTTAAGTAATTAATCAATTACTAGTTAGTAAATCTATATCTATATGAATAGTATGTTTAAATAATTTAGATTTAATCTGACGTCATCATGGAGTATGATATCCATGTTAATACATAAGTATTATTTCTACAGTGAGATAATCACAATGCATGTATTTCCATTAAAATCATAAAAACGACTTTTAATAATTAAACCATTACTAGTTAGTAAATATGGATAGTATGTGAAAATAATATAGATTTAATCTGACGTTATAATGGAGTATGATATCCATGTTAATCCATAAGTGTTATTTCTGCAGTGAGATAATCACAATGCATGTATTATCATTAAATCATAATAACAACTTTTACTAATTAATCCATTACTAGTTAGTAAATCTATATCTGTATGGATAGTATGGATAAAGCTTTCAGAATTAATCTGACGTCATCATGGAGCGTGATATGCAATTAAATTCATTTGTGTTATTTCTACTGTGAGATTATCACAATGCATGTAGTATAATTAAAATCATAATAACCACTTTTACTTATTAATCCATTACTAGTTAGTGAATCTATATCTATATGGATAGTATGTTTAAATAATTTAGATTTAATCTGACGTCATCATGGAGTATGATATCCATGTTAATCCATAAGTGTTATTTCTACAGTGAGATAATCACAATGCATGAATTATCATTAAAATCATAATAACCACTTTAAGTAATTAATCCATTACTAGTTAGTAAATCTTTATCTATATGGATAGTATATTTAAAGGTTTTAGATTTAATTTGACGTAATCATGGAGTATGATATCCATGTTAATCCATGTGTTATTTCTGCAGTGAGATAATCACAATGCATGTATTTTCATTAAAATCATAATAACCACTTTTACTAATTAATCCATTACTAGTTAGTAAATCTATATCTATATAGATAGAATATTTAAAGGTTTCAGATTTAATCTGACGCCATCATGGAGTGTGATATGCAATTAAATCCATAAGTGTTATTTCTATTTTGAGATAATCACAATGCATGTATAATCATTAAAATCATAATAACCACGTTTACTAATTAATCCATTACTGGTTAGTAAATCTATATCTATATGGATAGTATGTTTAAATAATTTAGATTTAATCTGACGTCATTATGGAGTATGATATCCATGTTAATCCATAAGTGTTATTTCTACAGTGAGATAATCACAATGCATGTATTATCATTAAAATCATAATAACCACTGTTACTAATTAATCCATTACTAGTTAGTAAATGTATATCTATATGGCTAGTATGTTTAAGTAATTTAGATTTAATCTGACGTCATCATGGAGTATGATATCCATGTTAATCCATAAGTGTTACTTCTGCAGTGAGATAATCACAATGCATGTATTATCATTATAATCATAATAACGACTTTTAATAATTAAACCTTTACAAGTTAGTAAATCTATTTCTATATAGATAGTATGTTTCAAGGTTTCAGATATTTTCTGACGTCATCATGAAGTGTGATATGCAATTAAAGATAATCACAATGCATGTATTATCAGTGAAATCATAAAAACTACTTTCAATAATTAAACCATTACTAGTTAGTAATCTATTTCTATATGGATAGTATGTTTAAATAATTTAGATTTAATCTGACGTTATCAACGAGAATGATATCCATGTTAATCCATAAGTGTTATTTCTACAGTGAGATAATGCCAGTGCCCTATTTACTGCAGAAATGGGACCAGCCAACACTCCGTTACTAGGCATGGAATTGAAGATGTGAACAAACCTCATCTTTAGTGATAGCAGAAATTAGTAAGTTCAAGATCAGGTAAAAAATAAGAGCTAGGTCCTAGAGGATCCCCTTGCTGAACTCCAGATTCAGACTGCAGATGGTCCATTGAGTGCCATAACAAAGGGTGTTGGCCATAGCACCAATAGGACCAAGGAGTAAACTCTGGAAAGTGATTTTTAACTTCAATCAAGAGAGCTTTACATGACACCAAATTAAATGCATTCCTGAGATCTAGTGTCATACCAATGCTCCTCAACACATCTCATCAGCCCATGAGCAATTTTCTCTGTGCCAAAAGGGCATGCCACACCAAATTGATGTGGATGAAAAAACTCTGCTGCCTTGCATTTCACTGCAGCACACAGACACTTTCCTGTCAGGCGGTGGAGGGTTTCTGCAACAGCAATGGGCCAAAAATCCAGGGGGCAATCAGGCTTAGATTTATTCAATGCAGTCAGGTTTCCACCAGCAAATAAGACTGACAGTTGACATGGGGCTCATCCTGATGCAAGAAGATGTACAACTTCTTTAAGAGACTACAGAACTGCCATCTGAAAAGTAGAGCCTGCTGCATCAATGTGATGCTGGACATGGAGACCAGTAGGTCCAGCAGCAGTGAGTTTTAACAATACATGTAGTATCATTCAAATCATAAAAACGACATTTAATACCTAAAACATTACTAGTTCGTAAATCTATGCCTATCCACGTGGATAGTATGTTTGACAGTATTATATTTAATCTACCATTGAATGGTATGTTAAACCATACGTGTTATTTCTACATTGAGATATTCACAATACATGTATTAGCATTAAAAGGATAATAACGACCTTTAATAATTAAACCATTACTAGTTAATAAATCTAGTTCTATGTGGATAGTATGCTTGAGAGTATTAGATTTATACTACCGTTCAATGGTTTATGATAAACCATGTTAAACCATAAGTGTTATTTCTGCACTGAGATATTCACAATACATATAGTATCATTAAAATCACAATAACGACTTTTAATAATTAAACCATTACTAGTTAATAAATCCATGATTTTAATGATTGTACATGTATTGTTGTACATGCATTGTGAATATCTCAGTATAGATTTAACCCTTATGGTTTAACATGGTTTATCATAAACCATTCAATGGTAGAATAAATCTAATACTCTCAAACATACTATTCACATAGATTTAACTAGGGATGATTTAATTATTAATTAATGTAGTTATTATGATTGCAATGATAATACATGTATTGTAAATATTTCAATGTAAAAATAACACTTATGGTTTAACATGGTTTATCAGAAGCCATGAATATGCTACATTAAATCTAAAATTTTTAAACACACTCTCCACATAGATCTAGATTTAATAACTAGTAGTGCTTTAATTAAGTTGTTATGATTTTAATGAAACTACATATATTGTGAATATTTCAATGTATTCACAAGACATATACATGTACATATAATTATAATTATAATAAAATTGTCAAATATACATGACATACGAACCAAATACGAGTAATAATTACCTATACAGTACCCATATTAATTATAATAGCAACTACCTAATCTACACCCACTACCCTCTACACCTTCCTCTGCACCTCCTAAACTTGTTTTTACACAAAACCTCTGCTGGTCTAGCCTCATTCAACTTTTGGTGGGTTTTTTGAAAGATTCACGAAGTCGTTTGAGACAGCTTTCGGATGTACAGGCTCTTGCATGGTGTTAATCGGTAGAGGGATCTGGGACCCCTCCCTTTTCACAGCCACTTCCGAGTCGCACCCTTCCGCATTGTCACCAGTATGCCCTGCATCCCAATCTCTCAATGCTTTTTTCAGGTTTCCCGCTTTTCTTTCACTACGCGACAGCAGATCTTGTGCCATTACTCTGTCGTGCGCAACTTCCCATTTCTGGTCTGGCTTAAGGTCAACTACCATCCAACCAATTGAACGCGTCAAGCTATCAATTTCTTCAACCAGATCTGATCATGCACGAACGTGACGGAGATCACATATAACTCCCTCTTCTTCATACTTAAGTAACTCTACACGTGCACTTTCCTCCTCTTGATTGCAGAGTTCGTAAAAAGAAGCCGCTTTTCTCTTGAAACGAGTGCCGGAAGGAGTTTCCTCCAGCTTCACTTGCGCTTCTATGCATCGGCACTTTGCTTGTTGGAGTGCAATCTTTAATGACCTGCGAGTTGTCGTCACTGTCTAGCCATCTGGTACCGCAGCTAATAAGATCGGGGTCCTTCGCTAGCCCATCCTCTTCCGATTCATCTGATTCTTCCGATTTTCCCTCCACAAAGTATCTATCACAAAGTTCCAAACGGCTTTCATCCTCATCTTCGTCCTCCGCCTCTTCCATTCCCGCCATTTTCTTGAATAATAATAATATTTATAATTAAAATCATAATTCAATAATTAAACCATTACTAGTTAGCAAATCTAGATCTATGAGGATAGTATGTCTGAGTGTATTAGATTTAATCTACCATTGAATGGTTTATGACAAACCATGTTAAACCATGTGTCTCAATACATGTAGTATCATTAAAATCATAAAAACGACTTTTAGTAATTAAACCACTACTAGTTAGTAAATCTATATCTATATGGATAGTATGTTTAAGAGTGTTAGATTTAATGTAGCATATTCATGGCTTATGATAAACCATGTTAAACCATAAGTGTTGTTTCTAAACTGAGATATTCTGAATACATGTAATATGATTAAAGTCATAATAACGACTTTTAATAATTAAACCATTACTAGTTATTAAATTTAGATACACATGGATAGTATGTCTGAGTGTTTTAGATTTCATTTACCATTGAATGGTTTATGATAAACCATGTCAAACCATAAGTGTTATTTCTAAACTGAGATATTCACAATTCATGTAGTATCATTAAAATCATAATAACCACTTTTAATAATTAAACCATTACTAGTTAGTAAATCTAGATCCATATGGATAGTATGTCTGAGTGTACTAGATTTAATTTACCATTGAATGGTATACGATAAACCATGTAAAACCGTAAGTGTTATTTCTAAACTGAGATATTTACAATTCATGTATTGTATTATTATTATTACTATTAATTCATATTGGATTGATACAGTACAAACATGACACAGACACATGATATGCACAAAACAAGTTGCTAGCCTACTGAAGCTCAGGAGGAGGTATGGACCTGGACAGGATCGCGGTGGCATTGGCCCTGACAAGATTCATGCTCAACCTCCCGTACAGCTCATGGATGACCACTGACTTTGACTTTCCCAATGATGTAGCCAAACGGGACCCAAGTTTAGAAAAGAAATCCCTAGCCATCAAACCCCATGCCCCATAAGACTCCGCAACAACCGGGACACATACCCAACCCAAATCAGCACACTTGCCCATGTTGGCTTTAAGCTTTCTCTCCTCGGTAGCCTTAGCTGCTGCGCCAGCCGTCACTCCCGCTTCCAGAAGGGTAAGTGGGTTAAGCGGAGAAGTAACAGATAGGTCCAGAGCCGCAGGCTTGCCCATGCACCAGTGAGGGATGAGGATGTCTGCTGGATGTGTGTTGCTGTGGTCGGGAGTAAGGTTATGGCCTACTTCTAAATGGACACTAAGATGGGCATGGCGACAGGACTCGACCACAATGTCCCGAAGCCTGTTATGGCGATAGACAACATCCCCACCACGCTTGCATGTTGTGGCATGATGGCCAAGAGGATCTAGACTTTTTTCAGGACACAGTGCACATTGGGCATCACCAGAAGTGTCTAAACCTAGCCACCACTTGACAGCAACTTGAAATTGTGATGGTTCAAGGTGGAGCCCCTGGCGCTCACATGGTGGCATTGATAACCTGGAGGCTGCATGAGGTGACGAGACGGACAGCAAATGAGCCTTGTTTGCAACTGTAGAAGCTTCCATGAGGGAACTGAGAAGTTGGTTATCGAGTTTCTCTGATAACTTGCCCTGAGAGATAGCAGATGACAGGAAGTCCTCAAACTTAATGCTGTCCTCAGCAGGGACTAACTGATTAAACATGCCCACTGCATCAGACAAATGTTGGGAAGAGTTTGGGGGAAGACAAAGAAGAAATAAAGGCAGCACTTGCATGATGGGCAAGGGACATTTCAATGCCTGTGGATGATGAGAAACACCGGCGAACATCCTCATCAAACAATTGCAAAGCCTTAAACGAAAAGGATGGGGGGGGGGGGGGGGGGGGGGGGGGTAGCGCGAGCAATGTGATTTAGGCGACAAAAACCACCACAAAGGCGAATTAGAATTAATTCCACATGAGGGTCAATTGCACCAACTTCCTCAAGTTTATCTAGAAGTAATTTGGATTCAACACGCTTTGAAGAAATAAACGAGGCACAGAACTCTGCATCACCAATTAGGATTCCTAGGATTACAAAACATGCTTTGTTTGACTTAACAATCTGCTCAGGAAATCCCTCTAGGTGGTTACGACCGTAGATCTCACACTTGCCAACATTGATGAAAAGCCCTAAAGAGGGTCCATCCTGTTGGAGCAGTGATATAACCCTCAGCAAAGCAGACCTTGGACCAGCTAGGACCCCATCGTCTAAGTACCATGCATGGAGCAAAAGGCTCGAGCAATCAATGTCCTTAGCTACATGTATTTTAAGCACTAGGATGTTCAGAACAAGGGAAAAAAGGAGTGGACCCAGAGGATTGCCTTGCTGGACTCCAGACTCTGATGTGAGGGATCCCATAGAATGCCACAACAATGGGTGCTTACTGTAGCACCAACTTACCCATGGAAGCAACTCTGGAAAATACTTTTCACACTCGGATATATGAACTTGACGAGAAGCTAGGTTAAAAGCATTCCTCATATCAACTTTGAGGACTCCAAAATCCTCGTCCATCCAATGCTTCTCAACACAAGATCTTACACTGTGTGCAATTTTCTCAGCTCCAAAGGAGCACGCAACACCATACTGAAAAGGATTAAAGAAATCTGCAGCCTTTGTCTTTATTGCCACACATAGGCATTTTGCCGTCAACCTACAAAGAGACTCACCAACTGCAATAGGGCGGATATCTCCTGGTGATGACTTATTCAGAGCTGTGAGGTTGGCTCCAGCCAGGTAAACAGAAACCTCTTTATGAGCTTTACCCAGTGCCAGCATGATGATGACTGCTCTAAGTGATTGAAGCATAGGTATTTGTAGGTGTACTTCTGCTGCATCATTAAAATCATAATAAAGACTTTTAATAACTAGTTAGTAAATGTAGATCTATATGGATAGTGGGTATGAGTGTATTAGATTTAATTTACTATTGAATGGCTTAAGATAATCTATGTTAAACCATAAGTGTTATTTCTAAACTGACAATACATGTATTATCATTAAAATCATAATAAAGACTTTTAATAATTAAACCATTACTAGTTAGTAAATCTAGATGCATAGGGATAGTATGTCTGAGTATATTAGATTTAATCTACCATTCAATGTTTTATGATAAACCATGTTAAACCATAAGCTAAACTGAGATATTCACAATAAATGTAGTCTTTGACATTCATTAATTTATAATCATTACAGGATAAATGGACATGCACGAATACACTGATATATAAACATAGACTAAACACAATGTACACAAAATGCTAACTATATATCTACCCTACATCACTTTGACTGTAGTATCATTAAAAGACTTTAAATAGTTAAACCATTACTAGTCATTAAATCTAGATCCATATGGACAGTGTGTGTGTATTAGATTTAATTTACCATTGAATGGTTTACGATAAATCATGTTAAACTGTAAGTGTTATTTCTAAACTGAGATATTCACAATTCATGTATTATCATTAAAATCATAATAAAGACTTTAATAACTAGTTAGTAAATGTAGATCCATATGGATAGTGTGTATGAGTGTATTAGATTTAATTTACTATTGAATGACTTATGATAAACCATGTTAAACCATAAGTTTTACTTCTACACTGAGATATTCACAATGCATGTAGTATCATTAAAATCATAATAACGATTTTTAATAATTAAACCATAACTAGTTAGTAAATCTAGATCTATATGGATAGTATGCCAGAGTGTATTAGATTTAATTTACCATAGAATGGTTTATGATAAACCATGTTAAACCATAAGTGTTATTTCTACACTGACAATACATATAGTATCATAAAAAATAATAATAACGACTTTAAGTGTAATAGATTTAATTTACCATTGAATAGTTTATGATAAACCATGTTAAACGATAAGAGATATTTCTTAACTTAGATATTCACAATACATGTACAGTGGTGTTCACCGAAAGAGGGGAAAAATGCAATTATGCACATTTTTGATTTTATCTCATGAATGGTATATAATTATATTATGCCAATTACAATTTTAGATTCACCATCTACATTTGAACGGAATACATTTGCTTTAATTCAATTATAACTTATAAACAAAACAATGCACCTTAGTAAACAACTGCTGGTCAGGTAGGATGTTCAAGGCTATAATTCCTCTATACTTTGTAGTTAAGCTACCAAATTTTTTTGTATGTACCCAATATAGGTGAGTACCTAAAGTGTTGTGTTGAGCTCTTAAGTCTCACTCGCTATAGAGATTGGTAGGAAAGTATCACTTTTCAGAGGGAGGCGTGGTCTTCGTATGAATTCGGACAAATTAGTTTGACATAAGGATTAAAATTGACTTTTTCTAAATGAGAGGTCTCTGGGGTTTTATATAATTTATAACATTTTTTTGGCAGCTTGCTATCGGCATTAAACAATCCATGAAATGCTCATTGAAAGCCATTCTTCATCTGTTTTTAGGATTTCTCCGTATGTCATAGTAAAAATGCAGCAACGAATAATAGTATTTGTGTTTGTAAGCACGGTACGTAACTTTAAAAAGCATTTCTACGTGTAGAATACTTGATATAATAAGTACAAATGCAAATATCATGATTATGTGCTAAGGATTAAAATTGAATTTTTCTAAATGAGAGGTCTCTGGGGTATCCATATGAAAAGCCGTTATTATGATTTTAATGATACTACATCTATTGTGAATATCTCAGTTTAGAAATAGCATTTATGGTTTAACATGGTTTATCATAAACCATTCTATGGTAAATTAAATCTAATACACGCATACTATCCATATAGATCTAGATTTACTAACTAGTAATAGTTTACTTATTAAAAGTCGTTATTAAGATTTTAATGATACTACATGTATTGTGATTATGTCAGTTTAAAAATATAACTTATGGTTTAACATGGTTTATCATAAACCATTCAATGGTAAATTAAATCTAATACACTCAGACATACTATCCATATGGATCTAGATTTACTGACTAGTAATGCTTTAATTATTAAAAGTCGTTATTATGATTTTAATGATACTACACTGTATTGTGAATATCTGAGTTTAGAAATAACACTTATGGTTTAACATGGTTTATCATAAACCATTCAATGGTAAATTAAATCTAATACACTCAGACATACTATCCATATGGAAATAGGTTTATTAATATGTAATGGTTTAATTATTAAAAGTCGTTATTATGATTTTAATGATACTACTGTATTGTGAATATAGTTTAGAAATAACACTTATGGTTTAACATGGTTTATCATAAACCATTCAATGGTAAATTAAATCTATTAAACTCAGACATACTATCCATATGGATCTTGATTTACTAACTAGTAATGGTTTAATTATTAAAAGTCGTTATTATGATTTTAATGATACTACATGTATTGTGAATATCTCAGTTTAGAAATAACACTTATGGCTTAACATGGTTTATCATAAACCATTCAATGGTAAATTAAATCTAATACACTCAGACACACTATCCATCACAGCCCTCCGCGACTGGACAAAAGGGTCCATAATTAGACAATACCGTAAACCAAAAAAATCCATTGCGACTATATGCGCCATGGCCTCATTAAAATGGCTTTTTTTGAGAGAGCTATATCTTGTTCATTTTACCATTGAATACCTGTTCAGCCCTTCCATTTAACTGGTGTATCATCGTAGTAGAGACTATACCATATGCGCACTCTTCATATCGCAAACCTTAATAACGCGCAGCCAATTTGTTTGGATATCGTAAGGGAAAGGGGTAGCTTTAGGCTGAAAACACCAAGCACAGACAAATTCTCAAGACGGTTGGTTTGCCGCACCGTCAACTACACACAATTAGGTGTACAGTAACACCATTCAGATGCAGCCATACTTTTTTTTTCATCACACAATAAACGGTTTTGTTTGGCTATGAATAATGCGGCTTCAGTTGCTTTGTTCGGTCACATAGCCTACCACAGAGACCAGCTCCAGAAACGTTGCAGAGTCCTTTTGGTGGCTACAAGGAAGAAAAGGAGGGCATTCTATCAATGTTCAGAGTTACCATAAGTATACACCCCCTGATGGCACCCACTGGAAGTGCCATTCGGTGCTTGTGACGTGTATGAGCAGTACTTTGACAGTGTAGTTATAAGTGTATAAGGAGAATTCTGTTTATACTGGCATTAGTGTAGTACAGTAAATAGAAGGGAAAGTGTAACAACCAGGGAGAATGGGAGGGAGGGAGGAGAGGGGGAGGAGAGGGGAGGAGAAGGGGAGGGAGAGGGGAGGAGAGGGGGAAGGGGAGGGAGAGGGGAGGAGTGGGGGAGGGAGAGGGGAGGAGGGGGAGGGAAAGAGGAGGAGAGGAGAGAGGGAGAGGGGAGAAGAGCGGGAGGGAGAGGGGAGGAGAGGGGGAGGGAGAGGAGAGGAGAGGGGGAGGGAGAGGGGAGGAGAGGGGGAGGGAGAGGGGAGGGAGAGGGGAGGAGAGGGGAGGGAGAGGGGGAGGGAGAGGGGAGGGAGAGGGGAGGAGAGGGGAGGAGAGGGGAGGAGAGGGGAGGGAGAGGAGTGGAGAGGGAGGGGAGAGGGAGAAAAGGGAGCAGAGGAGGCAAAAGGTAGGAAGGGGGAGGGGTGGTGAGGGGAGGGAGGAGGGAGAGGGGAGGGAGAGGGGAGGGGAGGGAGAGGGGAGGGAGGAGAGGGGAGGGAAGGGAGGGAGGAGAGGGGAGGGAGGAAAGGGAAGGAGGAGAGGGGAGGGAGGAGAGGAAAGGAGGAGAGGGGAGAAGAGGGAGGGGAGGGAGAGGGGAGGGAGAGGGGAGAGGGGAGGGAGGGAGAGGGGAGGGAGGGGAGGGAGAGGAGAGGGGAGGGAGAGGGGAGGGAGGAGAGGGGATTATAACAATGGGCAAGGTGGACGGGTGCAGGCTTTGGTCTACTTGGTTAACAGGGGGTAGAGTCTATCCGGACTATCCATGCCCGGTCCACACCCCTCTCTTATTGTTCAAGAGCACAGGCTATCCATTGCACCCCGGATTGTGAAAGCAATTCCACGCCAAACAAAGCAAAAAAAATCGTGGATAGGCATTCTATCCCTTTTCAAACACGTCCATACGCACATGTATCATTAATAATTATCACGGCTCAAACCATAGTATAGTTCACACGCGTATACCATCGCGAAGAAAAAGTATGGCTACAGTTTCATACTACATGTTGTAAGTACCTTCTGTCTCCTTTTGTTCTGTGCTTCCATCTGGGGAGCAGAATTTGTCTGCGTGGTCGAAAAAGTACGTTGAAGTCGATGGGTTCGTCAAAAAATGGCTGCTTGTAGGAAGCAGTGGAGAGAAAACTAGGCCATGTGACATTGGCTACTAATAGAACAAAGGTACTTCATTCCCATGCATGTATGGCCTTTAAATGGTGACAAGTTCAAACATGTTAACACGTAGTGCAAAGTTTGTAAGGTTGTCGGTTGTCAAGGGTGGTTGCTAAGGCATTACGCCACTTTTTCAATATTTCTATAGGTATGCCTTTTGTCCACAAAATGTATGGCCGCATAGGGCTGTGCCATATGGATCTGAATTTACTAACTAGTAATGGTTTAATTATTAAAAGTCGTTATTATGATTTAAATGATACTACATGTATAGTGAATATCTCAGTATAAAAATAATACATGGTTTAGCATGGTTTATCATAAACCATTGAATGGTAAATTAAATCTAATACATTCAGACATACTATCCATATGGATCTAGATTTCATAACTTGTAATGGTTTAATTTTTAAAAGTCGTTATGATTTTAATGATACTACATGTATTGTGAATATCTCAGTTTAAAAATGACACTTATGGTTTAACACGGTTTGTCATAAACCATTCAATGGTAAATTAAATCTAATACACTCAGACATACTATCCATATGGAACTAGATTTACTAACTAGTAATGGTTTAATTATTAAAAGTCGTTATTATGATTTTAATGATACTACATGTATTGTGAATATCTGAGTTTAGAAATAACACTTATGGTTTAACATGGTTTATCATAAACCATTCAATGGTAAATTAAATCTTATACACTCAGACATACTATCCATATGGAAGTAGGTTTATTAATATGTAATGTTTTAATTATGAAAAGATCTTTGTAATAATATATATAATTTCACCTATACAATGATTATAATAACGCAAAACACACACAAACTACTACAGAAGCCACTAAATATCGAGAGTTACGTTAGTAACTCTCATACAGGATTTCACCCCGATTGTGAATATCATTACAAAAACGGGACCCGCTTCTAACGGGTCTCCTATCGATCGGATGGCTTAGATAGTTGTCGGTATCGAACAAGGAATCAAAAGAGAGCCGTTTTGTGTTTGTTTGATGTCGCATAACCGTGTCGTTCAAGAGAACAAAAGGGATTCTGTTTTTACTTGTCCCCAGACAGAACGGTGGCCATTTTCTCCTTCCTTTATTTGTAAAGAACTCGAGATAAGAACCGTTTTAAAAAACGCGAATGATGCCAGTACGTTTAGAATTTCAAGTGGCAGTGCCCTTTTGAGTCAGATACTCGTGGATCCTATTGGACCTTGAACTGATAGCATAAATATATACTAGTATGTTGATAACTTTACTGGGGATAAAACTCGACACAGGAGCTGTTTCAAACAACCTCAGTGGTATCAATAGGTTCAGAATTTCAAGTTATATCCGTACAAGTGAGTATGTTCATAGGGATCGCTTGTTACAGTAGCTCAGGCTAGAAATGGTGTGTTTCAAGCCATACGGCCATGATATATGCTGTAAGCCACACCTACTTGAGCTTAAATAGAACTACACGTGAGGCTTTGTACATGGTGTTCCTGTTCATAGTATATATCATTTGCTTTTGTTAGTGAAGTTGCTTTTGTCAAAATGCTTTCACGTCAGCGTAAGGCTAGAGCCAAATGTCGAGCGGAATACCTCCAAAAGCGAGAGGAAATATTGAAGGAACGGTCGTCAGAAGAGAGCAAAGAAAAAGCTTGAGAACGATATCACCGGAACCCCGAGCCAAAACTAACCGCTGAGGAAGAACGATATCACCAGAACTCCGATGGAAAGCAAGCCGCTGAGTGGGAAAAATATACAAGAACCCCGAGCCAATACTATCTTTAAAGCGGCAATGGTGCAATGAAAATAAAGCGGCCATGAACAGTGCAGAACATTGGGACGGTTCCATCGCTTCTCCTGCGAAAAGAATGCGATTGCAAGAACGACCAACAGATCAACATGCTGCACGAAGCAAATGCCACCGCGCGAGGATAATGGGCTTAGAAAGATATCTACCATAGTACCAATATAAACCCCAAAGGTACGTATACGTTCGAATTCGAATGAGTGATACAATACGTATTTTGAACATGTACATGCATGCGTGTATTATAAAATAATGTTTATAAACCTTTGCATTGCTAAGTCACCATGGACATAGTGCCCATATTACCAGGGCAACCTCATCCCTCTATCCTGCACATTCTCTCAGAAGGTTCTATATTCAGCTACTGTGTGTGGGAAGGTGTCTTTCTACTGACAGCTCAGACATGTGTGGTTCAATCATTGTAGTAACTATATAGGTGTTACAGCAAGTTTGATGGGGGGTCAAGGCAGATATGGAGGCAGCAAGCCACATAGTTCTGCAGAAGTTTAAGGGCATTCTCCATTTGAAGACCTGTTGAGTAACACAACCAATTATTTTCAACCTGTTCCAGGGTTGTGAACAACCTGTTCCGACCCTAATACATCAGGATTGTTTTGACCCAGGCGGGCAATACCCGGGACCAGGGAATAATTTATCAGGCCTGAAACAACCTGAAACACCCCGGTACCAGGACTGGTATGGCCATTCAAACGTGGCCTCGATGCTATAGCATAAAATTTATTTCTAGTTATTATCGTTTTCATTTGTTGTCAAAAGCTTCATTGAAAAACAAAATTACAAATACGTCCATACATCACTATTACTGCTGCATGTTCGGGAGCACAACACCAGGTTTGATGATATGATGATTGCCATCATTTGCCACTGTAAAGGTACGAATGAAGTTATAAAACAACATATTTTGCTTTACTTACGTGTGGAAGACGCCTGCTTCTGGCGTTTAACCAGTGAATGTCTCTGTTTATCTACATAGTGAAAGAATAGTATATATAAACTTACTGTCTAAATGAAGTCCATTTCAATCCCTACAAAAACGAACAGCAGTACAATGTCAAAACATATAGGTATGGAACTTACGCTCGAGGTGATCTTGGTAAATTGACACTGAAAGCTATAGAGCTTAAATAAACAACTGGCATATGTAACTTACGACTGGTGATGGCGTTGCTACCATTTAGCAAGCCACGTGCGTAAGTAACTTACGATCGCGGTAGGCCTAGTCATGGTAAACCAGCAACAGGCTTATTTCTGTTTAGCTGAAATGCACACATGTAAACCCTAAGATACAGGCTTAACATAGGAAGCTTACCTGGTACTGCTTCATACCCGTTTTGGCTGCTCTAGTAAAAAGTATCGATCCTTGCGTACCGGTATGTACAAAACAGAATGATACCAAAATACAAGCTGGATAGAACTTACATGAACGGGCAGTTATTTTTTCCTGGCGAATAGCTCTTTGTGTACTTGGGCTTCCGTCAACTTGGCTTTCTACGTCCTCACAGACATTTCTGGTCACGCGAGCTCAGATTTGCCGCGCACGTGATATTGGTAACTTGGTGAACATGAGATGTAAGATACCTACCATACATTAATTGTTATTTGAACATGAGACAGATAAGTAATTTTTTAATGCTTTCAATGTTCTCTGCAGACAAGGCAGTATTGGACGAATGTACTTCCCATAGCTCGGTTATGATTGTAAATACATTTACTCTGGCTGGCTGGTTTATGTTCAACTGATTGTGGTTTGATGTACTGTCCACACTGATGAGACTTCTGTGAAGACAACCAATCTCAGAAGATTTGTTATTGTGAATAAAGGACAGAGAAATCCATTCAACTGTTATCCTTGTGTGACCTCATCCATTTGCTGGATAATACAAAGTGGCTTGGATCACCGCTAGTCTTACATGCCACTAGAGGGCAGAACTGAAGGGTACTAATATTTCACCATCCTAACTCACTTCACTCAACTCTGTCCTCTGTTGCTTAAGCTGAACAAATTTACACTGCCCATTGAGGTACAGAAGTATCGCAGTTCACTCCATGCGGCATAGGAATTAGACATAAGCATAGCTGGATTTTGACATCCTCAAGTTCAACTTAATCACAGATGTGCCACACTGTGGAGGTACATCATACCATCCGATAATGCACAGCCGCGCCTAGCAATATAGAATGGAAGCTTACATCTCTGCATGCATTGATACTTACATGCATACATATGTAGAAACATCATATCCATCGCAACCATGTATACATGTACTGTTACATACATATGTATGTATGTTATATACATACATACATACATACATACATACATACATACATACATACATACATACATACATACATACATACATACATACATACATACATACATACATACATACATACATACATACATACATACATACATACATACATACATACATACATACATACATACATACATACATACATACATACATACATACATACATACATACATACATACATACATACATACATACATACATACATACATACATACATACATACATACATACATACATACATACATACATACATACATACATACATACATACATACATACATACATACATACATACATACATACATACATACATACATACATACATACATACATACATACATACATACATACATACATACATACATACATACATACATACATACATACATACATACATACATACATACATACATACATACATACATACATACATACATACATACATACATACATACATACATACATACATACATACATACATACATACATACATACATACATACATACATACATACATACATACATACATACATACATACATACATACATACATACATACATACATACATACATACATACATACATACATACATACATACATACATACATACATACATACATACATACATACATACATACATACATACATACATACATACATACATACATACATACATACATACATACATACATACATACATACATACATACATACATACATACATACATACATACATACATACATACATACATACATACATACATACATACATACATACATACATACATACATACATACATACATACATACATACATACATACATACATACATACATACATACATACATACATACATACATACATACATACATACATACATACATACATACATACATACATACATACATACATACATACATACATACATACATACATACATACATACATACATACATACATACATACATACATACATACATACATACATACATACATACATACATACATACATACATACATACATACATACATACATACATACATACATACATACATACATACATACATACATACATACATACATACATACATACATACATACATACATACATACATACATACATACATACATACATACATACATACATACATACATACATACATACATACATACATACATACATACATACATACATACATACATACATACATACATACATACATACATACATACATACATACATACATACATACATACATACATACATACATACATACATACATACATACATACATACATACATACATACATACATACATACATACATACATACATACATACATACATACATACATACATACATACATACATACATACATACATACATACATACATACATACATACATACATACATACATACATACATACATACATACATACATACATACATACATACATACATACATACATACATACATACATACATACATACATACATACATACATACATACATACATACATACATACATACATACATACATACATACATACATACATACATACATACATACATACATACATACATACATACATACATACATACATACATACATACATACATACATACATACATACATACATACATACATACATACATACATACATACATACATACATACATACATACATACATACATACATACATACATACATACATACATACATACATACATACATACATACATACATACATACATACATACATACATACATACATACATACATACATACATACATACATACATACATACATACATACATACATACATACATACATACATACATACATACATACATACATACATACATACATACATACATACATACATACATACATACATACATACATACATACATACATACATACATACATACATACATACATACATACATACATACATACATACATACATACATACATACATACATACATACATACATACATACATACATACATACATACATACATACATACATACATACATACATACATACATACATACATACATACATACATACATACATACATACATACATACATACATACATACATACATACATACATACATACATACATACATACATACATACATACATACATACATACATACATACATACATACATACATACATACATACATACATACATACATACATACATACATACATACATACATACATACATACATACATACATACATACATACATACATACATACATACATACATACATACATACATACATACATACATACATACATACATACATACATACATACATACATACATACATACATACATACATACATACATACATACATACATACATACATACATACATACATACATACATACATACATACATACATACATACATACATACATACATACATACATACATACATACATACATACATACATACATACATACATACATACATACATACATACATACATACATACATACATACATACATACATACATACATACATACATACATACATACATACATACATACATACATACATACATACATACATACATACATACATACATACATACATACATACATACATACATACATACATACATACATACATACATACATACATACATACATACATACATACATACATACATACATACATACATACATACATACATACATACATACATACATACATACATACATACATACATACATACATACATACATACATACATACATACATACATACATACATACATACATACATACATACATACATACATACATACATACATACATACATACATACATACATACATACATACATACATACATACATACATACATACATACATACATACATACATACATACATACATACATACATACATACATACATACATACATACATACATACATACATACATACATACATACATACATACATACATACATACATACATACATACATACATACATACATACATACATACATACATACATACATACATACATACATACATACATACATACATACATACATACATACATACATACATACATACATACATACATACATACATACATACATACATACATACATACATACATACATACATACATACATACATACATACATACATACATACATACATACATACATACATACATACATACATACATACATACATACATACATACATACATACATACATACATACATACATACATACATACATACATACATACATACATACATACATACATACATACATACATACATACATACATACATACATACATACATACATACATACATACATACATACATACATACATACATACATACATACATACATACATACATACATACATACATACATACATACATACATACATACATACATACATACATACATACATACATACATACATACATACATACATACATACATACATACATACATACATACATACATACATACATACATACATACATACATACATACATACATACATACATACATACATACATACATACATACATACATACATACATACATACATACATACATACATACATACATACATACATACATACATACATACATACATACATACATACATACATACATACATACATACATACATACATACATACATACATACATACATACATACATACATACATACATACATACATACATACATACATACATACATACATACATACATACATACATACATACATACATACATACATACATACATACATACATACATACATACATACATACATACATACATACATACATACATACATACATACATACATACATACATACATACATACATACATACATACATACATACATACATACATACATACATACATACATACATACATACATACATACATACATACATACATACATACATACATACATACATACATACATACATACATACATACATACATACATACATACATACATACATACATACATACATACATACATACATACATACATACATACATACATACATACATACATACATACATACATACATACATACATACATACATACATACATACATACATACATACATACATACATACATACATACATACATACATACATACATACATACATACATACATACATACATACATACATACATACATACATACATACATACATACATACATACATACATACATACATACATACATACATACATACATACATACATACATACATACATACATACATACATACATACATACATACATACATACATACATACATACATACATACATACATACATACATACATACATACATACATACATACATACATACATACATACATACATACATACATACATACATACATACATACATACATACATACATACATACATACATACATACATACATACATACATACATACATACATACATACATACATACATACATACATACATACATACATACATACATACATACATACATACATACATACATACATACATACATACATACATACATACATACATACATACATACATACATACATACATACATACATACATACATACATACATACATACATACATACATACATACATACATACATACATACATACATACATACATACATACATACATACATACATACATACATACATACATACATACATACATACATACATACATACATACATACATACATACATACATACATACATACATACATACATACATACATACATACATACATACATACATACATACATACATACATACATACATACATACATACATACATACATACATACATACATACATACATACATACATACATACATACATACATACATACATACATACATACATACATACATACATACATACATACATACATACATACATACATACATACATACATACATACATACATACATACATACATACATACATACATACATACATACATACATACATACATACATACATACATACATACATACATACATACATACATACATACATACATACATACATACATACATACATACATACATACATACATACATACATACATACATACATACATACATACATACATACATACATACATACATACATACATACATACATACATACATACATACATACATACATACATACATACATACATACATACATACATACATACATACATACATACATACATACATACATACATACATACATACATACATACATACATACATACATACATACATACATACATACATACATACATACATACATACATACATACATACATACATACATACATACATACATACACCAACCAGTACGCCCACTCTGTGTTGTGTCCAGCCTCAGATTGCTACTTCCGATCTACATGCGCTAAAGGAGTTAAAATCCATCTCTGTAAAACACATCTTTGGTCAAAATCTGATGTAGATGCTGTAGAACTTTGAATGTTTTAGCTTGGTGATATATATGTTCTCAGGCTAACTATGCCAGTCTAGTCTCTTCCTTACATACATACATGCATGCATGCATGCATGCATGCACATGTGCACACATACACACACACACACACACATACACACACATATATAACAATAATAATATGCCGTTGTTTTATACAAGTATAACATAGATATATCACCAGCTTTTTCCTTGTGTTTAAGTGTTGATGTACTTTTATAGAGAGAGTTCAAAGTAAAGGAACATAGAGGGACAGGGCATGAAAAGTCACTAAGTGGGCGGGTAGCCCTTGGAGGGTGGGTAGCCCTAGGAGGGTGGGTAGCCCTTTAAGGGTGGGTAGCCCTTGCATGTTGACCATGTTTTGGGGTGTTATGATTTCTCAGATATTTCACACTGACTAGTGAAACGTTTATTACAGATTCCTCAATAGCAGCTATGCTGTAGGGAGGATGCACCCTTGTGGCAGTCTCGCAACATCCTAGCCTTCTCATTAAGCTTTGCTTCCATTAAGGCCACGCCATTAAAAAGCGAGTTCTCCACTGTGACCTCAATACTGCAATACATTGCCAGTTGTTGGAGAGACCAAAAGGAGAGGTCTTTAGAAACACAGCCCCTCCATCCACATTTTGATTTATGTTGTGGGCAATTTGCAGATGAAGTTTCCCCACAAAGTATTTGTTTAGGAAGTCTGTACATTAATTGTCCTCCATTATGTAGATATGGCCCAGCCACCGTTGCATAGCTATGGAAATAAGAGTAGAGGCATGATGTTGGAGGTGGGATCTTGCGAGAACAGTGTAGTGTCAGGAATATGTTGCCATCCAACCTATACTTAATTTCAACACCATCATTGTGGTCACGTCTTGATGCATCACTAGTACTTTATTGAAGTAGGTTAAGCAGGAAGGGTGCCAGCACACACCCCTGTTTGAGACCAGTTGAAACTTGAAGAGGTTCTGATGACACCATCAACACGAACTGAGGCTTCCATATTGACATGAAGGCCTCTTAATATGTGACTAACTTTGATGGGAAGCCCAATCGTGCTAGTAGCAACCACAAGGTATAGGCCTTTTTCAAACACACACTGGCGCTCACACACACGTGCACACACACATACATACACACACATATATATGCATGTATACATACCCCCCCTCCCCACGTACAATACATATACCTTACGAAGTTAAGAGTCACCATTGTAGAGCTAAAAAGCTTTACTAGTAGATCATCACTGCATCTGCATCAATAACATGCATCCACAACACTCGTATTTCTAACAGATAGGGTTAAAACTCTATGCATACCGCTAGGAGTTGATCATGATGTAAAGAATGCTCATTTAGCACAGAAACACTGTGTGCAATGTCCTTGCTAGGAGCCCATATATTCGTTCTGGCTTCAAATCAAAGAATTATAAGCCTCACATCTGCAAATAGCTTTTTGGTAACACATCAATGTCTGACCTTTCTGTGTTGTAGACAATGATGCTGAACCTGCAACATGAAGCATGCCCCCTGGCCCCCTTTATTCCTTGTGACTTACAGAGCAACTCCACTCAGCCAGCACTATAAACATACAGCATGCTCTGGGTTCTAGTTCTTCCTAGCATGCATGCTATATGTATTTAATATATCCACGATTGGCTCTGAGCCTATTTTGGAATTCACCGGCTTATTCACGTAGTAATATGGAGAGTGACTATAGGTAATGAATCTGGAGTGGTTTTGTGCACGTATATAAGTCAACGTGACACTGCAACCTAAGTCCATTTTTAATCAGTATAGTTCAACGAGCGTACTAAACTGTTAACGCAACCAGCATTGAAACAGGCCTGTTTTTCGGGGTAAATACAAGGAAGTAATAGGTTTTCTAATTAAAATATGATTAGTGCGTATAATTATAAACGTACGTAATACGGTCAGAATTCCGACCCCGAAAAACACGATCAATACAGGGCCAAAGTCCTGTACCAGTACCGGTACAGGACAATCAGGACTGGTACAGGTTTTGCAGGACTGGTTTAGGACTGTTAGGAATTGGTCGTGTATGCATAGGTGTCAATGGCCTGCCTGAGCAGGCCTGAGCAGTTTAGCCCTTCCCACTATTGTGTTCTGCCTGCATAATTTTATTCAATGTTTCTTTGAAGTGCACTGCGGTGACTGAAATGGCTTCTGTTTACCAAGCATGCTATCTGCTTACATGTATGTCTTTGTCAACACCTCCAAGACTTGATTCTTCCATTCTGTTTTAACATTTTAGAACGCTTCCTAGCTGTGCAGGTCACATGTGTAACTTTGGAAAGGAAAACAAAGGTATGGATATAAAAATCACGTTACGCTATTTGACTGGTGTACTCAATGTATAGAAGAGTACATCTACATAGGTCTGCAGAAGTTTAAGGGCATTCTCCATTTGAAGACCTGTTGAGGTATGCATAGGTGTCAATGGCCTGCCTGAGCATGCCATGATGTTTAGCCCTTGCCACGCTGTTAGCTGATATGGCTTTAATAGTGTAAAGATGTTGGTGCAATATCAAGGTAAATGAATGCTGCATCAAGTTGAGTATATTAGTAATGTTTCTTTATCTACTCTGTAGAGATGTGCGTCAGTGTCTTCTGTCAGTTGCAAAAATGGTGGTGTGACATTTGGTTCTGAGCCTCTACCAACACCAGAAAAAAATAGCAACTGTATGGAACACCACCAAGATACAGCAGTGGGTCCTACAGCTACCAGTCTGCCTCAATGCAATCAGCTACCATGGGAGAGTCACTCGTAGGGGAGCTACCAGCGCCCATATTACCTTGTTTCTCCATACACCAGTCATTGGTACACAATGAAACAAGCTGTAAAAGAAAAAGGTAATGGTGGTGTACAGGTGACATTTACTGAGCCTCTACCAACACCAGGTTAAAGAGCTTTGAAAGGGGAAAAAAAAAGGCTTAATGGAACATCAGTAAGATACTGCATTCATCCCTTCAAAGTGACGTAAGTGTCTAGTAACAGGGGGGGAGAAAAAGGTGCCTGTAGATCTATATGGGCTTGTAGAGTGTGTACCAGCTGGCGGTGCATGTACATGTACAGTCATCACTTTTGTAGATTGCATCCTATCAGTAAATGCATGTTAGTATTCACTGCGTCTTTGAACATCTTATGTGATTACCAAACATGTTTAGGTCTGCTGGTGTTGATATGGCTTCTGTTTACCTGAATGTATCTACACTCCGCAATTTAATTGCTCATGTATACATGTAACTTAACAGCAGTGTATGACTCCATCAACACTTCTAAGATTTCATTTGAACACTTACTGTGTACAGGTCACAAGTAAAGGTATGATATAAATATGATGATTCACTATTTCACTGGTGTACTCTACATGTATAGGAGGATGACAGTAGTGTTTGAATGATGTTGGTCCTGAGACGCTTAGGTTGGCAATGCAATGTGATGATGGCATGTACTGCGAAGATTGTTCAGTGGAGTTAGGGACCAGACTTGGTGATGGTTGTGTACAAATGTAGGTGTGTGGAATTAGTGATGGTACATCACACTTTTCAGGGATCAGATTTGTTGAAGCTTCCTCCAGAATGTAATAAATGGAGTGCTTTTATTTGGTCTTTGATTGGAGTTCAGCTGACATGGCTGGTGGTGACTCGAAAATGTTGGTGTTTTGCGACTCAGAACGGACTGTTGCAGTTGTTTGTGTTGGAGCAGGATAGTTAGTCTGTTTTTGCCGCATAATGTGGATTTTACCTAGTTGCTGTGTTGTGTTGTAGTCATAGTGTGCATCATGTGACATTGGCACCAATTGGGTATAGTCATAGTAACAATGTAATATTAATTAATGACGCAATAATAGTACATATACATAGCACATCAAAAAAGAGTGATGACTGACTTTCCCGGGATGACAACTACTGAACTACATTGATTAAAGAGCTAGCACCGCATGATACTCTCAGATCGAAGGGCTAAACAAGTGTATAGCAACAGATTTTTAGCCCAAATGTCTTTACCTTGGTTTTAGACACATGCATATCCATGAATCGATTAAGCTACGGGGTAGGCTCTCCTCTTTCTTAGTCTCATACCCAGACCCAAATGTACGTAACAATTTCCGCGTAGCGGTGATGTAATCCATCCGCTGCTGCGAACGGGTCTGGGGCCAAGATTAATAATCGGGTATGAAAAAAAATTAATGAAACAAGTAAATAAAAAACATTCTCTTTGAGAAAGTTGGTGGCATATAGGATTTGAAGGCAATGGTGGTGTAAAAAGGAAGGAAACAAGGGTCTAATAATAAGGGAAAATGGAATAGTCCTATGTTTAGCACACGAACAGCATACTATATCCTAAATGTGCTAAATATAGGACTATTCCATTTTCCCTTATTATTAGACCCTTGTTTCCTTCCTTTTTACACCACCATTGCCTTCAAATCCTATATGCCACCAACTTTCTCATAGAGAATGTTTTTTATTTACTTGTTAAGAAACATGAGAAGCTGTGCTGAAATTCATTCTGGCAGGTATGGAAGCCTTGCTCCATCTTCAATCTCCATCCTTCTCCTCCATTTCACTCTACTGCCGCGAATGCACAGATTTGTAGCACGAAGGACAGCAAAAAGCATTCTTGCACGCACATAGCCCAGCACTTCACTGTAAGACTTGTGCCACATTGCAGCTAAAATGACATATAAATGTCTTTGCCTCAAGACCCAGTGCCCATCAGCTGTCACAACAAAAGGTGTAAAAGAAGCATTGATTGTTTCAGCAGCTTGTGAGTATTTGTGTTTCATAGTGTGTTCAATTGAGGAAAGAACTGCACCCACATCACGATGCAAGTAAGAATTCGCATCTGAATCTACTACTCAAACATCAAAAAAGTAGTAGCTTGAGGCTGCCATACACCACGAACAGAAAGATCAGCAACCAAAGCAGGAACCTTTTCATGGTCATTGGGTTCTCTTACAACAGGTTCTCTCACAACATCTTTGTATGCAATTGAAGCCAAATGACCAAGGGCATCCCTAATCTCATTATGTCTTTGGATGACTAAACCTCCCTTTCTACAATCAAGGGCATGTCTAGTGCTGAACTGACTACCACAACCATCACACAGAGCTGGCAATCGTAGTAATGGTCGATGATATCTCAGTGCCAGTGAGTCCCGAAATTCAGTGGCAGATAGATCAAAATGATGGTATGCCATTGGTATCACTGTCAACCATGCTGAGGTCTTTCCATCAATTCCTCGTTGTATAGCTCTCTTCTTGTTGTTGTCAAAGGTTTGTAGAACTGAATTCAGAAGGTTCTGGTATTGGATTTCAATGTCATGATTTAATTCCCGGTGTAGCTTCGAAAGGTGGTCTATGTGATTAAATACTGAGAAGGATGAATTACACTTGATTGCATTAACTATATGAGCTGTACATTTTCTTGAACTTGCAAAGGAAGATACAGCTGTTGATAGAGGATCTCGAATTCCCAGTCCTCTATGACGGGCTGGAAGTGAAAACAGTTTCTTTTCAGAGTCACTTACAGTTCCCTGGAATAAAGCTGGCCAAAAGATGTCGTTCAATGCATTGCTCAGGTTTTCAAAGGAGGATTCACAATTTGGTACCACTCTTTGCAGGTAAGACCATTGGAATTGCAGTGATTTGGAAAGAGCTCCAAATGCAGCCTGGGGGTATAATTCGGCTGCCTCAGTCAGTACACCCACTCCAGATGTCCAAGTTTTAACCTTTTCTAAAACAAAAGCATGCACATCCTCTTCCTCCCCAATGAATCCTCCCAAGAAACGATGTCCACGAACAATTTTTACTCCAAGTTCTTCAAACAGTGCCTTAGCTTCAGCCTACTCTGTGGCTCTAATAACCAAAACCGTCTTTTTAGGTTCAGGGTGGTAACCATAATCTGGACCTAGTTCACATAATTTCTGGAACCAAACTTTCCAGTTTGAAAGTTTCGCAGTGCAGGCTGAATCGTCAGCATACCAGTTCTGGATCCACTTGCCCTGATCTGTAAGATGTTTAATAAGTGGCATTAGAGCGGCAGCATACATTAGCATTGAAAGTGGATCTCCCTGTGCAACACCTTCTTTGCTAAGGATTACCTCAGAGCTGCCCTGTAAATGGAGTGATGCATAACCCCTATAGGTGTTAAATAGGAAACGTGAGCATCTGGGCCATTGAGCTCTAACATTCCATAAAGCTGCAGATCTATTAAGAGAATTAAAGGCATTCTTGGCATCAACTAATATAACTCCCCATCCATCTTCCCGATGCTCATCATATAGCTTTCTCATGGCATGTACTGCACCTTCAATTCCTGCTCTCAGTCCAGAGCACAGCTGATCTACTCCACACA
Source organism: Spongilla lacustris (assembly GCA_949361645.1). Classification (NCBI taxonomy): domain Eukaryota; kingdom Metazoa; phylum Porifera; class Demospongiae; order Spongillida; family Spongillidae; genus Spongilla; species Spongilla lacustris. The sequence continues at coordinate 3,698,592 of OX442430.1, forward strand.
ATTCCTCAACATCAATACCTATAGCCAAGGCCATCACTTTTCCAATTATTCTTCTAAGTACTTCCCCCACAGCGATAGGTCGCACTCCAGGGCATTTATCAAGTGCTATCAATCGACAAGACATAAGTGCCTTGATTTGTGCCCATTCTACTATGCCATTTGCAAGGCATCTCACCAGTTCAGCAACAGCATCCCTCAAAGAGCTACTAGAAGAGCCAAACCTCAAAAGGTAGCATTGCCATTGAGCAGCCGTTGAACCTCCTGGGTCACAACTACCACGAATCTTCCTGGCAGCATTTTCAATATGTGATCCTGTGATGTCAACATCAACAAGTGGAGGAAGTTCATCACATGGCAAAAATGCTCGTGTGCCTGACTGTGATGCTTCAGGATGTTTCTCTTGCAAGATTTGGGCAACAGGCTTGCCATTTACCAGCTGAGAAGGATCTAAAACACCTCCACTACATGCTTGGTCTGTCAACCACCTTACAGCTGATCTGATGTCCCTTCTAAGCTTTAAGTTGGAAAATACCCTTAGGACATGATCCTTGCTCCTGTCCAAGTTGACACCATGTGACTTTGACAACTGCTTAGCACATCTCCCATATTCATGTATAAGTTCCGGAAACCTCTCCTGCCTCCATTCATCTATTCTCCTTTTCAAGAGCCTTCGAATATCAGCACCTTTCTTCACCATTTTATCTCTTTGCATCATAACTGGTAGAAAAACTATAACACGTTCTGAGGGAACAGACTGTCTGCTTAGACAAATTATTTCCTCTGCTAAACGGTCGATAATCTCTCTTCCAATAGAACCCCTTGGTAAAATATAGTGATTACCTCTAACAGCGACAACTTTTCTCCAATATTGCACCCAAACATCTTTGTTGCTATTACAACTTCCGTCCTTAGCCAGTGACTCACCTCTACTGGTTGAGATACCTGGGGTGGGCCCGGAGAATGTGGCTGGTATACAAGCGGTGAGGATGAAGACTGTTGTGATTGCGGTTGCGGTTGAGGTTGCTGCGGTGGTCGAACCAAAGATTGTTAATATGATGTTACAGCTTCGGGAGGAAGTCCGGGAAGTTTGTTCACTGGAACGGATGACTGTGAGCACATAGAACTAAAAGACACTGACTTGTCTTGCACAGGAGGTGACGAAGTGGCGCTTTTATTGGAGTTAGCGCACCCTCCACGCTTCATGGGTTGGCAACAACATTTTCTATTGGACTTCACGCAAACACAAAACATACAAACAGCATTATCTCCGTTGCAGGGGCAACACTTTGAAGTTTTAGTATTCACCTTCTGAGATGCCATTCTATTTTGTTAGTAAATCTAGATCCATATGGATAGTATGAGTTGTTATTATGATTTTAATGATACTACATGTATTGTGAATATCTCAGTTTAGAAATAACACTTATGGTTTAACATGGTTTATCATAAGCCATTGAATGGTAAATTAAATCTAATACACTCAGACATACTATCCATATGGAAATAGATTTACTACTATGTAATGGTTTAATTATTAAAAGTCGTTATTATGTAGTATTGTGAGTATCTCAGATTAGAACTAACACATGGTTTAACATGGTTCATCATAAACCATTCAATGGTAAATTAACTACATGTATTATTGTGAATATCTCAGTGTAGAAATAACACTTATGGTTTATCATGGTTTATCATACACCATGATGATGTCAGATTAAATCTAAAACCTTTAAACATACTATCCACATAAATATAGATTTACTAACTAGTAATGGTTTAATTATTAAAAGTCGTTATTATGATCTTAATGATACTACATGTAATGTGAATATCTCAGTGTTGAAATAACACTTATGGTTTAACATGGTTTATCATAAATCATTCAATGGTAAATTAAATCTACACTCAATCATACTATCCATATGGATCTAGATTTACTAATTAGTAATGGTTCAATTATTAAAAGGCGTTATTATGATTTTAATAATACTACATGTAATGTGAATATCTCAGTGTAGAAATAACACTTATGGTTTAACATGGTTTATAATACACCATGATGACGTCAGATTAAATCTAAAACCTTTAAACATACTATCCATATAAATATTGATTTACTAACTAGTAATGGTTTAATTATTAAAAGTCGTTATTATGATTTTAATGATACTACATGTATTGTGAATATCTCAGTGTAAAAATAGCACATGGTTTAACATGGTTTATCATACACCATGATGACGTCAGATTAAATCTAAAACCTTTAAACATACTATCCACATAAACATAGAATTACTAACTAGTAATGGTTTAATTATTAAAAGTCGTTATTATGATCTTAATGATACTACATGTAATGTGAATATCTCAGTGTTGAAATAACACTTATGGTTTAACATGGTTTATCATAAATCATTCAATGGTAAATTAAATCTAATACACTCAATCATACTATCCATATTGATCTAGATTTACTAACTAGTAATGGTTCAATTATTAAAAGGCGTTATTATGATTTTAATAATACTACATGTAATGTGAATATCTCAGTGTAGAAATAACACTTATGGTTTAACATGGTTTATAATACACCATGATGACATCAGATTAAATCTAAAACCTTTAAACATACTATCCATATAAATATTGATTTACTAACTGGTAATGGTTTAATTATTAAAAGTCGTTATTATGATTTTAATGATACTACATGTATTGTGAATATCTCAGTGTAGAAATAGCACATGGTTTAACATGGTTTATAATACACCATTATAACGTCAGATTTAATCTAAAACCTTTAAACATACTATCCATATAAATATAGATTTACTAACTAATAATGGTTTAATTACAAAAAGTCGTTATTATGATTTTAATGATACTACATAATAAAAAAAAAAATAATAATATTTTTTTTGTGTTTGGAATATATTATATACATGTTAATAGATATTCACAATGCATAAATACACCCTATTATTACTACTGGTCTGGTACAAAACATCTGGAGAGGATGGCTACAGCGTTGGCTCTAACAAAGCAGAGGTTCAGCTTGCCATACAGCTCAGCTAGGACCACAGCCTTAGCCCTGTTGCAGCTGGTTGCAAGGCGAGAGGCCAGAAGTGCCAAAGACTCCATTGCTTCTGTCCTACAAGCAACATATGCCTCAACCACCATGGGGACACAAATGCACCCTAGCTCCTTGCATTTGGCATCGTTTTCTTCATGCTTTCTCAGCTCAGTAGCTTTGGCAGCCTGACCTGCTGCTAGTCCAGCTTCAAGTAAAACATTGGAGTTAAGCGGTGATGTCACAGACAAGTCAAAGGCTGCCGGCTTACCCAGAGACCAGTTGGGTACTAGTATGTCTGCAGGGCGAGTGTGGCTATGGTCATGAGTTAGGCTACTTCCTGCCTCCACCTTAACACTCAGGTGGGCCCTGCGACAGGTCTCAGTAAGGGTGTCACGCAGTTTATTATGGCGGGTTACAACATCTCCACCACGCTTGCAGGTAAGTGCATGATGGCCAAGGGGGTCCAGCACTTTTCCAGGACACAGGGGACAAATTGAGCCACCTGAGGTGTCTAGGCCCAGCCACCATTTGATGGCCACCTGGAACTCTGAAAGCTGAAGATGAAGGCCTAGCCCCTCGGAGGGAATTACTGACACCCAAGATGCAGCATGAGGGGAGGAGACAGAGAGAAGGCGTGCTCTATCTGCAGGAGAAGATTGCTCCAGTAGTACATTAAACAGGTGGCTGTCTATTTTGTTGGAAAGCACCTTCTGATTGATAGGGGATGTCAACATATTTTCAATGCTAATCGCTTCAGATGAAGGAACAAGTGAGTTAAACATCTCTACTGCATGGGTAAGGTGTTCTTGGGACAATTGACCAGTACCAGAGGAGCTCAGAGAGGCAATGTATGCTGCTGGTGAATGCCAACTCATGGAGCGCATGCCCAGGCCACCCCTGCCTAAGCTGAGCTCCGCCTGTTGCCAGGCCTGATTGGAGGTGTCAACTATTGTGCACTTGGAGAAGGTTGATCGGATGTTGTGATCAAAGGCCTCAAGGGCTGATATGGCTTGGGAATGTGGTGTGCCACGAGCAATGTGGGCCAGCTTACAGAATCCCGCACATTGACGTAGAAGGAAAAAGACCACATGTGGGTCAACTGCACTCACTTCCTCCAGTTTGAGCAGGAGAGCTTTGGCTTCTACATGTTTCTCCGAAATGAAGGTGGAGCAAAAAGCCTAGTCACCAATGGGGATTCCCAAGATGACAATATTAGGGGGTGTTCATCTTTTCATTTCTGGAGGGAAAAGGCTGAAATCATGCTTGCTAAATATCTCACATTATGGAAGTTTACAATGAGACCATTAAGAGGACCAATCTCTTGCATGATGGAGAGAGCCTGAAGAACAGCAGACCTGGGACCAGCCAGCACACCATCATCCAGGTATCAGGCATGGTAGGACAAATCTGCATACACAGAGTTAGCAGTGATTTCTGACACTACCTTGTTTAAAACCAGGGAGAAGAGCAGAGTACCAAGAGGATCACCCTGCTGAAACCCTTGTTCTTAATGTAAGCTGCCTATGCATAGGATGCCACAGAATGGGGTGCTGACTGTAACACCAGGTGGCCCAAGGGGGCAGCTCTTGGAAGTGTTTGCTACACTCCGAGAGGATAGCGTCCCGTGAGACCAAATTGAGGGCATTCTTCATGTCCACCTTTAGGACCACGAAGTCATCATCCAGCCAATACTTATTAACACCGAGTCCGCGAGTAAAGTGGGTAAATTTAAGCCTTTTTTGGGGAAAGTAAAAAAACTAAAAGGTCCGCTGATGGGTATTTTTGTTTTTTAATACAGTAATGTGAAAGTACGACTCTTGAGACAACATTGGATGCATTTTGTGAGAGATCATTCAGCTCGCTGGATGCTACAAATGCAGCGATATAAAAGGGGTCCATTCCGATGAAACCTTAATTCATCATCATAGAAAAACGGCAATAATCACATTGTATAAGCCAGGTTGAACTTTTACACATTTCAATCGATTTTCAGTCGTAAGCGATGTATTTTTTTAACTGTGTGCATGTGTTCTATCGTGTCTAAATAACTCAATACATTTACGCGTGCATTTAAACTTGGATGCTTTTCACGAGGTTTTGCGAGTCTGCATGCACATGTAATTTTAATTATTAGGGAAACCAAGAGCTGCATAGATATAGATGGCTCATGTATGCTTATGAATTTACAGTCAAGAAGGGAAGGGGTGCAAAATGATAAAATGATAAGTGTAGTACCACAATATGCCTATTTAAAGTGTGTGCATCAAAACTGCGATAGTTGCAGCTCTTATAAATTATAATGCAAACGTAGTGTAAAAGGTTACTCTACTTATTTTACAACCAGTACCTGTGATTTTATTGCTAGCGGAGCTTTTAGTTTCTTAGTTTCCCCTAAATTTTACCCACTTAACTCGCGGACGCGGTGTTAACACACGCTCTCAAGCCATGGGCAATCTTCTCATGTATTGTGAATTCTCAGTGTAGAAATAACACTTATGGTTTAACATGGTTTATAATACACCAAGATGATGTCAGATTAAATCTAACGCCTTTAAACATACTATATAGATTTACTACCTAGTAATGGTTTAATTATTAAAAGTCGTTATTATGATTTTAATGATACTACTTGTATTGTGAATATCTCAGTGTAGTCTCAGTTTAGAAATAATACTTATGGTCTAACATGGTTTATAATAAGCCATTCAATGGTAAACTAAATCTAATACATTCAGGCATACTATCCATATGGATCTAGACTTACTAACTAGTAATGGTTTAATTATTAAAAGTTGTTATTAAGATTTTAATGATACTACATGAATATCTCAGTTTAGAGATAACACTGATGGTTTAACATGGTTTATCATAAACCATTGAATGGTAAATTAAATCTAATACATTCAGACATACTATCCTTATGGATCTAGATTTACTAACTAGTAATGGTTTATTATTAAATTTCGTTATTATGTTTTTAATGATACTACATGAAATAACACTGATGGTTTAACATGGTTTATCATTCACCATGATGAAGTCAGATTAAATCTAAAACCTTTAAACACACTATCCTTATAAATAGAGATAGATTTACTAACTAGTAATGGTTTAATTATTAAAAGACGTTATTATGATTTTAATGATACGACATGTATTGTGAATATCTCAGTGTAGAAATAACACATGATTTAACACGGTTTATCATACACCATTCAATCGTAAATTAAATCTAATACACTCATGCATACTATCCATATGTATCTTGATTTACATACTAGTAGTAGCTTAATTATTAAAAGTCGTTATTATGATTTTAATGATACTACATGATATATGAATATCTCAGTGTAAAAATAACCCTTATGGTTTAACATGGTTCATCATAAACCATTTAATGGTAAATTAAATATAATACACTCAGACATACTATTCATATGTATCTAGATTTACTAACTAGAAATGGTTTAATTATTAAAAGTCCTTATTATGATTTTAATGATACTACATGTATTGTGAAATATCTCAGTGCAGAAATAGCACTTATGCATTCATAAGTAAATTTTATCTAATACCTTCAGACATACTATCCGTATGTATCTAGATTTACTAACTAGTAATGGTTTAATTATATAAAGTCGTAGAAATAACAGTGATGGTTTAACATGGTTTATCATACACCATGATGAAAGCAAATTAAATCTAAAACCTTTAAACACACTATCCTTATAAATATAGATTTACTAACTAGTAATGGTTTAATTATTAAAAGTCGTTATAATGATTTTAATGATACTACATGAATTGTGAATATCTCAGTGTAGAAATAGCACATGGTTTAACATGGTTTATCATAAGCCATACAATGGTAAATTAAATCTAATAAACTCAGACATACTATCCGTATGTATCTAGATTTACTAACTAGTAATGGTTTAAGTATTAAAAGTTGTTATTATGATTTTAATGACACTACATCAGTGTAGAAATAACACTGATGGTTTAACATGGTTTATCATAAACCATTCAATAGTAAATTAATCTAATACACTCAGACATACTATCCATATGTATCTAGATTTACTAACTAGTAATGGTTTAATTATTGAAAGTCGTTATTATGATTTAGATGATACTACATGATATGTGAATATCTCAGTGTAGAAACAACACTTATGGTTTAACATCGTTTATCATAAACCATTCAATGGTAAATTAAATCTAATACACTCAGACATACTATCCCTATGTATCCAGATTTACTAACTAGTAATGGTTTAATTATTAAAAGTCATTACTATGATTTTAATGATACTACATGAATTGTGATTATCTCAGTGTAGAAATAACACATGGTTTAACATGGTTTATCATAAACTATTCAATGGTAAATTAAATCTAATACACTCAGACATACTATCCCTATGTATCCAGATTTACTAACTAGTAATGGTTTAATTATGAAAAGGCGTCATTATGATTTTAATGATACTACCTGAATTGTGAATATCTCAGTGTTGAAATAACACTTATGGTTTAACATGGTTTATCATAAACCATTCAATGGTAAATTAAATCTAATACACTCAGCCATACTATCCTTATGTATCAAGCTTTACTAACTAGTAATGGTTTAATTATTGAACGTCCGTATTATGATTTTAATGATACTACATTTATTGTGAATATCTCAGTGTAGAAATAACCCTTAAGGTTTAACATGGTTTATCATAAACCATTTAATGGTAAATTAAATATAATACACTCAGACATACTACTGATATGTACAAACTAGAAATGGTTTAATTATTATTATGATTTTAATGATACTACATGTATTGTGAATATCTCAGTGCTGTAATAACACTTATGGTTTAACATGGTTTATCATAAACCACTCAATGGTACGTTAAATCTAATACACTCAGACATACTATCCATATGTATCTAGATTTACTAACTTGTAATGGTTTAATTATTAAAAGTCGTTATTATGATTTTAATGATACTACATCAATCCAATATAATAAGTTTAAACTACATGTATTGTGAATATCTGAGTGTAGAAATAACACTTATGGTTTAACATGGTTTATCATAAACCATTCAATGGTAAATTAAATCTAATACCTCCAGACATACTATCCGTATGTATCTAGATTTACTAACTAGTAATGGTTTAATTATATAAAGTCGTAATTATGATTTTAATGATACTACAAGAATTGTGAATATCTCAGTTTAGAAATAACACTGATGGTTTAACATGGTTTATCATACAACATGATGAAGTCAAATTGAATCTAAAACTTTTAAACACACTATCCAAATATAGATTTACTAACTAGTAATGGTTTAATTATTAAAAGTCGTTATTATTATTTAAACGATACTACATGAATTGTGAATATCTTAGTGTAGAAATAACACTTATGGTTTAACATGGTTTATCATAAGCAATTCAATGGTAAATTAAATCTAATAAACTCAAATGTACTATCCGTCACAGCCCTATGAGGCCATACATTTTGTGGACAAAAGGCATACCTATAGAAATATTGAAAAAGTGGCGTAAGGCCTTAGCAACCACCCTTGACAACCGACAACCTTACAAACTTTGCACTACGTGTTAACATGTTTGCACTTGTCGCCATTTAAAGGCCATACATGGAATGAAGTACCTTTGTTCTATTAGTAGCCAATGTCACATGGCCTAGTTTTCTCTCCACTGCTTCCTACAAGCGGCCATTTTTTGACGAACCCATCGACTTCAACGTACTTTTTCGACCACGCAGACAAATTCTGCTCCCCAGATGGAAGGACAGAACAAAAGGAGACAGAAGGTACTTACAACACGTAGTATGGAACTGTAGCCATACTTTTTCTTCGCGATGGTATACGTGTGTGAACTATACTGTGGTTTGAGCCGTGGCAACTATTAATCAAATGATACATGTGCGTATGGACGTGTTTGAAAAGGGATTGAATGCCTATCCACGATTTTTTTGCTTTGTTTGGCGTGGAATTGCTTTCACAATCCGGGGTGCAATGGATAACCTGTGCTCTTGAACAATAAGAGAGGGGTGTGGATCTTGTTGTGGATACATTGATAAGTTCTCTGTGTGGGCATGGATAGTCAGGATAGACTCTACCCCCTGTTAACCAAGTAGACCAAAGCCTGCACCCGTCCACCTTGCCCATTGTTATACTCCCCTCCCCTCTCCTCCCTCCCCTCTCCCTCCCCTCCCTCCCTCCCCTCTCCCTCCCCTCCCTCCCCTCTCCCTCCCCTCCTCCCCTCTCCCTCCCCTCCTCCCCTCTCCCTCCCCTCCTCCCCTCTCCCTCCCTCTCCTCCCCTCTCCTCCTTCCCTCTCCTCCCTCCCCTCTCCTCCCTTCCCTCTCCTCTCTCCCTCTCGTCCCTCCCCTCCCTCTCCCTCTCCTCCCCTCTCCTCCTTCCCTTTATGTAACATGCACACATACATGTAACATGCACACATACATGTAGCATGCACACATGCATGTAACATGCACACATACATGTAGCATGCACACATACATGTAACATGCACACATACATGTAGCATGCACACATACATGTAACATGCACACATACATGTAGCATGCACACATGCATGTAACATGCACACATACATGTAGCATGCACACATACATGTAACATGCACACATACATGTAGCATGCACACATACATGTAACATGCACACATACATGTAGCATGCACACATACATGTAACATGTACTCCCCTCTCCCTTCCCTCCTCTCCTCTCCCTCCCTCCCCTACCCTCTCCTCCTTCCCTCTCCTCCCTCACCTCTCCTCCCTTCCCTCTCCTCTCTCCCTCTCGTCCCTCCCTCTCCCTCTCCTCCCCTCTCCTCCTTCCCTTTCCTCCCTCCCCTCTCCCCCCTCTCCTCCCTCCCCTCCCCTCCCCTCTCCCTCCCCTCTCCCTCCTATCCTCCCTCCCCTCACCACCCCTCCCCCTTCCTACCTTCCGCTTCCTCTGCTCCCTTTTCTCCCTCTCCACCTCTCCCCTCCTCCCCTCTCCTCCCCTCCCTCTCCTCCCCTCCCTCTCCTCCCCTCCCTCTCCTCCCCTCCCTCTCCTCCCCTCCCTCTCCTCCTATCCCTCTCCTCCCCTCCCTCTCCTCCCCTCTCCCTCCTCCTCTCCTCCCCTCTCCCTCCCCTCTCCTCTCCTCTCCCTTCGCCTCTCCCCCCTCTCCCTCCCCCTCTCCTCCCTCCCTCCCATTCTCCCTTGTTGTTACACTTTCCCTTCTATTTACTGTACTACACTAATGCCAGTTTAAACAGAATTCTCCTTATATACTTACATGTATAACTACACTGTCAAAGTACTGTTCATACACGTCACAAGCACCGAATGGCACTTCCAGTGGGTGCCATCAGGGGTTGTATACTTATGGTAACTCTGAACATAGATAGAATGCCCTCCTTTTCTTCCCTGTAGCCACCAAAAAGGCTTCCATAGACTCTGCAACGTTTCTGGAGCTGGTCTCTGTGGATGGCTATGTGGCCGAACAAGGCAACTGAAGCTGCACTATTCATAGCCAAGCAAAACCGTTTATTGTGTGATGAAAAAAAAAAGTATGGCTGCATCTGAATGGTGTTACTGTACACCTAATTGTGTGTAGTTGACGATGCGGCATACCAACCGTCTTGAGAATTTGTCTGTGCTTGGTGTTTTCAGCCTAAAGCTACCCCTCTCCCTTACGATATCCATTTATAAATTGGCTGCGCGTTATTAAGGATTGCGATATGAAGAGTGCGCATATGGTATAGTCTCTACTACGATGATACACCAGTTAAATGGAGGGGCTGAACAGGTATTCGATGGTAAAATGAACAAGATACAGCTCTCTCAAAAAAAGCCATTTTAATGAGGCCATGGTGCATATAGCCGCAATGGATTTTTTTGGTTTACGGTATTGTCTAATTACGGACCCTTTTGTCCAGTCGCAAAGGGCTGTGCCGTATGTATCTAGATATACTAACTAGTAATCGTTTAATTATTAAAAGTTGTTATTATGATTTTGATAATACTTCATAAATTGTGAATATCTCAGTGTAGAAATAACACTGATGAATTAACATGGTTTATCATAAACCATTCAATGGTAAATTAATCTAATACACTCAGACATACTATCCATATGTATCTAGATTTACTAACTAGTAGTAGCTTAATTATTAAAAGTCGTTATTATGATTTTAATGATACTACATGATATTTGAATATCTCAGTGTAGAAATAACACATGGTTTAACACGGTTTATCATACACCATTCAATCGTAAATTAAATCTAATACACTCATGCATACTATCCATATGTATCTAGATTTACATACTAGTAGTAGCTTAATTATTAAAAGTCGTTATTATGATTTTAATGATACTACATGATATGTGAATATCTCAGTGTAGAAATAACCTTTATGGTTTAGCATGGTTTATCATAAACCATTTAATGGTAAATTAAATATAATACACTCAGACATACTATCCATATGTATCTAGATTTACTAACTAGAAATGGTTTAATTATTAAAAGTCCTTATTATGATTTTAATGATACAACATAGGTTTTTAGGTTTTGTGATCATATTGTAGCGTGTGTTCATCATTAGCATGTCTGACCGCGATTATCAAAGTTTATCGGCGCTTCAACAAACAAGTAAGTCTCGTTGTTGTAATTGCAATGGCGAACATGCGAAATGCTTACGCTGCGTGTGTGCGAGAGCGAAAAAGCCATGTACAAATTGCCACCCATCAAATCACGGTCACTGTCAAAACAAAGGATCAGCTTCTCAGCCAAATTGTTTCGTAGTGGCTGAGTCACAGTCAAAGTTACAGAATGATGTTCAACAGCTGCCTTCCTTTGAACCATCTTGCCAGCTGTCCGCGACCTCATGTAGCAGTCTATCAGACGATCTGGTTATTGTCAACAACAGCTCTTCTCAATCTCCAGAGTCCATCATCACACCGAGGTTATCGGCCCGAGATCAATTGAAATTACCACATCAGTTTACAGAAGACGGGAAAATGCGGCAGGCCTTTGGTGTTCCTCTAGCTCGGAATACAAGGATTGACGATGATGATACCAGGTGCAAAAGATGGAAAAAAATCGTGTCCACAAGATGTAGTTACTACGACCTGCCTGGTAGTGCTGTGGGGAGAGAGTTCATTGACATACGCACACAAGAAGTCTCAATGTTATGTAGGGCACGTGTCCGTTCTGAAAGATTCATTGTATTTATAGGCATTATGCTTCAACGTGACAACATGGTAAAGAAAGGATGTGATATTAGGGAGGCTATTGCGACGTCGCATTCAAGCATGGAAAACTGAGATGTATGAAGATCTCCTTTTTGAATTTAACAGATGTTCCAAACAACAGCCGAAGTCATTTCATGCCTCATCCAATGAACATCATATCCTTAAAGTATTCACCCATCTGATGTTGAAAGGACAAGTTAGGGCAGCAGTCCGATGGCTTACCGAGAGAGCAGACAAAGGTGGTGTGCTGGACATATCCACTTATACCAACGATGGCCCAAAGACAGTTCTGGATGTCCTTAAAGGAAAACACCCTGATCCTGCACAATCATCAGATGAGGCTTTCCTGTCATGCAGTGAGCTATCACCCCTGATAGATGTTGATATCACAGGTTCCTATGTTGAGAAGGTAGCCCGACAGATTCAGGGCAGTGCTGGTCCTGGTGGATCCACAGCGTCACATTGGCAAGACTTCCTTCTACGTTATGGTGCACACAGTGTGAAATTACGTGATGCAATTGCAGAACTTGCCAGGCATTTAGCTAACAGCATTGTGGAATGGTCAGACATCAGGGCAGTGATGTCCAGTCGTTTGATTGCACTAGACAAGTGTCCTGGTGTTCGACCTATCGCTATTGGAGAGATTCCCAGATGTATCTTATGCAAAGTCAATGCTATGGTAACACGTGATGACTTTACAGATCTGTGTGGCATAGACCAGTTATGCTCAGGCTTGAAAAGTGGTATTGAAGGTTCAGTACATGCTATGAGAGAGCTGTATGAGGAAAAACACTCAGAAGGATGGGGGTTGCTACTTGTGGATGCCAGGAAGGTTTTTAATTCATTGAACAGAGCTGCTGCCCTTTGGAACTCTCGTATTCAATGGCCTCGCTGTTCCAGATTCTTGTTTAACACCTATCGTGGTTATCCATCACTTATTTTACAAGGATCAACCAAGTCTGAAGCTCTCTACAGCAAAGAAGGAGTTGGTCAAGATGACCCTTTATCCATGCTGATGTATGCTTATGCACTGATGCCACTCATTAAATCACTCTCTAATCCTACTACACGGATTCAAAACTGGTATGCAGATGACTCCTCCTGCACAGCCAAGCTCACAGATCTCTGTGTCTGGTTTGACAAGCTTTGTGATCTTGGTCCCAAGTATGGATATCATCCAGAGCCAGAGAAGTGTATCCTTATTGTGGACGCAGATCATGAAGCGAAAGCTAAGTCAGTGTTTCAACCTCTGGGTATTAAGGTTGTGAATGGCTACCGCTTCTTAGGTGGGTTCATTGGAGACCGTGAAAGCACAAAACAATTTCTTGACAACAAGATCACAGGGTGGGTGAGCAATCTTCTCAAATTATCCAAAGCTGCTGAGTCACAGCCTCAAGCAGCTTTTGCTGCACTATCCAAATCCATGCAGTTTGAGTGGTCCTACCTGCAAAGAATCCTTCCTTGTTGTGAGGAAGCATTTACTCCAATCTGGAATACTTTGTACCAATATTTCTGGCCTGCCATTTTTGAAGGTACAATCTCTGATCATGAAAAGCAGCTATTCTCAATTCCTGCACGATTAGGTGGCATGGGAGTTCGCAATCCAATCGAAAGTGCCAAGATTGCCTATACCACATCCAGAGCAGGCACAAGAAACTTTGTGGATGCCATCAAAGGAAACCTGATCACAATGTTCAAATGTCTGATGCAATGGCAAACATGCACACCACCCTCCAGCAGCAAGATGAGGTCACACTTCGCTCAACATTGGCCAATTCAGAGCTAAATGCAAAAACAAGACGGGCAATACAACGGGCCGTGGAGGGCAAGACATCATCATGGTTAACTGCTCTGCCTATTGCTCACCATCACTTTGATCTTTCTGCCACAGAATTCCGTGATGCCCTCACATTGCGATACAATCGACCACTGTTGAATATGCCCTCAAATTGTGATGGATGTGGAGCTGCAACTAGTTTGGAGCATGCCCTTGACTGCAAGCAGGGAGGTCTGGTAACCCAACGTCACAATGAAGTTCGAGATGTTATTGGCGACTTAGCATCAGTTGTTGTCAAGGAAGTTGTTAAAGAACCAGTCGTGCAAGAGGCAAATGATGCTGAAGGTGTACCCTCCCTAATTGCCGACCTTAGTATCAGAGGAGTATGGCAGCCCCAGACCGTGGCGTTGTTTGATGTACGTGTCACAGACACTGACGCCCCGTCCCACTCACAGCGAGTTGTTTCTGCCATTCTCTCTTCAGCTGAGGAAGCGAAGAAAAAGAAGTACTCTGAAGCAGCAGCTCTTCGCCGAGCATCATTCACATCCTTTGTTGTGTCAGTCGATGGAGTCCTGGGTGGAGAAGCTAGCTTTTTTATCAAACATTTTGCTCAGAAACTTGCTCATAAGTGGGATAAGTCAAACAGTGAGGTATTGGGATGGATGAGAGCACGACTGTCTTTTGCAATCCTTAGAGCAACAAACCTTTTATGTATTCTGTACTACATGTATTGTGAATATCTCAGTGTAGAAATAACACTGATGGTTTAACATGGTTTATCATAAACCGAATAATGGTAAATTAAATCTAATACACTCAGACATACTATCCATATGGAAATAGATTTACTAATATGTAATGGTTTAATTATTAAAAGTCGTTATTATGATTTTAATGATAATAAATGCATTGTGAATATCTCAGTTTAGAAATAACACTTATGGTTTAACATGGTTTATCATACACCATGATGAAGTCAGATTAAATCTAAAACCTTTAAACACACTATCCATATGTATGTAGATCTAGATTTACTAACTAGTAATGGTTTAATAATTAAAAGTCGTTATTACGATTTAAAGGATACTACATGATATGTGAACACCTCAGTGTAGAAATAACACTTATGGCTTAACATGGTTGATTATAAACTATTCAATGGTAAATTAAAATTAAATCTAATAAACTCAGACATACTATCCGTATTTATCTAGATTTACTAACTAGTAATGGTTTAATTATTAAAAGTTGCTATTATGATTTTAACGATACTACATGAATTGTGAATATCACAGTGTAGAAATAACACTGATGGTTTAACATGGTTTATCATAAACCATTCAATGGTACATTAAATCTAGTACACTAAGACATACTATCCCTATGTATCCAGATTTGTTAACTAGTAATGGTTTAATTATTAAAAGGCGTTATTATGATTTTAATGATACTACCTGCATTGTGAATATCTCAGTGTAGAAATAACACTTATGGTTTAACATGGTTTATCATATTCCATGATGACATCAGATTAAATCTAAAACCTTTAAACATACTATTCATAGCAGACCTACTGTTGGTGCTATGATAGTAGGCGTACTGTTGGTCCTCTTGTAGTAGACCTATTGTTAGTGCTCAGGTAGTGGGCCTACTGTTGGTGACTTGATAGTAGGCCAAATGTTGGTGCTCTGATAGTAGGCCTACTGTTGGTGCTCTGATAGTAGGCCTACTGTTGGTACTCTGATAGTAGGCCTACTGTTGATGCTCTGATAGTAGGCCTAGTAGTACTGTTGGTGGTCTGATAGTAGGCCTATACTATTGGGGCTCTGGTAGTAGGCCTACTGTTGGTGCTCTGGTAGTAGGCCTATTTTGTTACTGCTTGAACAGTAGGCCTATCTGTTACTGCTCTGATGGTAGGCCTACTGTTCGTGCTCTGATAGCAGGCCTACTAGTACTGGTGGTGTTCTGATAGTAGGCCTATACTGCTTGTGCTCTGATAGTAGGCCTACTGTTAGTGCTCTGGTAGTAGGCCTACTGTTGATGCTCCGGTAGTAGACCTACTGTTGGTGCTATGATAGTAGGCCTACTGTTGGTGCTCTGGTAGTAGGCCTACTGTTGGTGACTTGATAGTAGGCCTACTTTTGATGCTCCGATACTAGCTACTGTTGGAGTTCTGATAGTAGGCCTACTGTTACATGGTGCTCTGATAGTAGGCGAGTTTGTATAGCGCGCGAAGCGGACTCAGGACGAGGCCGTACAATTTTTTTATTTCAATAGGCTTCTTCATTGGAGAGTGTGTGTTTAGCACGGGGCGTGTAATTTGACACCGGATTTGTTCTCCGGGTGGAAAGTTGGGTCCACCCGCGTGCTTTGCGCGACCTATCCTAGACCCTAAGGGGGCCCTTCAGGCCCCCTCTCTCCTAACATACACCTGCTTCGCAGTCTTAGAGTAGGCCTACTGGTGGTGCTCTGATAGTATAGGTCTACCGTTGGTGCTCTGGTAATGAACCTACTGTTGGTGCTCTGATAGTAGGCTTACTGTTGGTGCTCTGGTAGTAGACCTACTGTTGGTGCTCTGATTGTAGGCCTACCGTTGGTGCTCTGGGTAGTAGACCTACTGTTGGTACTCTGGTAGTAGGCCTACTGTTGGTGCTATGATAGTGGCCTACTGAGTAAACCAACTGTTGGTGCTCTGGTAGTATGCCTACTGTTGGTGTTCTGATAGTAGACCTACTGTTGGTGCTCTGATAGTAGGGCTACTGTTGGTGCTCTGGTAGTAGGCCATCTGTTGGTGCTCTGGTAGCTGTTGGTGCTCTGATAGTTGGGCTACTGTTGGTGCTCTGACAGTAGGCCTACAGTTGGTGCTCTGGTAGTAGGCCTACTATCAGAGCACCAACAGTTGGTGCTAGGATAGTGGCCTACTGAGTAAACCAACTGTTGGTGCTCTGGTAGTAGGCCTACTGTTGGTGCTCTGATAGTTAACCTACTGTTGGTGCTCTGATATTATATAGGGCTACTGTTGGTGCTCTGGTAGTAGGCCTTCTGTTGGTGCTCTGGTAGTCGGCCTACTGTTGGTGCTCTGATAGTAGGGCTACTGAGTAAACCAACTGTTGGTGCTCTTGTAGTAGGCCTACTGTTGGTGCTCTGATAGTAGACCTACTTTTGGTGCTCTGATAGTTGGCCTACAGTTGGTGCTCTGATAGTAGACCTACTGTTGGTACTCTGATAGTAGGGCTACAGTTGGTGCTCAGATAGTAGACCTACTGTTGGTGCTCTGATAGAAGGCCTACTGTTGGTGCTCTGGTAGTAGACCTACTGTTGGTACTCAGGTAGTAGGCTTACTGTTGGTGCTAGGATAGTAGGCCTACTGAGTAAACCAACTGTTGGTGCTCTTGTAGTAGGCCTACTGTTGGTGCTCTGATAGTAGACCTACTTTTGGTGCTCTGATAGTAGGGTTACTGTTGGTGCTCTGGTAGCAGGCCTTCTGTTGGTGCTCTGGTAGCCGGCCTACTGTTGGTGCTCTGATAGTAGGGCTGCTGTTGGTCCTCTGATAGTAGGCCTACAGTTGATGCTCTGGTAGTAGGCCTACTGTTGGTGCTCTGATATTAGACCTACTGTTGGTGATCTGATAGTTGGGTTACAGTTGGTGCTCAAATAGTAGACCTACTGTTGGTGCTCTGATAGAAGGTGTACTGTTGGTGATCTGGAATTAGGCCTACTGTTGGTGCTCTGGTAGTAGGCCTACTGTTGGTGACTTGATAGTAGGCCACTGTTGATGCCCTGATAGTAGGCCTACTGTTGGTGCTCTGGTAGTAGGCCTACTGTTGATGCTCGGATAGTAGGCCTACTGTTGATGCTCTGATAGTAGGCCTACTAGTACTATTGGTGGTCTGATCGTAATTAAGCCTATACTGTTGGGGCTCTGGTAGTAGGCCTACTGTTGGTGCTCTGGTAGTAGACCTACTTTTGGTGCACTGGTAGTAGGCCTTTATTGTTAGTGCTCTTAAAGTAGGCCTACTGTTAGTGCTCTGACATTAGGCGTACTGTTGGTGCTCAGATAGTAGGCCTACTAGTAATGTTGGTTGTCTGATAGTAGGCCTACTGGTACAGTTGGTGGTCTGATAGTAGACCTATACTGTTGGTGCTCTGATAGTAGGTCTACTAGTAGTGCCGGTGCTCTGGTATTAGGCCTAAGGTTTTGTGCTCTGATAGTAGGCCTTCTGTTAGTGCTCTGGTAGTAGGCCTACTGTTGGTGCTCTAGTAGTAGACCTACTGTTGGTCCTCTTGTTGTAAAGCTACTGTTGGTGCTCTGGTAGTGGGCCTACTGTGGTGCTCTGATAGTAGGCGTACTGTTCGTGCTCTGGTAGTAGGTCTACTGTCGGTGCTCTGGAAGTAGGCCTACTGTTGGTGCTCCGATAGTAGGCCTATTGTTGGTGCTCTGGTAGTAGGCCTACTGTTGGTGCTCCGATAGTAGGCCTTATGTTTGTGCTCTGTTAATGGGCCTACTGTTGGTGCACTGATAGTAGACCTACTTTTGGTGCTCTGATATAGTAGGGCTACTGTTGGTCCTTTGTTAGTAGGCCTACAGTTGGTGCCCTGGTAGTAGGCCTTCTATTGGTGCTCTGGTAGTAGGCCTATTGTTGGTGATCTGATAGTAGGGCTACTGTTGGCCCTGTGTTAGTAGGCCTACTGTTGGTGCTCTGGTAGTAAGCCTACTGTTGGTGCTCTGATAGTAGGGCTACAGTTCGTGCTCAGATAGTGGACCTACTGTTGGTGCTCTGATAGAAGGCGTACTGTTGGTGCTCTGGTAGTAAGCCTACTGTTGGTGCTCTGGTAGTAGGCCTTCTGTTGGTGACTTGATAGTAGGCCAACTGTTGGTGCCCTGATAGTAGGCCGATTGTTGGTGCTCTGATAGTAGGCCTACTGTTGGTGCTCTGATAGTAGGCCTACAGTTGATGCTCCGATAGTAGGCCTACTAGTACTGTTGGTGGTCTGATAGTAAGCCTATACTGTTGGGGCTCTGGTAGTAGGACTATATCGTTAGTGCTCTTATAGCTGGCTTTTTGTTAGGTCTCTGGTAGTAAGCCTATTGTTGGTGCTCTGGTATTAGACCTACTGTTGGTGCCATGATAGTAGGCCTACTGTTGGTGCTCTGGTAGTAGGCCTACATTGGTGCTCTGATAGTAGGGCTTCTGTTGGTCCTCTGATAGTAGGCCTACAGTTGGTGCTCTGATAGTATGGCTACTGTTGGTGCTCCGATAGTAGACCTACTGTTGGTCACTTGATAGTAGGCCTACTGTTGGTGATCTGGTAGTAGGCCTATTGTTGGTGCTCTGGTAGTAGGCCTACTGTTGGTGCTCCGATAGTAGGCCTTATGTTTGTGCTCTGTTAATGGGCCTACTGTTGGTGCACTGATAGTAGGCCTACTGTTGGTGCTCTGATAGTAGACCTACTGTTGGTGCTCTGATAGTAAGGCTACTGTTGGTGCTATGATAGTGTTGGTGCTCTGTTAGTAGGGCTACTGGTGGTGCTATGATAGTGTTGGTGCTCTGATAGTAGGGCTACTGTTGGTGCTCTGGTAGTAGGCCTTCTGTTGGTGCTCTGGTAGTAGGCCTACTCTTGGTGCTCTGGTAGTAGGCCTACTCTTGGTGCTCTGATAGTAGGGCTACTGTTGGACCTCTGTTAGTAGGCCTACAGTTGGTGCTCTGGTAGTAGGCATTCTGTTGGTGCTCTGGTATTAGGCCTACTGTTGGTGCTCTGATAGTAGGGCTACTGTTGGTCCTGTTTTAGTAGGCCTACAGTTGGTGCTCTGGTAGTAAGCCTACTGTTGGTGCTCTGAAAGTAGGGCTGCAGTTCGTGCTCAGATAGTGGACCTACTGTTGGTGCTCCGATAGAAGGCGTACTGTTGGTGCTCTGGTTGTAAGCCTACTGTTGGTGCTCTGGTAGTAGGCATTCTGTTGGTGACTTGATAGTAGGCCAACTGTTGGTGCCCTGATAGTAGGCCTATTGTTGGTGCTCTGATAGTAGGCCTACTGTTGGTGCTCTGATAGTAGGCCTACTGTTGATGCTCCGATAGTAGGCCTACCAGTACTGTTGGTGGTCTGATAGTAAGCCTATACTGTTGGTGCTCTGGTAGTAGGATTATATCGTTAGTGCTCTTATAGCTGGCTTTTTGTTAGGTCTCTGGTAGTAGGCCTACTGCTAGTGCTCTGGTAGTAGGCCTACGTTGGTGCTCTGATAGTAGGGCTTCTGTTGGTCCTCTGATAGTAGGCCTACAGTTGGTGCTCTGAGAGTATGGCTACTGTTGGTGCTCCGATAGTAGACCTACTGTTGGTGACTTGATAGTAGGCCTACTGTTGGTGATCTGGTAGTAGGCCCACTATTGGTGCTCTGATAGTAGGCCTACTGTTGGAGTTCTGGTAGTCGGCCCACTATTGGTGCTCTGATGATATGCCTACTGTCGGAGTTCTGATAGTAGGCCTACTGTTGCATGGTGCTCTGATTGTAGGCCTACTGGTGGTGCTCTGATAGAGTGGGCCTATTGTTGATGCTCTGGTAATGAGCCTTATGTTGGTGCTCTGATGGTAGGCCTACTGTTGCTGCTCTGGTAGTAGACCTACTGTTGGTGCTCTGATAGTAGGCTTACTGTTGGTGCTCTGGTAGTAGACCTACTATTGGTACTCTGGTAGTAGTGTAACAACTTGTGAGATCATCACCTTAGTCAGCTGTTCAATCAATACTCAAGTGCAAGTTTAAGCCTGCCTGTTCCAGAACATTCTTAGCTATATAATATAACTATATATATTGTGCATGTGAGTGTATGCGGGGTTCTCAGATTAAGTCTTTGTCTCGTTACATTGGTGGCAGCGGTCGGTTATGGCAACGGCAATCATCGGTTTAGCGCTTCCCGAGATAAGTGTGGAAAACTTTGAGCACTCCTGGACTAGGTTTGAGTTTATCGCCGCGGCAAACATGTGGGATAATGGCCGAGACCTGGTGATACTGCCGGCACTGCTTAGGGGAAAACTCCAGGACTTCTATACCACACTGAGCGATCCCTAGCAAAAAATCCTGTAAGAATTTATAAGAATTATAATGAGTTAAGAATATGCAAGAAGTTGAAACCAAGATCTTATTAGGAATCCCATAAGATCTGATTAGAATCTTATAAGTTTCTTAACAGAATCTTGAAGGGTCTCTTAAAGGAACTTGTAGGATTCTTACAAGATCCTTTTAGTTATTCCTATATAGGAATCTTATAAGATACAAGAAATTGGGACCAAGATCTTATTAGGAATCCTGTAGGATCTGATAAGAATCTTATAAGTTTCTTAACAGAATATTGAAGGGTTTCTTAAAGGAACTTGTAGGATTCTTACAAGATCCTTTTAGTTATTCCTATATAGGAATCTTATAAGATACAAGAAATTGGGACCAAGATCTTATTAGGAATCCTGTAGGATCTGATAAGAATCTTATAAGTTTCTTAATCGAATCTTGAAGGGTCTCTTAAAGGAACTTGTAGGATTCTTACAAGATCCTTTTAGTTATTCCTATATAGGAATCTTATAAGATACAAGAAATTGGGACCAAGATCTTATTAGGAATCCCGTAGGATCTTGGAGGTTTTTCTTTCAGGATCCTGCGATGAATTCCTGTAAAGGAATCCTAAAAGATGCAAGAAATTTAGGACCAAGATCTTGATAGGAATCCTGGAAGTAATCTTTGTACAAAACAACAAAAATTACACATACAAAAATAATACATGCATTCCAATGTTACATATATAGTTCAATTCTTTAATTTCTTTATTGTGTTCAGGCATTTTTGATTGCAGCTGGCATCACTTTGACTTCCCTTGGAAGCAATTGTGCCTCTTCCAAATTTCACTTCTATGCATTCTTGAAATGAAAAAAATTCCAATGCTTTACACCGAACAGGTGATGCACAAATTCATCATATTTTATTCTATTTATAAAATTTGTCTGCATATTCATCTCTTATCCTGTTCCTCCATTCTCCCTTCCTCTGTCACATTTCCCATAGTATCTCAAACACACATCCTTAATAATATTCTTACTGTCCAGATGTCTACATGCAAACGCAAGGTACACACACCATGCACACACAAGGTACACACACAACGCACACACAAGGTACACACACCATGCACACACAAGGTACACACACCATGCACACACAAGGTACACACACCATGCACACACAAGGTACACACACCATGCAACACCATGCACACACAAGGTACACACACCATGCACACACAAGGTACACACACCATGCACACACAAGGTACACACACCATGCACACACAAGGTACACACACCATGCACACACAAGGTACACACACCATGCACACACACAAGGTACACACACCATGTGCACAAGCAAGGTACATGCAAGGTACACACACCATGCACACACAAGGTACATGCAAGGTACACACACCATGCACACACAAGGTGCATGCAAGGTACACACACCATGCACACACAAGGTACATGCACGGTACACACACCATGCACATACGCAAAGTACAAGCAAGGTACATACACAGTGCACACGAAAGGTACACACACCATGCACACGCAAGATTCACACTCAAAGGTGGTACACATGAAATACACACTTCTGCACAATCCGCGTGGTCAACATGATTGTCTAACACTTATTCCAACTCCAGAGTACTTACTTTATAATAAAACGACCACAGTTTGCAACTTTCCTCTTTACAGCGTCCATGTCAACGAGAGCGTCCGTATGGAACATCTTCATCAAGCGGTAGTTAACTTTTCTACATTGTAAAAACGATCGGTTGGGCATTTGCGCATAGCTTACCACTAGTGTACAGCTGCTGCGCCGGATTTTCCCCACTGCCTTTGGTAGCTCTAATAAGAATCATCACTGGCAAAAAGAAAAAAAAATCTTTTATACAATCCGCGTGGACAACAAGCTTGTCTAACACTTAGTCCGTCCGACTCCCAAGTACTTACTTTATAATAAAAACAACCAATTTCCATCTTTCCGCTTGATAGCGTCCATGCTTACCACAGCATCTGTAACGAACGTATTGGTACAAGCGCTAGTTGCCATTTCTACATCCTACAAACGATCGGTTGGCATGAACTCGCTGCCGTGTAACGTATCCATAGAGTACTCTTATATCCATGAGATCGACCCACTCGTTCGGTTAAAAAGGTGTCACGCGATGTATTAGTCACCTAGCTAAATATAGATTCAAAAAAGTCATTTAAATCCTACAGTGTCTAAGTTCTATTCCAGTTTTGTTCTTATGAAAAATCTTGGCTCATACAAGAATCCTGAAATGTGTATTTTTATTTTTTCTTATTAGAAAAATTACAAGACTCTAAAAAGAACTCCTGCAGCGTCTATTCTTATAAGATTCCTGTTCTGTTCTTATAAGAAATATTGCAAGACTCTTGCAAGAATTCTGCAGCGTCTATTCTTATCAGATTCCTGTTTTGTTCTTATAAGAAATATTACAAGACTCTTACAAGAATCCTACAGCGTCTATTCTTATAAGATTCCTGTTTTGATCTTATAAGAAATCTTGCAAGACTCTTATATTACAAGAATCCTGCAGCGTCTATTCTTATAAGATTCCTGTTTCGTTCTTGTAAGAAATATTACAAGACTCTTCACCTGTTCTGTTCTTATAAGAAATATTTACAATCCTGCATGCAGCGTCTATTCTTAACGATTCCTGTTTTGTTCTTATAAGAAATATTATAAGACTCTTACAAGAATCCTGCAGTGTCTATTCTTATAAGATTCCTGTTTTGATCTTATAGGAAATCTTGCGAGACTCTTACAAGAATCCTGCAGTGTCTATTCTTAAAAGATTCCTGTATTTGTTCTTATAAGAAATATTACAAGACTCTTACAAGAATCCTGCAGCGTCTATTCTTATAAGATTCCTGTTTTGTTCTTATAAGAAATATTACAAGACTCTTACAAGAATCCTGCAGCGTCTATTCTTATAAGATTCCTGTTTCGTTCTTATAAGAAATATTACAAGACTCTTACAAGAATCCTGCAGCGTCTATTCTTATAAGATCCTGTTTTGTTCTTAGGTAATTCTTACACGCTCCTATACGTTTCTTGTAGGAATCTTGTAGGAATCTTATAGGGCTTTAGGATCTTACGACGCTTATTGTTTCTTACCCTTTTTCTTATAAGAAATGAAGTTCTTATAAGATTCTTACTAATTCTTGATAAGATCCTATAGGTATTTTTGCTAGGGATGACGAAAAGAAGGACCTAGCGGCACTGAAGAGAGCACTAAGTGATCGAGCCGGCCTCACTAAAGATCCATTAGCGTCAGCGAAGAAGTTTACGGAAAAGAGGCAGGATGCGAAAGAGTCTGTAAGGTACTTTGAAGCGGATCTTAGAAAGTTGTTTAGTGAAGCCTACCCAGGAGAGGATGCCAGCAAATCTAGCGACTTGTTAGGACGTTTCGTCACTGGGTTACTCCCTGAAATAACGAGGCAGATGTTACTGCGTGGTAGCCCGACCACGATGGAAGGCGCAGTAAAAAGTGCGATAGAAATTGAGCGAGCCTTTGGTTTCCAGACCGTCGAAACACAGCAAGTACAGGCATTGCGAGTGGAGGAGACACCAGTGAAGGGTCATGGTCAAAAGAGCGAGCTCGAGTTGCAGGAGAAGCTGGACCAAGTACTGCGCCGTATGGAATGATTGGAGCAGCGATTCGGATCAGGACGCCGAGCGGCAGCAAACTATCGCTGTTATAGTTGCAACAGAGAAGGCCACATTCAACGTCACTGTCCTTTTGCAGGGCGGGGTAAACGGCAAACAGGAAATGACACGGAAATTGATGAATCAGGCCGCGGGTACGGCGAATGGAGTAAGGCACCATTCCAGGTATGTGGCTGTACTCTTAGTTACACCACGATTAGTGCACGCGGGCTGCTCGGGGGTCGACCGGTTCACTTTTTGATAGATTCGGGTGCTGCTGTATCAGTCGTCAGTCTTGATATTTTATCCACCAGCGCCCGCGCGGACATCACTAAGGCGGCTCCTCTTACGGTGGGAGCAAACAGCCTCCCATTAGATGTGCTGGGTAGCGTGAATCTTCAGGTTAACGTGAACAATGTCTGTACTTCATATGTATTCATTGTAGCTAGGAAGCTTACTGTGGACTGCTTACTAGGAATTGATTTTTTGTCTTGTCATGGAGCGGTGCTTGATTGCGCAAGAAATACGTTGTCTTTCGCCAGTAAACCTAGCCAAGGGAGCGCGGGGGTGGTACAGCCAATGCATGAAGGTATATTCACGGTTAGCATTGCAGAAACTATCCAAATACCGGCAAGATCTGGGATGTTGGTCAAGGGAAGGGTGGAGCACTCTAGCTTGTTAACAGGAAAGGAGGGATTGGTAGAGCTCGAGTGAGTTGCTGATTGCTAGGAGCCTGGACACTGTTGGCGGTACTAATGAAGTGAATGTCCAAATCACCAACATTGCACCCAAGGAAGTGACACTGTACCAGGGCATGCGAGTTGCGAACTTCAGCTTGGGTCAATGCATAATGAGCATTGACAAACATTCCTGTGAATCACACAGCACTGAGATGCCCAAAGTTGATTTGACAGGGGCAGATCTTACCCACTCCCAGAAACGAGACTTGAAGAAATTGATAGGGGAGTTTCGGGGACTCTTTGTCACGGAGGGCGGTCCTACTGGTCGGACATCAAAGGTCAAGCATACTATTGTAACACATGGCCCGCCAGTTCGGGAACCGTTGAGAAGGATACCACATATGCTTCAAGACACAGTTAAGGCAGAAGTTGAGAAGATGCTCCAACACAGTGTGATAAGGGAAAGCAGTAGCCCATGGTCATCACCAATTGTGATGATCAAGAAAAAAGATGGATCATGGCGCTTTTGTGTAAACTTTAGAAAAGTTAATAGCATGACCCAGAGAGATGCTTACCCTTTACCTCGCATCGATGAAACATTGGAGGCCCTGGCCGGATCACAGTTTTTCACAACTTTAGATTTGGCTTCTGGATATTGGCAGGTGGACATGGAAGAGGCTGACCGAGTGAAGACAGCATTTTCCACTAGGGACGGGCATTTTAAATTTAATGTAATGCCGTTTGGATTGACAAATGCCCCAGCCACATTTCAAAGGCTTATGGAATGTGTGTTGGCAGGTTTGACCTATGAGGAGTGTTTAATTTACCTTGATGATATTGTGGTATTTAGTGTAACCTTTGATCAACATTTAGAGCGTCTGAGAGCTGTGTTTCAACACCTTGATAATGCAGGACTAAAACTGAAACCCAATAAGTGCCATTTTGCTAAGGGTGAAATTCGATATCTTGGCCATGTAGTATCCAGACAAGGGATACAAGCTGACCCTGAAAAAACAAGTGCCATGACTTCATTTCCAGTACCAAATGACATCAAGGAATTGAGGCAATTTCTTGGACTGACAAACTACTACCGCCGTTTTATCAAGGGTTACTCCAGCATAGCAGAACCTTTGCATAAGCTGACACGGAAAACGGCAGGTGGCTACGTGTGGAACACAGAATGCCAGAATGCATTTGAACACCTGAAGCAGCTTTTAGTCAGACCCCCAATATTGGCATACCCACAATTCCATTTACCATTTATAGTTGCCACTGATGCATCTGGTTGTGCAATAGGTGCAGTATTGAGTCAGGAACAGCAAGGAGAGGAAAAGGTAATAGCCTATTGGAGTCGTCAGTTGAGTAAAGCCGAACGAAACTACTCAACGATAGAAAGGGAGGCACTAGCTGTGGTAGCAGCAATCAAAGAGTTTTTCCCATACTTGTATGGAAAAGCATTCACTTTGCTCACAGACCACAATCCCCTTACCTCACTTCGTGGGTTAAAGGATACTGGAGGAAGATTGACACGTTGGCTGCTGTTTCTCCAGCAATTTGACATCACCATTAAATACTGATCTGGGAAGAGCAATGCCAATGCTGATGGAATGTCACGACGAAGGCCAGCAGCAGAGAAGGTGGAGGTGCCTGTGTTAAATGATGATGCAGTTGTGAATAGCATTACACACTTGGGAGATCAGCTGATGTTGAAACGGGAACAGGCCACAGATGAGTTTACATTAAAAATAATACAGGCCATTCAAAAGGGAACACCTCTCTCTACGCGGGATGGGAAATGGAGTACATTCTTTCTTAGAGATGGCATTTTATGTCGCCATGCCAGGGATGTCAGCAATCCCAAAACACAGACAGTGGTACCAAAATCCTTGAGGCCACTTGTGTTTGAAATGTTGCACAGCAGGTCGGGCCATCTTGGCATACACAAAACTTTGGAAAAGGTAAAGGAGCGTTTCTTCTGGCCAGGTTACGAGCAAGAAATACGGGATGCTGTTAGGAGTTGTGATTCCTGTCAGCATCGCAATTCACCAGTACCAGCACCCCAAGCACCATTAGGCACCATTAAGAGTGAACATCCCTTTCAAAGACTCTCATGGGATATAATGGGCCCACTGCCTACTACACCTCGGGGTCATAAGTATATCTTAGTTGTGACAGATTTATTCAGTAAATGGGTGGAAGCTTTCCCACTTGCTGCAACTGACAGTGTCACACTGGCAAAGATCTTAACAGATGAAGTTATTTGTCGGTATGGTGTTCCTGAGTCACTTCACAGTGACCAAGGTGCAAATTTTGTGAGTGAAGTAATTCAATCACTGTGCACTAACCTAGGCATTAATCGTACACAAACTTCTGCATATCATCCGGAAGGTAATGGCCAGGTAGAACGTTTCAATCGCACACTAGAAGCAATGCTGTCAAAGGAAATTGAGGAACATCAGAAGGACTGGGATGATCACCTGCAGAAAGTCTTATTTGCCTATAGAACTGCTGTCCATGATACAACTGGGTACACCCCATATTTCATAATATCCGGTCGTTCTCCTAACTTGCCAATAGACATACTACTTGGACGAGCCCAAACTCAAGGTCAGGAGTCACCTGATTACGTCAAAAAGATACAGTCGTCTCTCAAGTCAGCATTTTCTGTGGTTCGGCAACGCTCACATGAGGCTCACCAAAGACAAAAGCAAGCGAAGGATCAGACCATCAGTG
The DNA here is from genome assembly GCA_949361645.1 of Spongilla lacustris. NCBI lineage: Eukaryota > Metazoa > Porifera > Demospongiae > Spongillida > Spongillidae > Spongilla > Spongilla lacustris. Next base: position 3,726,891 of record OX442430.1, read on the forward strand.
GAGAGGCCTTTGAAGTTGGGGATCGTGTATGGCTTTTTGTTCCAGCAATCAAAAAGGGACAAACCAAGAAATTCGCTTCTTTGTGGAGGGGTCCATACCCTATTATTGACAAAGTGGGCCCAGTGAATTACCATGTGCAACTGATTGGTGGCACCCAAAAGTGGATTGTTCATCGCAACAGACTGAAACTCTGCCTTAGTGACCCAAATCCTGAAAAGGCCAATAGCCATCTACCGGAAGCAACAGCACGCGCAACCATCTCAGAGGGTGATGGTTCTAGTGGTACTGATGTGGGGGCCATGCAAGATGTAGCATATTAAGAACTGGAAGCTGTACCAGATGTCACCGAAGATGACATAATTATACCAGTTGAGGGTGCCACTATTGAAAATGAAGATCAGGTGCTAGAAGCGGAAAATCCGCCTTTGGATGTAAGACGAAATCCCCCAAGAAATCGTCACCCACCTCTACGTTATGGAGACTACGTATCTGTTGATTACTTGTCTTGCGAGGACGCAAGAAGCTGGAGGGAGGAGTTATGTAACGACTTGTGAGATCATCACCTTAGTCAGCTGGTCAATCAACACTCAAGTGCAAGTTTAAGCCTGCCTGTTCCAGAACATTCTTAGCTATATAATATAACTATATATGTTGTGCATGTGAGTGTATGCGGGGTTCTCAGATTAAGTCTTTGTCTCGTTACAGTAGGCCTACTGTTGGTGCTAGGATAGTAGGCCTACTGAGTAGACCAACTGTTGGTGCTCTGGTAGTAGGCCTACTGTTGGTGCTCTGACAGTAGACCTACTGTTGGTGCTCTGATAGTAGGCCTTCTGTTGGTGCTAAGGTAGTAGGCCTACTGTTGGTGCTCCGATAGTAGGGCTATTGTTGGTCCTCTGATATTAGGTCTACTGTTTGTGCTCTGGTAGTAGGCCTACTGTGGGTGCTCTGATAGTAGACCTGTTAATGCTCTGATAGTAGGGCTACAGTTGGTGCTCAGGTAGTAGACCTACTGTTGGTGCTCTGATAGTAGGCATACTGTTGGTCCTCTTGTAGTAGACCTTCTGTTGGTGTTCTGGAAATGGGACTACTGTTGGTGCTCTGATAATAGGCGCACTGCTAGTGCTCTGGTAGTAGGCCTACTGTTGGTGCTTTGGTAGTAGGCCTGCTGTTGGTGACTTGATAGTAGGCCAACTGTTGGTGCCGTGATAGTAGGCCTATTGTTGGTGCTCTGATAGTATGCCTACTGATGGTGCTCTGATAGTAGGCCTACTAGTACTGTTGGTGGTCTGATAGGAAGCCTATACTATTGGGGCTCTGGTAGTAGGCCTATATTGTTAGTGCTCGCATAGCTGGCCTTTTGTTAGTGCTCTGGTAGTAGGCCTACCATTGGTGCACTGATAGTAGGGCTACTGTTGGTCCTCTGATAGTAGGCCTGGATCCGGAGTTGGTGCTCTGATCGTAGGGCTACTGTTGGTGCTCCGATAGTTGACCTACTGTTGTTGACTTGATAGTAGGCCTACTGTTGGTCATCTGGTAGTAGGCCCACTGTTGGTGCTCTGATAGTAGGCCTACTGTTGGACTTCTGGTAGTAGGCCCACTGTTGGTGCTCTGATGGAAGGCCTACTGTTGGAATTCTGATAGTAGGCCTATTGTTGCATGGTGCTCTGATAGCAGGCCAACTGTTGGTGCTCTGATAGTATAGGCTTACTGTTGGTGCTCTGGTAATGAGCCTACTGTTGGTGCTCTGATAGTAGGCCTACTGTTGGTGCTCAGGTAGTAGTCCTACTGTTGGTACTCTGGCCTACTTTTGGTGCTCTGGTAGTAGACCTACTGTTGGTAGTCTGGTAGTAGGCCTACTATTGATGCTAGGATAGTAGACCTACTGAGTAGACCAACTGTTGGTGCTCTGGTAGTAGGCCAACTGTTGGTGCTCTGATAGTAGACCTACTGTTGGTGCTCTTATAGTAGGGCTACTGTTGGTGCTCTGGTAGTAGGCCTTCTGTTGGTGCTCTGGTAGTAGGCCTACTGTTGGTGCTCTGGTAGTAGGCCTACTGTAGGTGCTCTGATAGTAGGCCTACTGTTGGTGCTCTTGTAATAGACCTACTGTTGGTGCTCTAGTAGTGGGCCTACTGTTGGTGCTCGGATAGTAGGCGTACTGTTGGTGCTCTGGTAGTAGGCCTAATTTTGATGACTTGATATTAGGCTAACTGTTGGTGCTCTGATTGTAGGCCTACGGTTGGTGCTCTGATAGTAGACCTACTGTTGGTGCTCTGATAGTAGGGCTACTGTTGGTGCTCTGGTAGTAGGTCTTCTGTTGGGTCTCTGGTAGTAGGCCTACTGTTGATGCTCTGATAGTAGGCCTACTGTTGGTGCTCTGATAGTAGGCCTACTGTTGGTGCTCTTGTAATAGACCTACTGTTGGTGCTCTGGTAGTAGGCCTACTGTTGGTGCTCTGATAGTAGGCCAACTGTAGGTGCGCTGATAGTAGGCCTACTGTTGGTGCTCTTTTTGTAGACCTACAGTTGGGGCTCTAATAGTAGGCCTACTGTCGGTGCTCTGGTAGTCAGCCTACTGTTAGTGCTCTGATAGCAGGGCTACTGATGGTGCTCTGATGGTAGACCTACTGTTGGTGACTTGATAGTAGGCCCTCTGTTGGTGCTCTGGTAGTAGGCCCACTGTTGGTGCTCTGATAGTAGGCCTACTGTTGGAGTTCTGATAGTGTGCCTACTATTGCATGGTGCTCTCATAATAGGCCTACTAGTACTGTTGATGCTCTGATAGTAGGCCTACATTCGGTCCTCTGGTAGTAGGCCTACTATTGGTGCTTTGATAGTAGGCCTACTTTTAGTACTCTGGTAGTAGGCGTACTGTTTGTGCTCTGGTAGTAGGCCTTCTGTTGGTGCCCTGATAGTAGGCCTACTGTTAGTGCTTTGATAGTAGGGCTACTGTTGGTCCTCTGATGGTGCCTTCTTACGGTGTTTCAATACGTTCACAGGACGCCGAGGAGTCCCATCTAGAGTGATTTCACACAATAGCAAGACATTTAAATCAGCCAGTGATTCGCTCAATGAAGATGTGTTTGAAGAAGGCGATAGGTGGAGCCTGACTCTCATATGATGAGCTGCTGACTATGACCACCCAAGTAGAAGGTACGCTCAATTCAGGACCACTCACCTACGTGTCGTCAGAAGACTTGGAAGAGTCTATCACTCCATCACACTTACTGGTTGGGTATAGATTGCTGAGCCTACCCGAATGTGAGGGAGACCAGAGTGATCCTGGTTTCAGCCTCACATCAACCCCAATGGTGATCACTCAATGAATGAAACACATGAAGTCAGTGATGGAACACTTCTGGAAACGATGGCTGGACAAATATCTGAAGGAGTTGAGAGATGCACATCGTTATGCGAAACAACCTCGGGGATCTGGCTACATTGGAGTTGGTGATATGGTGATAGTACATGACGCTGACCATTCCCGAGTACTCAGGAAAACTGGCATTGTGGAGAAGCTGATAACTGGACGGGATGGAGTCGCACGAGGAGCGTTGTCCGCCTATCATCTGCAAGGGGCACTGTAACTTTGAGACGCCCACTCCAATTTCTCTACCCACTGGAGATGTCTGCACAAGGTCAAGCACCAAATGATGTCACAGATGATGTGACAGAACCAGTGGATCCCCAAGATTCCAGTACGGAGCAGAATGTAGAGAACTGAAGAGGTCAACCAAGAAAGGCCTTAAGTCTCGCCTTAGAGAAGATTAGACTTTGTCTAAACTGAATATTGGATTTATCTATCGTTGACTAGTTGACACTTGTCAACGCGGGGGAGTGTTAGAATTGATTGTGTAATTTACATGTACTCGTGCGCGTGATTTTTATTAAAACACGGAGAGATAGTGTGCGTCGATACCGTTACCTGAGATCCTTTTCGTACATTTTCCATCTTTTTAAAGCTCATGGCCTATTTTTCATACACCAGGCACCCCACCTGTAGCTTAGTGTTTGTTTGTGGCGTACAAGATATCCCCCCCAATTACGAAATGAAGAAAGCTGTGGATTTCACAACATTTTGTATGTTAGGCTTTTGAGGGGCCCACTTAATCACTATTAGCCCAAGCCGATATACAAGTGGGCATAGCTCCCATACAGAGGGCATACCTCCCGGACAGGTGGGCAAACACCCCATTTGCCGTTCAATTCGCTCTAGAAGCATAATATAAACCACCTGCAGTGCAACTGACTCGCAACGCCAGTGTCCACGAGGCGAGCTAGCCGACTTCCACGGGAACGAGTTTTAGAGTAGTGAACTTTGACCATCTTTAAGGTTAAGTACATGTACTGAGCCTATTTTGTTAAGGTTAAAAAACCCTGTAAGAGACAGTTTATATATGCATATACCACTATATCCTACCCACGACTGTTGGTATTCTGGTAGTAGGCCTAATGATGGTGCTCTGATAGTAGGCCTACTAGTAGTGTTGGTGGTCTGATAGTAGGCCTATACTGTTGGTGACTTGGTAGTAGACCAAGTGTTGGTGCTCTGATAGTAGGCCTACTGTTGGTGCTCTGATAGTATAGGCATACTGTTGGTGCTCTGATAGTAGGCCTACAACAGGTGCTCTGATAGTAGACCTACTGTTGATGCTCGGATAGTAGGGTTACTGTTGTTGCTCTGAAAGTGGACATTTTGTTGGTGAGTTGATGGTATAGGCCCACTATTGGTGCTCTTGTTTTAAGCCCTTTGTTGGTGCTCTGATAGTAGGCCTACTATTGGAGTAGGCCCACTAGAACTGTTGATGCTCTGGTAGTAGACCTACTGTTGGTGCTTTGATAGTAGGCCTACGTTTAGTGCTCTAGTAGTAGGCCTACTGTTAGTGCTCTGGTAGTAGGCCTTCTGTTGGTGCTCTTTGAGTAGGCCTACTGTTTGTGCTCTGATAGCAGGGCTACTGTTGGTGCTCTGGTAGTAGGCCCACCATCAGAGCACTAACAGTAGGTCTACTGTTGGTGCTCTGATAGTGGACCTACTGCTGGTTCTTTGATAGTAGGCCTACTGTTGGTGCTCTGGTAGTAGACCTACTGTTGGCGCTCTGATAGTAGACCTACTAGAACTGGTGGTGCTCAGATAGTAGGACTACATTCGGTGCTATGGTAGTAGGCCTACGTTTGGTGCTTTGATATTAGGCCTACATTTAGTGCTCTAGTAGCAGGCCTACTGTTAGTGCTCTGGTAGTTAGTGCTCTAGTAGTAGGCCCACTGCTGCATGGGCGTACGCAGCCTTCTGGACAGGGGGGGTCGAAATTTTATACAAGGTGACCTTGCGTCACGCGGATTACGCGATTCGGCCGATACAACGAGTGGGGGGCGGGGGGTGCTGTCCGCCTTCGGCCGATTCAATGAGCGGGGGGGGGGGGGGGGTGGTGCTGTCTGCCGTCGGCTGATTTAACGAGCGGGGGGGGGGGGGGGTGCTGTCCGCCGTCGGCTGATTCAACGAGCGGGGGGGGGGGGGGGGGAGGGGGGTGCTGTCCGCCTCCGGCCGATTCAACGAGCGGATAAAGTAAATTCAAATCAACAAATAGTTAAAACTGGTGGGTGACCTCATTTAAAAAGTGGTGACCTCATTTTGGGGAGGGGGGGTCGTTCGAACCCATCGATCCCCCCTGCGTACGCCCATATGCTGGTGCTCTGGTAGTAGGCCTATTGTTGGTGCTCTGATAGTAGTTATACTGTTCGTGCTCAGATATTAGACCTACTGTTGGTGCTCTGGTCGTAGGCCTACTGTTGGTGCTCTGGTAGTAGGCCTATGTTAGTGCTCTAGTAATAGGCCTTCTGTTGGTGCTCTGGGAGTAGCCTACTCTTGGTGCTCTGATAGTAGGGCTACTGTTGGTCCTCTCATAGTAGGCCTACAGTTGGTGCTCAGGTAGTAAGCCTACTGTTGGTGCTCAGATAGTAGACCTACTGTTGGTGTTCTGAATGTAGGGCTACAGGTGGTGCTCAGATAGTAGACCTACTGTTGGTGGTTTGAATGTAGGGCTACTGATGGTGGTTGTAGGCCCTCTGTTGGTGCTCTGATAGTAGGCCTCCTGTTAGTTCTGATAGTAGGCCTACAGTCACATGGTGCTCTGATAGTAGGGCTACTGTTGGTGCTCTGATAGTATAGGCCTACTGTTGGTGCTCTGGTAGTGGGCCTACTGTTGGTGCTCTGATAGTAGGCCTATGGTTGGTGCTCTGATGGTGGTAGTAGGCCCTCTGTTGGTGCTCTGATAGTAGGCCTACTGTTAGAGTTCTGATAGTAGGCCTACAGTTACATGGTGCTATGATAGTAGGGCTACTGTTGGTGCTCTGATAGTATAGGCCTACTGTTTGTGCTCTGGTAGTGGGCCTACTGTTGGTGCTCTGTTAGTAGGCCTACGGTTGGTGCTCTGGTAGTAGACCTACTGCTGGTCCTGTGATAGTAGGCCTACTAGTACTGTTGGTGCTCTGATAGTAGGCCTACATTTGGTACTCTGGTAGTAGGGCTACTGTTGGTGCTCTGGTAATAGGCCTACTGTTGGTGCTCTGATAGTTGCTATACTGTTGGTGCTCTGATAGTAGGCCTACTAGTACTACTGGTGGTCTGATAGTACGCTTATAAGGGTAATTATCTATTTAAGATCCGGTGTCCCAATATGAACCGGGGGGGGGGGGGGGGGGGGGGGGGGGGTAGGGTCTGTGTATACCACGTAAGTTTTTAAAAGCGAAACAACAAAACGTGTGCAGCCTTGTTAGCTTCCTTCTCTCTTTTTTAAAACTTCTACTACGAGTGTATGCGTGTGTGTTCGTGACGGGTGGCTCTCTCTTGTTTAACTTCTATTACGATCGGGGGGACTGTATTTGGGCGAAAACATCTGAAACCAGCCTTGTTGGCTTCGACCACTCGTTTGTTTATCGTCCACTTGGAGCTAAACATCATGGCCATACGGTAAGCTTACTACTCCAATATTGAGCCGGTGAGTTTCATGATCAGCGTACGCTTGTGTCACGAAAAGGGTGTTAATGTTGCCAATTGGTGTCATGAATTAAGGAGCGTTAGTACACTTTTATCGAGGCCCGTCGCTTTCAACTAGTCATTTCTGACCCATGATAAAGCTCAGCTGGATATGGCTACGATTCTCTTACAGAAGGAAGCAGCTAGGGCGTTGATTGGGAAAGAACAAGAACAGCCCCAGTCATCCTGGTGTGGGCCCGGGAGACCACCTATAAGAATGCTAAGGGTGAAGGGAGGGAGCCCCTGGCCCAGCTTATTGGCCTAGCCTCTAATGCCTTACTTATTCAACCAGATCTACTGGTAAGGAGAACAACCCAAAGAAGGGAGTGACGGTCAGGAGGTGACTAACTATTCTCTAGGTGATGCCCATGTTCAATTGATCGAAGCTATCAAATGTGTTGAGGAAATTGAAGGCACTTAGGATAAATGACCAGTGAGGTTGAACCTCAGGAATAGGTAGGAGCTAGTATGGCCATCTCAGAATTGAATTGCCATGAAGTATAAGTGGCTAGTCTGTGCTACTGGTGTGTTCTAGGGAAGGATATTCATGGAGTATGCTACCAACATGATGACCATGGCTTTGGCCTAAAAATAAAGAAAATTATGTGGCTGAATGCAGGGGTTCAAGGCCAAGGCTGGCTGGCCTTTTCTGCAGTTATCCAGAGCTTGCCATAAAATTAAAAGGCTGGAGGGATGAATGCTTTACCATACTTGAGAAGGATGCTTGACTGCAGATGACCTAATAATAGATGAGCAGCACATGGTTGCCACTCTTCTAGGGTCCCAGGGCTTTTTATATGTTACCTTGAGTCAGTTCATTAAAGTCCCAAAAGTTAAATAAGTAGAGTCATGTACGTGTCACTACGAAGAAATTAGACTTGATGCTTTCAAAAGGGAGTGACCTCCAGTATGCTTATTCCCTTCCTAAATGATGTCACGGAGAAGCAGTCAGGGCACCAGTGGCTTGCCAAGACATAAACCACTGCTACCAGTATGGAGACTGTGGAGGCTCCTATATAGATATGTCACTTCAAACCTGCATGATGTGTAGCCCCCTCCCACCAATATTTCTAACTTGCAATGTGTTACAACCCATCAAATGAAAATATGGCTGGAAGGTTAGTAGTAGTTGTGTGCGTGTGCTTGCGAATGTATACATCCGCATGCATCTGCATCCACAGCTAAGTATCGATCATTGGTTGAGCTAGTAAGCGAAAAAAAAACAGTTCATGTTATGAATCAAGTCTAATCATAGGCCCCTAAATTAAATTGAAGTACGTTTGCCACCTAGAGTCCATTGGTTCTTATTAGGTCATGTACACCCGACCCCCCTGATCACTAAGGGGTCCAAAACGGACCAACAATACCAGATGGAGACAAGTGAATAGTTTACGAGTGTTCTTCAATGAATTTGGAAATGGGTTTCAAAAGAAATCATAAAAAAAGAGATCACATCAAAATTCGGTGTGCGCAGAGAGCTATGATTTCTGAAAGTAAATGCGGTTCTTAAATGGATTTTCACCCTTACTGTTGTGCTCTGATAGTAGGCCTACTGTTGGTGCTCTAATAGTAGCATTACTGTTAGTGAACTGGTAATAGGCCTAGTGATGATACTCTGGTAGTAGGCCTACTTTTGGTGCTCTGATAGAAGGTCTTCTGTTGGTGCTATGATAGTAGGCCTATACTGTTGGTGCTCCGATAGTAGGCCTACTGCTGGTGCTCTGGTAGTAAACCTACTGTTTGTGCTCCGATGGTAGGCCTACTGTTGGTGCTCTGATAGTAGGCCTACTATTGGTGCTCTAATAGTAGACCTACTGTTGGTGCTCTGGTAGTAGGCCTACAGTAGGTCCTCTGGTAGTATATTCACTGTTGGTGCTCCGGTAATGAGCCTAATATTGGTGCTCTGATAGTAGGTCTACGCGTAGTTGGTGCTCTGGTAAAAGACCTACTTTTGGTGCTCTGATAGCAGGCCTGCTAGTACTGTTGGTGTTCTGATAGTAGGCCTACATTTGGTACTCAGGTAGTAGGCCTACTGTTGCTGCTATGGTACTAGGCCTACTGTTGGTGCTCTGATAGTAGGCCTACTGTTGGTGCTCCGATAGTAGGCCTACTGTTGGTGCTCTGGTAGTGGACCTACCTTTGGTGCTCCGATAGTAGGCCTACTGTTGGTGCTATGATAGTAAGCCTACTATTGGTGCTCTGGTAGTAGGGCTACTGTTGGTGCTCTGGTAGTAGCCCTAATGTTGGCGCTCTGACAGTATGGCTACTGTTAGTACTATGATAGTAAGCCTACTGTTGGTGCTCTGGTAGTAGACCTACTGATGGTGCTCTGATCATAGGCCTACTGTTGGTGCTCTGATAGTAGAGCTACTGATGGTGCTCTGGTAGTAGGCCCACTGTTGGTGCACTGATAGTAGGCCTACTGTTGGTGCTCTGGTAATACGCCTACTGTTGGTGCTCTGATCGTAGGCCTACTTTTGGTGCACTGATTGCATAGGCCTACTGTTGGTGCTCTGGTTATAGGCCTACTGTTGGTCCTCTAGTAGTAGACCAACTGTTGGTGCTCTGGTAATAGGCCTACTGTTGGTGCTCTTATAGTAGGCCTACTGTTGGTGCTCTGGTAATACGCCTACTGTTGGTTCTCTGATAGTAGGCCTACTGTTGGTGCTCTGGTTGTAGATCTACTTTTGGTGCTCTATAAGTGGGCCTACTGATTGTGCTCTGATAGTAGGCCTACTGATTGTGCTCTGATAGTAGGCCTACTGATTGTGCTCTGATAGTAGGCCTACTGTTGGTGCTCGGTTAGTAGGCCTACCATCAGAGCATTAGCTGAAGGTCTACTGTTGGTGCTATGATAGTAGGCCTACTGTTGATGCTCTGATAGTAGGCCTACTAGTACTGTTGGTGACTTGATAGTAGGCCACTGTTGATGCCCTGATAGTAGGCCTACTGTTGGTGCTCTGGTAGTAGGCCTACTGTTGATGCTCTGATAGTAGGCCTATGGTACTCTTGGTTGTCATAGAGTAGCCGTATACTATAGGGGCTCCGGTAGTAGGCTTACTGTTGGTGCTCTTGTTGAAGCCTTACTGTCGGTGATCTCCTAGTAGCTCTATTTTGTTAGTGCTCTCATAGTAGGCCTACTGTTAGTGCTCTGATGGTAGGACTACTGTTCGTGCTCTAATAGTAGGCCTGCTGTTGGTGCTATGATAGTAGGCCTATACTGTTGGTGCTCTAATAGTACTGTTGGTGCTCTGGTAATAGACCTACGGTTGGTACTGCGTTAGTTGGCCTACTAGTAGTATTGGTGCTCTGGAAGTTGGCCGACATTCTGGTGCTTTTGTAGCTTGCCTTCTGTTAGTGCACTCGTAGTAGGCCTACTGTTGGTGCTATGGTATAAATACAGATTTACTAACAAGTAATGGTTAAACTATCAATAGTCGTTATTATGATTTTCATGATACTACATGTATTGTGAATATCTCAGTTTAGAAATAACACTTATGGTTTAACATGGTTTATCATGAACCATTCAATAATAAATTAAATTTAATACACTCAGACATACTATCCATATGGATATAGATTTACTATTTTGTAATGGCTTAATTATTAAAAGTCGTTATTATGATTGTAATGATACTACATGCATTGTGAATATCTCAGTTTAAAAACAACACATATGGTTTAACATGGTTTATCATTAACCATTCAATGCTATATTAAATCTAATACACTAATACATACTATCCACATGGAATAAGACTTACTAATATGTAATGGCTTAAGTCTTAATAGTCGTTATTATGATTTTAATGATACTACATGCATTGTGAATATCTCAGTTTAGAAACAACACTTATGTTTAAAAATAGTTTATCATAAACCATTCAATGGTGAATTAAATCTAATACACTCAGACATACTATCCATATGAAAATAGATTTACTAATATGTAATGGTTTAATTATTAAAAGTCGTTATTATGATTATAATGATAATACATGCATTGTGAATATCTCAGTTTAGAAATAACACTTATGGTTTAACATGGTTGATCATAAACCATTCAATGGTAAATGAAATCCAATGCACTCAGACATACTATCCATATGGAAATAGATTTACTAATATGTAATAGTTTAATTATTAAAAGTCGTTATTATGATTTTAATGATAGTACATGATAGTACATGCATTGTGAATATCTCAGTTTAGAAATAACAATTATGGTTTAAAATAGTTTATCATAAACCATTCAATGGTAAATTAAATCTAATACACGCAGACATACTATCCATATGGAAATAGATTCACTAATGTGGAATAGTTTAGTTATGAAAAGTCGTTATTATGATTTTAATGATAATGCATGCATTGTGAATATCTCAGTTTAGAAATAACACTTATGGTTTAGCATGGTTTATCATAAACCATTCAATGGTAAATTAAATCTAATACACTCAGAAATACTATCCATATGGAAATAGATTTACTAATATGTAATGGTTTATTTATTAAAAGTCATTACTATGATTTTAAAGATAATACATGCATTGTGAATATCTCAGTTTAGAAATAACACTTATGGTTTAACATGGTTTATCATAAACCATTTAATGCTAAATTAAATCTAATACACTCAGACATACTATCCATATGGAAATAGATTTACTAATATGTAATGGTTTAATTATTAAAAGTCGTTATTATGATTTTAATGATGATACATGCATTGTGAATATCTCAGTGTAGAAATAACACTTATGGTTTAACATGGTTTATCATAAACCATTCAATGCTAAACTAAATCTAATACACTCAGACATACTATCCATACAGAAATAGATTAACTAACGTGTAATAGTTTAATTATGAAAAGTCGTTATTATGATTTTAATGATAATACATGCATTGTGAATATCTCAGTTTAGATATAACACTTAGGGTTTATCATGGTTTATCATAAACCATTCAATGCTGAATTAAATCTAATACACTTAGACATACTGTCCAAATGGAAATAGATTTACTAGTATGTAATGGTTTAGTTATTAAAAGTCGTTATTATGATTATAATGATAATACATGCATTGTGAATATCTCAGTTTAGAAATAACACTTATGGTTTAACATGGTTTATCATAAACCATTCAATGCTAAATTAAATCTATAACACTCAGACATACTATCCATATGGAAATAGATTTAATATTTTGAATGGTATAATTATTAATAGCTTATTATGATTTTAAAGATAATACATGCATTGTGAATATTTCAGTTTAGAAATAACACTTATGGTTTAACATGGTTTATCATAAACCATTCAATGGTAAATTAAATCTAATACTCTCAGACATAATATCCATTCAAAAATAGATTTACTAATATGTAATGGTTTAATTATTAAAAGTCGTTATTATGATTTTAATAATAATACATGCATTGTGAATATCTCAGTTTAGAAATAACACTTATGGTTTATCATGGTTAATCATAAACCATTCAATGGTAAATTAAATCTAATACACTCAGACATACTATCCATATGGAAATAGATTTATTAATGTGTAATAGTTTAATTATGAAAAGTCGTTATTATGATTTTAATGATAATACATGCATTGTGAATATCTCAGTTTAGAAATAACACTTATGGTTTAACATGGTTTATCATAAACCATTCAATGGTAAATTAAATCTAATACACTCAGACATACTATCCATATGGAAATAGATTTATTAATGTGTAATAGTTTAATTATGAAAAGTCGTTATTATGATTTTAATGATAATACATGTATTGTAAATATCTCAGTTTAGAAATAACACTTATGGTTCAACATGGTTTATCATAAACCATTCAATGGTGAATTAAATCTAATACAATCAGACATACTATCCATATGGAAATAGATTTACTATTACGTAATGGATTATTTATTAAAAGTCGTTATGATGATTTTAATGATAATACATGCATTGTGAATATCTCAGTTTAGAAATAACACTTATGGTTTAACATGGTTTATCATAAACCATTCAATGCTAAATTAAATCTAATACACTCAGACATACTATCCATATGAAAATATATTTACTAGTATGTAATGGTTTAGTTATTAAAAGTCGTTATTATGATTTTAATGAAAATACATGCATTGTGAATATCTCAGTTTAGAAATAACACTTATGGTTTAACATTGTTTATCATAAACATTCAATGGTTAGTTAAATCTAATACAGTTAGACATACTATTCAAATAGAAATAGATTTACTAATATATAATGGTTTAATCATTAAAAGTCGTTATTATGATTATAATGATAATACATGCATTGTGAATATCTCAGTTTAGAAATAACACTTATGGTTTAAAATAATTCATCATAAACCATTCAATGGTAAATTAAATCTAATACACTCAGACATACTATCCATATGGATGTAGATTTATTAATGTGTAATAGTTTAATTATGAAAAGTCGTTATTATGATTTTAATGATAATACATGCATTGTGAATATCTCAGTTTAGAAATAACACTTATGGTTTAACATGGTTTATCATAAACCGTTAAATGGTAAATTAAATCTAATACATTTAGACATACTATCCATATGGAAATAGATTTACTAGTATGTAATGGTTTAATTATTAAAAGTCGTTATTATGATTTTAATGAAAATACATGCATTGTGAATATCTCAGTTTAGAAATAACACTTATGGTTTAACATGGTTTATCATAAACCATTCAATGGTAAATTAAATCCAATACAATCAGACATACTATGCATATAGAAATAGATTTACTAATGTGTAATGGTTTAATTATTAAAAGTCGTTATTATGATTTTAATGAAAATACATGCATTGTGAATATCTCAGTTTAGAAATAACACTTATGGTTTAACATGGTTTATCATAAACCATTCAATGGTTAGTTAAATCTAATACAGTTAGACATACTATTCAAATAGAAATAGATTTACTAATATATAATGGTTTAATTATTAAAAGTCGTTATTATGATTATAATGATAATACATGCATTGTGAATATCTCAGTTTAAAAATAACACTTATGGTTTAACATGGTTTATCATAAACCATTCAATGGTAAATTTAATCTAATACACTCAGACATACTATCCATATGGAAATAGATTTATTAATGTGTAATAGTTTAATTATGAAAAGTCGTTTTTGTGATTTTAATGATAATAGATGTATTGTAAATATCTCAGTTTAGAAATAACACTTATGGTTTAACATGGTTTATCATAAACCATTCAATGGTAAATTCAATCTAATACACTCAGACATACTATTCAAATGGAAATAGATTTACTAATATGTAATGGTTTTATTATTAAAAGTCGTTATTATGATTTTAATGATCATACATGCATTGTGAATATCTCAGTTTAGAAATAACACTTATGGTTTAAAATGGTTTATCATAAACCATTCAATGGTAAATTAAATCTAATACACTCAGACATACTATCCATATGGAAATAGATTTATTAATGTGTAATAGTTTAATTATGAAAAGTAGTTATTATGATTTTAATGATAATACATGCATTGTGAATATCTCAGTTTAGAAATAACACTTATGGTTTAACATGGTTTATCATAAACCATTCAATGGTAAATTAAATCTAATACACTCAGACATACTATCCATATGGATGTAGATTTATTAATGTGTAATTGTTTAATTATGAAAAGTCGTTATTATGATTTTAATGATAATACATGCATTGTGAATATCTCAGTTTAGAAATAACACTTATGGTTTAACATGGTTTATCATAAACCATTCAATGGTAAATTAAATCTAATACACTCAGACATGCTATCCATATGGAAATAGATTTATTAATGTGTAATAGTTTAATTATGAAAAGTCGTTATTATGATTTTAATGATAATACATGCATTGTGAGTATCTCAGTTTAGAAATAACACTTATGGTTTAACATGGTTTATCATGAATCATTCTTAATAAATTAAATCTAATACACTCAGACATACTATCCATTTAAAAATAGATTTACTAATATATAATGGTTTAATTATTAAAAGTCGTTATTATGATTTTAATGATAATACATGCATTGTGAATATCTCAGTTTAGAAATAACACTTATGGTTTAACATGGTTTATCATAAACCATTCAATGGTAAATTAAATCTAATACACTCAGACATACTATTCTAATAGAAATAGATTTACTAATATGTAATGGTTTAATTATTAAAAGTCGTTATTATGATATTAATGATAATACATGCATTGTGAATATCTCAGTTTAGAAATAACACTTATGGTTTAAAATGGCTTATCACAATTTTCTTGGGAGGGGCCAACTTGCATTGGTCCTTTATGATTTCCCTCTACGTCCATGTTTGTCTTGTATTGTTTGTGGTAGAGGGGTACTAAAAAGGGTGAGGGAGGTGAGATGAGTGAGGTGTTGGTTGGTCTGGGGATACCCTTTTGTAGTTGGGGGAGTATGCATTTGGTGTAGGTAGTAAGGGTGGCCGTCTCTTGAAGTTGAGGGACATGAGTGGGGGAGGTGTATTGAACACAATCGACATTAGTCGTATTGGTTGTGTTCTCTCAGGTTGTGTTTGTTTCTGGGGGTATTTGTGTGCTTGTGGAGCGTGATCGTACTGGTTTCTTTTGTTCTGCTTGGGCTTGTTGGTGGCAGGGTTTTTGGGCTTGTTGGTGGCAGGGTTTTTGGGTGTGTGCTGCTGTGCTTGATGTGGGTGGGACCTTTTTTCTGTGGGCCCGGGATGGGGTGGTCCCATGGGTGGGTTCTGTGGCCGCTTGTTTGGAGCAGGTTCTGACTTTTTTGGCGGTTTCGGTGCAGGCAGGAGGTGAGAGTTGGTGGATTGGTTTCTGGTTTGGCTTGATGGTTTGGCGCAAGCTGACACGTGTTGGTCCGTTCTTGGTGTTGTTTGGTGGTTTGTGTAGACCTTGCCTAGCTTGTGCGCTTTTAATGTTTTGGTCATCTTGTTATTTCTCTGTATTTTGAGGTCGTCGTGCAGTGTTTTTAGGTTTTGTTGTGTTGTTGTTTGAGTGTTTTTCCATTAGCTTGAAATTTCTGTGTCTGTTTGTGAGTCTAGTTGTTTTTCTATATCTGTTAGTGCTGTGTCTAGTTGAGTTGTCAGTCTGTTGAGGTGTTACACGTTTGCTGCTGTTAGTTCCATACTTGCCTTAGTAAGTACTTGTGTGTACTTACTCTTGAGTTCTTCATCAGCCCCTAGGGTGGCACAGGTAGCGTTTGCTTTGACCCCTAGTGGGAAAATCCCTTCGTCGAGGCATTGTTGATTGAATGCAAGGTGGTGCTGTGCAAGTTCATAGTATTTTCTTATTTTTTTGTATTTGTCCATTGTCGCTTTGTATTGTTTGTCTGTGAGTGGTAGGTCTGGGGGTGGGGTCGTGGTGGTAGTGTCTGGAGTAAGGGTTGCGGCATGGTCCGCAGATCTGGTGGGGTTTACAGGCGAGGCTCCAGGTGTGTTTTGATCTTGGGGTTGGCTTGTAGTTGCTAGAGAGGGAAGCACGGGTCTGGTTTGTTGCAATTCAGTAGTTGAGGTGTATTTTGGGGGTTGGGTTGTGGTGGTGGGGTCTGGGGGTTGGGTTGTGGTATGATCCTTGAGTTGAGTTGTGATTGGAGGTGTGGTTTCAAATGTGCTTTGCTCCTGGGGTTGGTTTGGCACTGCTGGAGAGGGGAGTGTGGGCATCAGTGGGTTGGTTTCATTTGTTAGATCAGCAGTTGCAGTGTGGTCAGGGGAAGAGGTGGAGGTGTGGTCTGGGGAACCGGTAGACTCGACAATTGCCGTGTCTGGGGAGGTGGCGGAATAGTGGCCTGGGGACACGGTATGGTCGGCTTCGTTTGTCTGATCGACCATTGCAGTGTGGTCTGGGGGGGAGGTGGAGTTGTGGCCTGGGGACAGGGTGGGCCTGGCTTTGTTTGTCGGATCGACAGTTGCCGTGTTTGAGGAGGAGGCGGGATTGTGCTCAGTATGAGTGGTTTCGTTTGTCGGATCGACATTTGCAGTGTGGTCTGGGGAAGAGGTGGAATTTTGGCCTGGGGACAGGGTAGACGTTGTCTGATCGACGATTGCAGTGTGGTCTGGGGAAGGCGTTGAATTGTGGCCTGGGGACACGGTATAGGTGGACTGCAGCGGGTCTATGTCCTTAGGTTGGGCTCGAGTTGGTTTGGGGGAAGAGATTGGCGATGGTGTAGAAAGTGGATTCTGGCGACGATGACGTACTTTGCGCTGAGGTTTGGGAGGTGTCATTACCAAAGGACAGATCGGGGTCGTCGGTTCATGCACTTTTCTCTGATTGTCCGAGCGCCCTCTATTTCGGGTGACGGGCATCCCTTGGTACCTGTAGGGACTACTTCAATGGGTTAGCTTTAACTTACTTATCCTGTATCGCTATCGCTCGCTCGCTTGCTTGCGCGTTTGAGTGTCCTTTCAGTCAAAACTTTATCACAGATGCATTTCGGCTGGTTAGGCCTTCTTCAGTGCGAACAAAGTTGACAGAAAAGGATACTGTTGTGAAGTGTGCTTAAATACTAAGGTGGAAAGCATGGTGCAGCTGGTGCGGTGAGTGTTGGCAGCTGGTATATATATGTGTTTGCATGTATTGTTATTATAGGTATATATCGTTCAGCCCTTCAGGTGTTCTGGTTCTGAGTTTGTTGATCCACCACTGTTCTACTGCCATTCTCTGTGAGGGGTGTGTGTGCGTCAGAGGTATGATTTGTGCATTGAATGTACCGTGTGTATCGAAATGTTTGTAAAGCAGCATTCTGGGTTGTCTTGTAGAGCAAAAACTGCTTCTGTGTTGGGACATTCTTTCTCTCAGACTTCTGGTGGTTTGTCCCACGTACTGGAGTTTGCATGTTTTGCATTGTAGAATGTATATGATGTTCATACTGCTACATGTGAGCCTGCTTCTTATGTGTATTTTTTCGTTTGTTGTAGTGCTTCTAAATGCATTGGCCTCGATCAACATGGGGCACACAAGGCAGTCTCTTCTATTGCATTTTGTCGGGAGTAGTGGTATGGAATAACTTTTGTCTGACGGTTGTAAGCCTGTTTTCTTTATATCTGTGTCAAGCGGTGATCTTGTTATAATCTTCTTTAAATTTGGAAAAATTTTATACACCGTTATTGGTTTATTTAGGGAGAGTGGGAAGGTAGTTGCTTCTCGTTGTAGTATGTCGATGTGTTGTTGTAGGTGTGGCCTTGTATGTTGTCATCTAGCGTCATATTCAATTATTAATGGGTATATTTTCTTTTTTTGCGTAATTTTAGGTTGGCTGGACAATGCTTGAATTACTTGGTTAATTTTCTTAAACGCATATCCTCTGTTGAGAAAGTGTTCAATAAGTTGTTGCTTCAGTTTTGCGAATTGCTTTGGGTCAGAGCATTGTTTTTGGTATCTTAAAAGTTCAGCTTTTATAATTGCGGTCTTTGTATGGTGTGGATGGTGACTGGTGTAATGTATATATTGAAAAGAATTTGTTGGTTTGAGGTGTGTTTTGTAAGACAGTTTTTTTGTTCGTTCGAAGTTAGTATCTTTGTATATTGTTAGATCGAGGTAGTCTATTGCTGTGTCAGATATGTTCCATTCAAATTTTATAGTGGGATGGTGGTTATTAAGGTTAGTCAAAAAGGTGTCTAAATCTGCTCTTGAGTCTGTCCATATCATGAATATATCGTCGATGTATCGTTTGTAAGTATGTGGTCGTTTGTCTTGTGTGCTCAGAAAGCTTTCTTCCAGACTAGACATGAATATGTTTGCTAGTGTGGGTGCCAATGGTGTTCCCATGGCTACTCCTGTAAGCTGATGGTACGGTTGTCCGTTAAAAGTAAATGTGTTGTTTTTAAGTACGAAGTTGAGTAATTGTCTTGTCACGTGTTTTGGGAGTCCAATGATTTCATTGTATTGCAAAAGTGCATTTATGCCTTGCTCTTGCGGAATGGTAGTATATAGACTCTTTACGTCTATAGATACAAGGAGCACCTGTTCAGATGGTGGTATTGTTGTCTTGCTAAGTATATTAATGAGGGCTTGAGAATTTTTTAGGTGTGATGGTGCTAGGGGTACGATATTTTTGAAATAATAGTCTATGTATTTTGAAATATTTGTTGTTGCTCCGTTGATGCCTGCCACTACAGGTCTTACCGTGATTGGGTTTTTATGTATTTTATATGGAAAGTATATATATTGGGTTTGAACTGGATTGGGTGGCTTCATGAACTCATATTCAAATTTATCTATGTATCCTGTAGTGTGTAATTCTTTTATGTAATTTGTTATATTTGCTGCAAGTAATGGCGTTGGATCCTGGTCCAGTTTTGAATATGTAGTTTCGTCTGAAAGGTGATTATTGCCGTCAGTAATGTATTTGTCTCTGTTTGTTATAGTAAGGGTAGATCCTTTATCAGCTTTTTTAATAATTATTTCTTCTTTTCTTTGTTTAAGTAATTTTATTGCTTTTCTTTCTTGAACTGTTAATTTATCTGTTATTTTGAAGTGTGGCTTGTTGCAATGGGTCATAATCTCAGTTTCTGTCATCTTAAGGTGTTTTTCTAATGATGGATTGTTTGATGTGGTGGGGTTATAATTGGATTTCTTTTTGAATGGATTTGGTTGTTGAGTGTTGTCTTGAAATAAATAGTCAAGTCTTATTGTTCTTTTATATTGTTCAATTGGTTTCTGTAAGGGTCTCAAGTTGCCTTTTGGTGTTGGGATAAAGAGGAGTCCTTTTTCTAAAATTGCTATTTCATCTTTCGTGAGCGGTACATTTGATAGGTTCATAATGTGTGTCATCTTTTGGTTTCTGCTTTTATTGTTAGGTATCCTATTTTTGGGGTGACGTTTTCGTGTGGGTCTTGTTTTTGTTTGTATGTTCTTTTCGGCGGAGCCATCAAATGGTTCGGGGTCATCATAAACTATATAATTTTCTTGGGAGGGGCCAACTTGCATTGGTCCTTCATGATTTCCCTCTACGTCCATGTTTGTCTTGTATTGTTTGGGGTAGAGGGGTACTAAAAAGGGTGAGGGAGGTGAGATGAGTGAGGTGTTGGTTGGTCTGGGGATACCCTTTTGTAGTTGGGGGAGTATGCATTTGGTGTAGGTCGTAAGGGTGGCCGTCTCTTGAAGTTGAGGGACATGAGTGGGGGAGGTGTATTGAACACAATCGACATTAGTCGTATTGGTTGTGTTCTTTCAGGTTGTGTTTGTTTCTGGGGGTATTTGTGTGCTTGTGGAGCGTGATCGTACTGGTTTCTTTTGTTCTGCTTGGGCTTGTTGGTGGCAGGGTTTTTGGGCTTGTTGGTGGCAGGGTTTTTGGGTGTGTGCTGCTGTGCTTGATGTGGGTGGAACCTTTTTTCTGTGGGCCCGGGATGGGGTGGTCCCATGGGTGGGTTCTGTGGCCGCTTGTTTAGAGCAGGTTCTGACTTTTTTGGCGGTTTCGGTTTACTAGTATGTAATGGTTCAGTTATTAAAAGTCGTTACTATGATTTTAATGATAATACATGCATTGTGAATATCTCAGTTTAGAAATAACACTTATGGTTTAACATGGTTTATCATAAACCATTCAATGGTAAATTAAATCTAATACACTCAGACATACTATCCATATGAAAATAGATTTATTAATGTGAAATAGTTTAATTATGAAAAGTCGTTATTATGATTTTAATGATAATACATGCATTGTGATTATCTCAGTTTAGAAATAACACTTATGGTTTAACATGGTTTATCATAAACCATTCAATGGTAAATTAAATCTAATACACTCAGACATACTATCCATATGGATGTAGATTTATTAATGTGTAATTGTTTAATTATGAAAAGTGGTTATTATGATTTTAATGATAATACATGCATTGTGAATATCTCAGTTTAGAAATAACACTTATGGTTTAAAATGGTTTATCATAAACCATTCAATGGTAAATTAAATCTAATACACTCAGACATACAATTCAAATGGAAATAGATTTAATAATATGTAATGGTTTAATGATTAAAAGTCGCTATTATGATTTTAATGATAATACATGCATTGTCAGTTTAGAATTAACACTTATAGTTTAAAATGGTTTATCATAAACCATTCAATGGTAAATTAAATCTAATACACTCAGACATACTATCCATATGGAAATAGATTTATTAATGTGTAATAGTTTAATTATGAAAAGTGGTTATTATGATTTTAATGATAATACATGTATTGTGAATATCTCAGTTTAGAAATAACACTTATCGTTTAACATGGTTTATCATAAACCATTCAATGGTAAATTAAATCCAATACAATCAGACATACTATGCAGATAGAAATAGATTTCTAATATGTAATGGATTATTTATTAAAAGTCGTTATTATGATTTTAATGATAATACATGCATTGTGAATATCTCAGTTTAGAAATAACACTTATGGTTTAACATGGTTTATCATAAACCATTCAATGCTAAATTAAATCTAATACACTCAGACATAGTATCCATATGGAAATAGATTTACTAGTATGTATTGGTTTATTCATTAATAGTCGTTATTATGATTTTAATGATAATACATGCATTGTGAATATCTCAGTTTAGAAATAACACTTATGTTTAACATGGTTTATCATAAACCATTCAAAGGTAAAATAAATCTAATACACTCAGACATACTATCCATACAGAAATAGATTTACTAACGTGTAATAGTTTAATTATGAAAAGTCGTTATTATGATTTTAATGATAAAACATGCATTGTTAACATCTCAGTTTAGAAATAACACTTATAGTTTAACATGGTTTATCAATAACCATTCAATGCTAAACTAAATCTAATACACTCAGACATACTATCCATTTGGAAATAGATTTACTAATATGAAATGGTTTATTTATTAAAAGTCGTTATTTTGATTTTAATGATAATACATGCATTGTGAATATCTCAGTTTAGAAATAACACTTATGGTTTAGCATGGTTTATCATAAACCATTCAATGGTAAATTAAATCTAATACACTCAGACATACTATTTATATGAAAATAGATTTAATATTTTGAATGGTATAATTATTAAAAGTCGTTATTATGATTTTAAAGATAATACATGCATTGTGAATATCTCAGTTTAGAAATAACACTTAAGGTTTAACATGGTTTATCATAAACCATTCAATGGTAAACTGAATCTAATACACTCAGACATACTATCCGTTTGGAAATAGATTTACTAATGTGTAATGGTTTAATTATTAAAAGTCGTTATTATGATTTAATGATAATATATGCATTGTGAGTATTTCAGTTTAGAAATAACACTTATGGTTTAACATGGTTAATCATAAACCATTCAATGGTAAATTAAATCTAATACACTCAGAGATACTATCCATATGGAAATAGAGTTATTAATGTGTAATAGTATAATTATGAAAAGTCGTTATTATGATTTTAATGATAATACATGTATTGTAAAAATCTCAGTTTAGAAATAACACTTATGTTTAACATGGTTTATCATAAACCATTCAATGGTAAATTAAATTTAATACACTCAGACATACTATCCATATGGAAATAAATTTACTATTATGTAATTGTTTATTTATGAAAAGTCGTTATTATGATTTTAATGATAATACATGCATTGTGAATATCTCAAATTAGAAACAACGCTTATGGTTTATCATGGTTTATCATAAACCATTCAACGGTAAACTAAATCTAATACACTCAGACATACTATCCATATGGAAATAGATTAACTAGTATGTAATGGTTTAGTTATTAAAAGTCGTTATTATGATCTTAATGAAACTACATGCATTGTGAATATCGCAGTTTAGAAGTAACACTTATAGTTTAACATGGTTTATTAAAAACCATTCAATGGTTAATTAAATCTAACACACTCAGACATACTATCCATATGGAAATAGATTTACTAGTATGTAATGGTTTAGTTATTAAAAGTCGTTATTATGATTTTAATGAAAATTCATGCATTGTGACTATCTCAGTTTAGAAATAACACTTATGGTTTTACATGGTTTATCATAAACCATTCAATGGTAAATTAAATCTAAGAATTTACTATTATGTAATGGTTTAATTATTTAAAGTCGATATTATGATATTAATGATAATACATGCATTGTGAATATCTCAAATTAGAAACAACACTTATGGTTTAACATGGTTTATCATAAACCATTCAATGGTAAATTAAATCTAATACACTCAGACATACTATCCATATGGTAATAGATTTACTAGTATGTAATGGTTTAGTTATTAAAAGTCGTTATTATGATTTTAGTGATAATACATGCATTGTGAATATCTCAGTTTAGAAATAACACTGATGGTTAAAATGGTTTATCATAAATCATTCATTGGTCAATTAAATCTAATACACTCAGACATACTATTCATATGGATATAGATTTATTAATGTGTAATAGTTAAATTATTAAAAGTGGTTATTATGATTTTAATGATAATACATGCATTGTGAATATCTCAGTTTAGAAATAACTTATTGTTTAACATGGTTTATCATGAACCATTCTTAATAAATTAAATCTAATACACTCAGACATACTATCCATTTAAAAGTCGATTTACTAATATATAATGGTTTAATTATTAAAAGTCGTTATTATGATTTTAATGAAAATACATGCATTGTGAATATCTCAGTTTAGAAATAACACTTATGGTTTAACATCGTTTATCATAAACCATTCAATGGTAAATTAAATCCAATACAATCAGACATACTATGCCTATTAAAATAGATTTACTAATGTGTAATGGTTTAATTATTAAAAGTCGTTATTATGATTTTAATGAAAATACATGCATTGTGAATATCTCAGTTTAGAAATAACACTTATGGTTTAACATGGTTTATCATAAACCATTCAATGGTTAGTTAAATCTAATACAGTCAGACATACTATTCAAATAGAAATAGATTTACTAATATATAATGGTTTAATTATTAAAAGTCGTTATTATGATTTTAATGATAATACATGCATTGTGAATATCTCAGTTTAGAAATAACACTTATGGTTTAACATGGTTTATCATAAACCATTCAATGGTAAATTAAATCTAATACACTCAGACATACTATTCAAATGGAAATAGATTTACTAATATGTAATGGTTTAATGCATTGTGAATATCTCAGTTTAGAAATAACACTTATGGTTTAACATGGTTTATCATAAACCATTCAATGCTAAATTAAATCTAATACACTCAGACATACTATCCATACAGAAATAGATTTACTAACGTGTAATAGTTTAATTATGAAAAATAACGAATTTCAATAATTAAACCATAACATATTAGTAAATCTTTTTCCATTTGAATAGTATGTCTGAGTGTATTTGATTTAATTTACCATTGATTGGTTTATGATAAACCAGTTTAAACCATAAGTGTTATTTCTAAACTGAGATATTCACAATGCATGTATTATCATTGAAATCATAATAACGACTTTTAATAATTAAACTATTACATATTAGTAAATCTATTTCCATTTAAGAAGGCCTACTATCAGAGCACCAACAGTAGCCCTACTATCAGAGCACCAACCGTAGGCTTACTACCAGAGCACCAATTTTAGGCGTACTATATGAAGCACCAGCAGTTGGCCAACTGATAGAGCACCAACAGTAGGTCTACTACCAGAGCACCAATAGTAGACCTACTATCAAAGTACAAACAGTAGGCCTACTATTGGAGCTATAACAGTAGGCCTACCACCAGAGTACAAAGAGTAGACCTACTATCTGAGCACCAACAGTAGGCCTACCATCAGAGCACTAACAGTAGGCCTACTATGAGAGCACTAACACTATAGGCCTACTACCAGAGCACCAACATTAGGTCTACTACCAGAGCAACAACGGTAGGTCCACTACCAGAGCATCAACACTAGGCCTACTACCGGAGCCCCAACAGTATAGGCCTTCTATCAGACCACTAACAGTACTATTACGTAAGCTTACTATCAGAGCATCAAATATAGGCCTACTCTCAGAGAGCACCAACAGTAGGTCCATTACCAGAGGATCAACAGTAGGCCTACTACCAGAGTACCAACTGTAGGCCAATACTCTCAGAGGACCATCAGTAGGCCTACTACCAGAGTACCAACAGTAGGCCTATACTCACAGAGCACCAACAGTAAGCCTAATATCAGTGCACCATGCAACATTAGGCCTGCTATCAGAACTCCAACAGTAGGCCTACTATCAGAGCACCAACTGTGGGCCTTCTACCAGAGCACAGACAGTAGGCCTACTATCAAGACAACAACAGTAGGTCTACTATCAGTGCACCAACAGTAGCCCTACTATCAGAGCACCAATGATAGGTCTACTATCAGAGCCCCAACAGTAGGCCTACTACCAGAGCACAGACAGTAGGCCTACTATCAAGTCGGCAACATAGGTCTACCATCAGAGCACCAACAGTAGACCTACTTTCAGAGCACCAACAGTAGGTCCACTATCAGAGCACCAACAGTGGGCCAACTACCAGAGCACAGACAGTAGGCCTACTATCATGTCACCAACAGTAGGCCTACTATCAGAACACCAACAGTAGCCCTACTATCAGAGCACCAACAGTAGGGTAACTACCAGAGCACCAACATTAGGCCTACTACCAGAGCACCAACAGTAGGTCTTCTACAAGAGGACCAGCAGTAGGCCTACTATCAGAGCACCAACAGTAGGCCTACTATCGGAGCACCAACAGTAGGCGTACTACCAGAGAACAAACAGTAGGTCTATTATCGGAGCATCAACAGTATAGGCCTACCATCATAGCACCAACAGTAGACCTACTATCCGAGCACCAACAGTTGGCCTACCATCAGAGCACTAACAGTAGGCCAACAATGAGAGCACCAACAGTAGGTCTACTACCAGAGCACCAGCAGTAGGCCTACTACCGGAGCACCAAAAGTATAGGCCTACTATCAGACCACCAACAGTACTAGTAGGCTTACTATCAGAGCATCAAGTATGGACCTACTCTCAGAGCACCAACAGTAGGTCTATTACCAGAGGATCAACAGTAGGCCTACTACCCGAGTACCAACTGTAGGCCCATACTCCCAGAGGACCAACAGTAGCCCCACCATCAGAGCACTAACAGAAGGCCTACAATCAGAGCACCAACAATATAGGCCTACTACCAGAGCACCAACTGTAGGTATACTACCAGAGCACCAATAGGCCTACTGCTGGAGCTCTAACTGTATAGGCCTACAATCAGACCACCAACAGTACTAGTAGGCCTACTATCAAAGCATCAGATATAGGCCTACTATCAGAGCACCATCAGTAGGCCTACTATCAGAGCACCAACAGTATGCCTACTATCAGAGCACCAACAGTTGGTCTACTACCAGATCACAGACAGTAGGCCTACTATCAAGTCACCAACAGTAATCAAGTCACCAACAGTAGATCTACTATCAGAGCACCAACAGTTGGTCTACTACCCGATCACAGACAGTAGGCCTACTATCAAGTCACCAACAGTAGGTCTACTATCAGAGCACCAACAGTAGGCTTACTACCAGAGCACGAACTGTTGGTCTACTACAAGAGGACCAACAGTAGGCCTACTATCAGAGCACCAACAGTAGGTCTACTACCAGAGCACCATCAGTAGGCCTACTACCGGAGCCCCAACAGTATAGGCCTACTATCAGACCACCTACAGTACTAGTAGGCCTACAATCAGAGCATCAAATATAGGCCTACAATCAGAGCATCAAATATAGGCCTACTCTCAGAGCACCAACAGTAGGTCCATTACCAGAGGATCAACAGTAGGCCTACTACCAGAGTACCAACTGTAGGCCTATACTCTCAGATGATCATCAGTAGGCCTACTACCAGAGTACCAACAGCAGGCCTATACTCTCAAAGCAGCAACAGTAGGCCTAATATCAGTGCACCATGCAACAGTAGGCTTGCTATCAGAACTCCAACAGTATGCCTAGTATTAGAGCCCCAACATTGGGCCTACTACCAGAGAACAAACAGTAGGCCTACTATCAAGTCAACAACAGTAGGTCTATTATCACTGCACCAGCAGTAGCCCTATCATCAGAGCACCAACAGTAGGCCTACTACCAGAGCACAGACAGTAGGCCTACGATCTAGTCGGCAACCTAGGTCTACTATCAGAGTACCAACAGTAGACCTACTATCAGAGTACCAACAGTAGGTATACTATCGGAGCACCAACAGTATAGGCCTACCATCATAGCACCAAAAGTAGACCTACTTATCAGAGGACCAACAGTAGGCCTACCATCAGAGCACTAACAGTAGGCTTGCAATGAGTGCACCAACAGTAGGTCGATAACCAGAGCACCAACATTAGGCCTACTACCAGAGCCCCAACAGTATAGGCCTAGTATCAGACCACCAACAGTACTAGAAGGCCTACTATCAGAGCATCAAATATAGGCCTACTCTCAGAGCACCAACAGTAGATCTATTACCTGAGGATCAACAGTAGGCCTACTACCAGAGTACCAACTGTAGGCCTATGCTCTCAGAGGACCATCAGTAGGCCTACTGCCAACTAGCAACAGTAGGCCTACTGCCACCTACCAACAGTAGGCTTATACTCTCAGAGCACCAACAGTAGGCCTACTTACAGAGCACCATGCAACAGTAGGCCTGCTATCAGAACTCCAACAGTTGGCCTACTATAATAGCACCAACAGTGGGCCTACTACCAGAGCACAGACAGTAGGCCTACTATCAAGTCACCAAAAGTAGGTCTACTATCAGTGCATCAACAGTAGCCCTATACTATCAGAGCACAGACTGTAGGCCTACTATCAAGTCGGCAACATACGTCTACTATCAGAGCACCAACAGCAGACCTACAATCAGAGCACCAACAGTAGGTCTACTATCTGAGCACCAACAGTACCAGAGCACAGTAGACCTACTATCAAAGTCATCAACAGTAGGCCTACTATCAGAGCACCAACAGTAGCCCTACTATCAGAGCACCAACAGTAGGCTTAGTACCAAAGCACCAAGAGTAGGCCTACTACCAGAGCACCAACAGTCAGTAGGTCTACTACAAGAGGACCAGCAGTAGGCCTACTATAAGAGCACGAATAGTATAAGCCTACTATCAGACCACCAACAGTACTAGTAGGCTTACTATCAGAACACCAACAGAAGGCCTACTATTAGAGCAACAACAATAGGCCTATTACCAGACCACCAACAGTAGCCCTACTCCTAGAGTACCAAATGTAGGCCTACTATCAGAGCACCAACAGTACTAGTAGCCCTTCTATCAGAGCACCAACAGTGGGTCTACTACCAGAGCACCAACAATAGGCCTACTATCAGAGCACCAACAGTAGGCTCATTACCAGAGCACCAACAGAAGTTCTACTACCAGATCAAGGACCAACAGTAGGGTTCCTACCAGAGCGCAAACAGTTGGCCTATACAATCAGAGCACCAACAGTAGGCCTAATATCAGAGTTCCATGCAGCAGTAGCCCTACCATCAGAACTTCAACAGTAGGCCTACTATCAGAGCACCAACAGTGCTCCTACTACCAGAACACCATCAGTAGGCCTACTGTCAAATCACAAACAGTACTACTATCTGAGCACCAACTGTTGCCCATCTATCAGAGGACCAACAGTAGCCCTACTATCAGAGCACCAAGAGTAGGCCTACTATCAGAGCACCAAATGTTGGCCTACTATCAGAGCACCAACAATTCTTGTAGGCCTACTATAAGAGCGCCAACAGTAGGTCTACTACCAGGGCATCAACAGTAGCTCCACTACCAGAGGACCAACGGTGGGCCTACTATCCGAGCGCCATGCAACGGTAGGCCTACTATCAGAACACCAACAGTAGGCCTACTATCAGAGCACCAACAGCGGGCTTACTACCAGAGCACCAACAGTGGGCCTACTAACAAGTCACCAACAGTATGTCTACTATCAAGGCAACAACAGTAGCCCTACTGTCAGAACACCAACAGCAGGTCTATTAACTGAGCACCAACAGTAGGCCTACTACCAGAGCACCAACAATAGCCAACTATCAAGCACCATAAGTAGCCGTACTATCAGAGGATCAACAGCAGCTCTACTATCAGAGAACCAACAGTAGGCCTACTGCCAGAGCACGAACAGAAGGTCTACTACCAGAGCACCAAGTGTAGGCCTACTATCAGAGGACCAACAGTAGGTCTACTATCAGAGCACCAACAGTAGCCCTACTATCAGAGCACCAACAGTAGGCTTACTACCAGAGAACCAACAGTAGGCCTACTACCAGAGCACCAACAGTAGGTCTACTACAAGAGGACCAGCTGTAGGCCTACTATCAAACCACCAACAGTAGGCCAACTGTTAGAGCACCAACAATAGTAGGCCTACTATCAGAACACCATCAGTAGGCCTACTATCAGAGCAAAAACACTAGGCCTACTATCGGCGCACTAACAGTAGGCCATTAAACACACAGTAGGCCTACTATTGGAGCACCAATAGTGTAGGACTACTATCATAGCACCAACAGTAGACCACCAACAGTAGGCCTACTGCCAGAGCACGAACAGAAGGTCTACTACCAGAGCACAGACAGTAGACCTACTATCAAGTCACCAACAGTAGGCCTACTATCAGATCACCAACAGTAGCCCTACTATCAGAGCACCAACAGTAGGCTTACTACCAGAGAACCAACAGTAGGCCTACTACCAGAGCACCAACAGTAGGTCTACTACAAGAGGACCAGCTGTAGGCCTACTATCAAACCACCAACAGTAGGCCAACTGTTAGAGCACCAACAATAGTAGGCCTACTATCAGAACACCATCAGTAGGCCTACTATCAGAGCAAAAACACTAGGCCTACTATTGGCGCACTAACAGTAGGCCATTAAACACACAGTAGGCCTACTATTGGAGCACCAATAGTGTAGGACTACTATCATAGCACCAACAGTAGACCACCAACAGTAGGCCTACCATCAGAGCACTAACAGTTGGCCTACTATGAGAGCACTAACAATATTGGCCTACTACCAGAGCACCAACAGTAGGTCTACTATCGGAGCCCCAACAATATAGGCCTACTAACAGACCTCCAACAGTAGGCCTATTGTCAGAGTACAAATTGTAGGCCTACTATCAGAGCACTAACAGTAGGCCTATAACCAGACAATACACAATAGGCCTACTACCGGAGCACCAGTAGTGTTGGCCTACGTACTATCATATCACCAACAGTAGACCTACTATCAGAGCACCATCTGTAGGCCTACCATCAGAGCACTAACAGTAGGCCTACTATGAGAGCACTAAAATTTTGGCCCACTACCAGAGCACCAACAGTAGGTCTAGTACCGGAGCCCCAACAGTATAGGCCTACTATCAGACCACCAACAGTGCTAGTAGCCCTACAATGTGAGCATCAAATATAGGCCTATACTCTCAGAGCACCAACAGTAGGTCTAATGCCAGAGGATCAACAGTAG
The DNA here is from genome assembly GCA_949361645.1 of Spongilla lacustris. NCBI lineage: Eukaryota > Metazoa > Porifera > Demospongiae > Spongillida > Spongillidae > Spongilla > Spongilla lacustris. The sequence goes on from OX442430.1 coordinate 3,757,567, forward strand.
GCCTACTACCAGAGTACCAACTGTAGGCCTATACTCTCAGAGGACGATCAGTAGGCCTTCGACCAGAGTACCAGCAGTAGGCCTATACTCTCTGAGCACCAACAGTAGGCCTACTATCAGAGCACCAACAGTAGGCTTACTACCCGAGCACCAACAGTAGGCCTACTATCAGAGTACCAACAGTAGGTCTATAAGAAGAAGACCGGCATTCGGCCTACTATCAGTGCACCAACAGTAGGCCAACTGTTAGAGCACCAACAGTAGGTCTAATACCAGAGCACCAATAGTAGGCCTACTATCAGAGCACCAACAGTGGGCCTTCTACCAGGCCACAGACAGCAGGCCTACTATCAAGTCACCAACAGTAAATCTACTATCAGTGCACCAACAGTAGCCCTACTATCAGAGCACCAACAGTAGGTCTAATACCAGAGCACCAATAGTAGGCCTACTATCAGAGCACCGTCAGTAGGCCTACTATCAGAGCACAAACATTAGGCCTACTATCGGAGCTCCAACAGTAGGCCTATTACCTGAGAACAAACAGAAGGCCTATTATCGGAGCACCAATAGTATAGGCCTACCATCATAGCACCAACAGTAGACCTACTATCTGAGCACCAACAGTAGGCCTACCATCAGAGCACTAAGGGTAGGCCTACAATGAGAGCACTAAAAATACAGGCCTACTACCAGAGCACCAAAGTAGGTCAACTACCAGAGCACCAAGAGTAGGCCTTCTACTGGAGCCCCAACTCTATAGGACTGCAATCAGACCACCAACAGCACAATTAGGCCTTCTACTGGAGCCCCAACTCTATTGGACTGCAATCAGACCACCAACAGCACAAGTAGACCTACTATCAGAGCATCAAATATTGGCCCACTATCAGAGCACCATCAGTAGGCCTACTATCAGAGCACCAACAGTAGGCCTACTATCAGAACACCAACTGTTGGTCTACTCTCTGAGCACCAACAGTGTTCCTACTACCAGAGCACAGACAGTAGGCCTACTATCAAGTCACCAACAGCAGGCCTACTATCAGAGCACCAACAGTAGCCCTACTATCAAAGCCAAAACCTTAGGCTTACTACCAGAGCACCAACAGCAGGCCTACTACCAGAGCACCAACTGTAGGTCTACTATAAATGGACCTACAGTAGGCCTACTATCAGATCACCAACAGTAGGCCCATTAACAGAGCACAAACATAAGGCCTACTATCGGAGCACCAACAGTAGGCCTACTACCAGAGCACCAACAATAGGCCTACTACAAGTAGGCCTATTGTTGGTGCTACCATAGTAGCATGGTAAAATCTTTCAGCCACTTGTTTGCCAGATCGCCAAGCCGAGTCGCTAACTCCCGATGCATCTCCTCGACACCTTTGGTACTCGCGCGGAACCGTTGACAGTAGGTCTCCTCGGTGATGTCATATCGCCGTAAGATTGCTGCCTTCACAACGTCGTAATCTAGCGCTTGATCTGTAGGCAGCAACGCGTAAGCTTGTTGGGCTTTCCCGGTTAGTTGGGGCGCTAGCTTGAAGATCCATTTGGTCTTTGCAACTGCGTAAGCAGTCATCAGACGCTCGAAGGTAGTTAAACAAGCTTCGATGTCGTCTTTCTCGTTGAGCCTCACCACTCGAAACTCGTTCTCACTCCCAGACTTGGACGAGACAAGGAGCTCCGTGCTCAACTAGACCTGTTGTCAAAGCTTGCAGAAGCAAAATCTGACTCGTCCAAGTCTTCAAGCTAGCGCCCCAACTAACCGGGAAAGCCCAACAAGCTTATGCGTGCTGCCTACGGATCAAGCGCTAGATTACGACGTTGTGAAGTCAGCAATCTTACGGCGATATGACATCACCGAGGAGACCTACTGTCAACGGTTCCGCGCGAGTACCAAAGGTGTCGAGGAGATGCATCGGGAGTTATAGCGACTCGGCTTGGCGATCTGGCAAACAAGTGGCTGAAAGATGTTACCACGGTGGATCAGATAAAAGATGCTGTTGTTTTGGAGCTGTTCCTGAATTGTCTATTACCTATAATACGTGTATGCATGGGCGTACACAGGGGGGGGTCGATGGGTTCGAACGACCCCCCCTCCCCAAAATGAGGTCACCAGTTTTTAAATGAGGTCACCAGTTTTAACTATTTGTTGATTACTCCACTTGAATTTACTTTATGCGGACAGCACCCCCCCCCCCCCCCGCTTGTTGAATCGGCCGGAGGCAGACAGCACCCCCCCCCCCCCTACCCGCTCGTTGAATCGGCCGAAGGCGGACAGCACCCCCCCCCCCCCCCCCCCCCCCCCCCCCGCTCGTTGAATCGGCCGAATCGCGTAATCCATAATTTTGCCGTGACGTAAGGTCACTTTATATAAAATTTCGACCCTCCCTTGGCCGAAGGCTGCGTACGCCAAGGAGAGGAAGCCCAAGTCAGTCCTGGAAGCTGGTCAGTTGGCCGATGATTATACGGAGGCCAGAAAGCAGGTGAAAGAGGAGAAGAACAGCAGTGGAGACACTAGCCAGAAGGGAAAGCCATGTACACTGACCCCAGAGGAGGTTCAACCTGGGAAAGGGAGCAGCAAGGACAGGCGTAACCAGGGGCAGAGATGGGGGAATGAAGATTCACACTTGACATGTTACAACTGCAACAAGCATGGTCATGTCGCATCGAAGTGTCCAAACAAGGCATTGTACTGCGGGCTGAGGAGTGCACACGACTCAACGTTGAAGAAGAGTGGAGTGATGGAAGGAAAGTACGTCAAAGACATCCTTTTGGATACGGGATGTTCAATGACCCTAGTCCACCACAAACTGGTTCCAGAACACAAGGTGCTACCTGGAGAGGTTGCTACAATTCACTGTGTTCATGGGTGCACTGCACTTTACCCGGTTGCTGACCTTAAACTGGAGGTCGGTGGTGTCCCAGTGTTGGTAAAAGCAGCAGTGTTGAAGACGTTGCCAGTATCTGTGTTGTTGGGGACCGACGTCCCTGAACTTGGAGGACTGCTAGGTGTCAAATCATCAACGTTTGGAGAGAATGGCAGACAGGGAGCTATGATGCTGTTGACAAGAGCTGGCGCTAGGAAGCAAGAAGAGGAAGAGGAGCTTCGCTGACAAAAGGAGGTTACCTCCCAGGTGACGGCATCTCCAGTTCAGCTCAGCCAGGAGGTCACAGAATTACAACACAGTAGTCCAGAGGAAGGTGGCAGCAAGGAGGCAACAGGAGAGTCTATCTGTGAAGAGAGGGTTGTGGGGCAGCAGAGCTCTGAACCTATCTACAACTAGGACGATGATCTTTTTGCTGGAGGCCGGGAGAGGCGTAAGCTTACGCGAAGTCAGAAACGTATTCAGAGGGCACATCAATCCTTAGAAGCCAAGTGTCTAAGCGGTGGCCCATTAGACATGTCTGCTGGTGAATTGAAGCAGCTGCTTGGTTCTAATCCTTCTCTGAAGAACTTGAAAACCACAGGAACAGACAGCAGCAAGACACACTACTACTTGGAAGGTCTGTTATGTAGGAGGTGGATCCCCAGGGATCGTGGACCAGAGTATGCAGTGGATCAACTTGTCCTACGCACTCAGTGCCGGAAGGCTGTGTTACAGTTGGCACACGAGGTGCCGATGGCAGGACATTTGGGAAAGCACAAAACTGCCAAACGGATCACTCAAAGGTTCTACTGTACAAAGACGTGGAAGAATTTTGTAGGTGTTGCCGAACATGTCAGAAGTCCTCAAAGGATAGGGTGGCTAGGGCCCCACTCATCCCACTTCCTGTCGTCACGGAACCATTCCAAAGGGTGGCTATGGACATAGTTGGACCGTTGCCAAGGACGATGTCGGGGAAGAGGTACATCCTAGTGCTGTGTGACTACGCCACGAGATATCCAGAAGCGGTGGCAGTGAAAGCCATAGACGCAGAGTACATTGCTGAGGAACTGGTGCAAATCTTTGCGAGGGTGGGGATACCAGAAGAAATCCTCACAGACCAAGGCAGCAACTTCACGTCCCAGCTACTGTCTGAGATTTATAGACTTCTACATGTACACCCGTAGCCCCTACCATCCACAAACTGATGGACTTGTGGAAAGATTCAACAAAACTCTCAAAGCTATGTTGAGGAAGATAGCAGCAAATGACATAAAAAACTGGGATAAGTGGCTTTCATTTTTGTTGTTTGTCTACCGAGAGGTGTTCCACAAGCTTCCACAGGATTTGTGCCAATTGAGCTGTTATATGGTAAGTCAGGGGACCACTTGACATTGTCAAGGAGAGTTGGAAGGAGACGAAGCAGGTGAAGGAAAATGTGGTCTCAATGTACTGGGGGTGCAAGACAAGCTAGCAAAGATGTCAAGCCTAGCTACCAAGAATCTCCAGAGAGCTCAGAAACAACAGAAAATGTGGTACGATGGAAATGCGCGACAGCAGGAATTTCAAATCGGCGACCTGCTTTTGGTGCTACTCCCAACCTCAGCTGGTGCTCTAACAGCTCAATGGAAGGGTCCTTACCCTATACTGCAGACGATTGGGGCTGTGAACAACGTAGTGGACATGCATGGCACACGGAAGAGGGAGCGCACGTTTCACATAAACATGTTGAAGCGGTGGAACACAGCAAAGGACAGAGCATATTTCGCAGCAGAAGGGGGTATGGAGGAAGAGGCTGAAGAGGAAGATATCCCTGAATGGAGAGGAGGGAAGGTCGGTGAATTGAGAATGGGCAAACAGTTAACAGTGGCACAATTGGAGCAACTACAGGGACTGCTACATGAGTTCCAAGATGTCGTGAACAGTGCACCAGGACGCACAACCATGGCAGAACACAATGTCAGGCCTACAGATTCCAAACCCATCAGGCTCGCTCCTTACAGACTTCCACACGCCTACCGTGAATTGGTGAGGAAGGAAATCGATGAGATGCTGGCAGCAGGTATCATCGAACCATCCAGGAGTGAATGGTCTGCTCCCATCGTCCTTGTGAACAAAAAGGACAGTACCTTGCGTATGTGTATGGATTACAGGAGGCTGAATGCTGCTTCTTTGTCGGATGCATACCCCATGCCCAGAATTGAGGATCTCATTGATGGACTGGGCAAAGCCAAGTTTATCACAACATTGGATCTCTCTCGAGGTTACTGGCAGGTGCCAATGGTGGATGGAGCCAGACACTTGACGGCATTCACTACGCCCTTTGGCTTGTATCAATTTTGGGTGATGCCCTTTGGCCTGAAAGGTGCTCCTGCAACATTCCAACGCTTGATGGACACAGTACTGCAAGGTCTACAAGTTTTCTCAGTGGCGTACATAGACAACCTGGCAATCCACAGTGACTCATGGGATGACCATTTACGGCATGTAAGAGCGGTGTTACAACGTCTAAGGGAAGCAGGTCTCACGGCCAAACCCAAAAAATGCCAATTTGGCATGGACCAGTGCGTTTACTTGGGGTATGTGGTGGGTAATGGAGTGATTCAACCGGAGAGGAGTAAACTTCAAGGTGTGGAATCCTTTCCTACCCCAAGCACCAAGATTCAAGTGCAGTGTTTTCTTGGCCTAACAGGCTACTATTGAAAGTTTATTCCCAACTATGCCAGTCTTGCTACACCTCTCACTAACCTATTCAGAAAATGTGCCCCTAACAAAGTTGTGTGGACCCAGGAGTGTGAAGAAGCGTTCCAGAGGTTAAAAGCCTTACTGTGTGCCAATCCAGTGTTACGGAGCCCATACCTGGGGAATGAGTTTGTCTTGCAAACAGATGCATCTGATTTTGGTGTTGGTGCGGTTTTGAGCCAAATAGACGACACAGGGTCAGACCACCCAGTTGCCTATTACAGTAAGAAGCTCCTTTCAAGAGAGCAGAGATACTCGACAATTGAAAAGGAATGCTTGGCCATAAAGCTGGCCACTCAGGCATTCAGGGTATACCTCCTAGGCAGACCTTTTGTGATCCAAACTGATCATCGAGCACTCGAGTGGCTTGACAAGCTATGTGAGAATAATGCCAAGCTCTCAAGATGGAGTCTAGCCCTACAGCCTTTCCAATTTCAAGTGCAACACCGGCCTGGAAAAGAAAACGGAAATGCCGATTCCCTGTCCAGGTCTACGAAAAAATCGATTTTGTCGAGAAGAAGGGTGAGGAGATGTGATGGACTAAGGACTCATTGTATTGTTCTTTGTACGCGGGCCGTGCGGCTCCTATTGTTACGGCGGCCTGACTTAAGGGTCAGCAAGCCTCTTCTGTGTATGCGTATATATGTGCATGCATAGTAATGTGGGATGACCTTTGAATGAAATAGCGTCGTGTTCCTCTGAGTCTTGAGCGAGCGTGTCAGTCATCGCATAGTTACACTAGGTTGCCCGTTACAGTGCTTTGATAGTAGAACTACTGTTGTTGACTTGATAGTAAGCCTACTAATGGTGATCTGGTTCTAGGCCCACTGTTGGTGCTCTGATAGTAGGCCAACTGTTGGAGTTCTGGTAGTAGGCCCACTGTGGGTGCTCTGATGGTAGGCCTACTGTTGGAGTTCTGATAGCAGGCCTACTGTTGCATGGTGCTCTGATAGTAGGCCTACTGTTGATGCTCTGATAGTATAGGCCTACTGTTGGTGCTCTGGTCATGAGCCTACTGTTGGTGCTCTGATAGTAGGCCTACTGTTGGTGCTCTGGTAGTAATAAATGATAATAATAATAATATTTCTCAAGGCATTGTACAGATAATGCAGACCTACTGTTGGTGCTCTGATAGTAGGCCTACTGTTGGTGCGCAGGTAGTAGACCTAGTGTTAGTACTCTGGTAGTAGGCCTACTGTTGGTGCTAGGAAAGTAGGCCAACTGGCCTTCTGTTGGTGGTCTGGTAGTAGGCCTACTGTTGGTGCTCTGATAGTAGGCCTACTGTAGGTGCTTTGACAGTAGGCGTACAGGTGGTGCTCATGTAGTAGGCCTTCTGTTGGTACTCTGGGAGTAGGCCTAGTGTTGGTGCTCTGATAGTTGGGCTACTGATGGAGCTCTGATAGTTGGCCTACTGTTGGAGTTATGATAGTAGGCCTACTGATGAATGGTGCTCTGATAGTAGGCCTACCATTGGTGCTATGATAGTATAGGCCTACTGTTGGAGCTCTGGTAGTAGGCCTACCGTTGGTGCTCTGGTAGTAGGCCTACTGTTGCTGCTCTGGGAGTAGGCCTACTGTTAGTGCTCTGATAGTAGGGCTACTGTTGGTCCTCTGATAGTAGGGCTACTGATGGTGCTCTGATAGTTGCCCTACTGTTGACCTACTGTTGGTGCTCTAGAGGGTAGTAGGTCTACTGTTGGTGCTCTGGTAGTAGACCTACTGTTGGTGCTCTGGGAGTAGGCCTACTGTTGGTGCTGTGATAGAAGGGCTACTGATGGAGCTCTGATAGTTGGCCTACTGTTGGTGCTCTGGTAGTAGGCCTACTGTTCGGGCTCTGATAGTAGACCTACTGTTGGTGCTCTGATAGTAGGGCTACTGTTGTTGCTCTGTTTGTAGACATACTGTAGGTAACTTGATGGTAGGCCCACTGTTGGTGCTCTGGTAGTAGACCTACTGTTGGTGCTCTGATAGCAGGCCTACTAGAACTGTTGGTGCTCTGATAGTAGGCCTATATTCGGTATACTGGTAGTAGGCCTACTTTTCCTACTTTGGTAGTAAGCCTACTTTTAGTGCTCTACCAGTAGGCCTGCTGTTATTGCACTGGTAGCAGGCCTTCAATTGGTGCTCTTGGAGTTAGCCTACTGTTGGTGCTCTGATGGTAGGGCTACTGTTGGTCCTCAGATAGTAAGCCTACTGTTGGTGCTCTGGTAGTAGGTCTACTGTTGGTGCTCTGAGAGTAGTTATACTGCTGGTGATTAGATAGTAGACCTACTGTTGGTACTCTGGTAGTAGGCCTACTGTTGGTGCTCTGGTAGTAGGCCTACTGTTGGTGCTGTGATAGTAGGGCTACTGATGGAGCTCTTAAAGTTTGCCTACTGTTGGAGTACTGATAGTAGACCTACTGTTGCATGGTGCTCTGATAATAGGCCAACTGTAGGTGCTATGATAGTATAGGCCTACTGTTGGTGCTCGGTAGTAGGCCTACCATTGGTCCTCTGGTACTACAGCTACTGTTGGTTCTCTGGTAATGGGCCTACTGTAGGTGCTCTGATAGTAGGTGCTCTGTTAGTAGACCTACTGTTGGCGCTCTGATAGTAGGCCTACTAGAACTGTTGGTACTCTGATAGTAGGCCTACATTCGGTGCACTGTTAGTAGACCTGCTATTGGTGCTTTGATAGTAGGCCTACTATTAGTGCTTTTGCAGTAGGCCTACTGTTAGTGCTCTGGTAGTAGGCCTTCTGTTGGTGCTCTGATAGTAGGCCTACTGTAGGTGCTTTGACAGTAGGCGTACAGGTGGTGCTCATGTAGTAGGCCTTCTGTTGGTACTCTGGGAGTAGGCCTAGTGTTGGGGCTCTGATAGTTGGGCTACTGATGGAGCTCTGATAGTTGGCCTACTGTTGGAGTTATGATAGTAGGCCTACTGATGAATGGTGCTCTGATAGTAGGCCTACCGTTGGTGCTATGATAGTATAGGCCTACTGTTGGAGCTCTGGTAGTAGGCCTACCGTTGGTGCTCTGGTAGTAGGCCTACTGTTGCTGCTCTGGGAGTAGGCCTACTGTTAGTGCTCTGATAGTAGGGCTACTGTTGGTCCTCTGATAGTAGGGCTACTGATGGTGCTCTGATAGTTGCCCTACTGTTGACCTACTGTTGGTGCTCTAGAGGGTAGTAGGTCTACTGTTGGTGCTCTGGTAGTAGACCTACTGTTGGTGCTCTGGGAGTAGGCCTACTGTTGGTGCTGTGATAGAAGGGCTACTGATGGAGCTCTGATAGTTGGCCTACTGTTGGTGCTCTGGTAGTAGGCCTACTGTTTGGGCTCTGATAGTAGACCTACTGTTGGTGCTCTGATAGTAGGGCTACTGTTGTTGCTCTGTTTGTAGACATACTGTAGGTAACTTGATGGTAGGCCCACTGTTGGTGCTCTGGTAGTAGACCTACTGTTGGTGCTCTGATAGTAGGCCTACTAGAACTGTTGGTGCTCTGATAGTAGGCCTATATTCGGTATACTGGTAGTAGGCCTACTTTTCCTACTTTGGTAGTAAGCCTACTTTTAGTGCTCTACCAGTAGGCCTGCACTGGTAGCAGGCCTTCAATTGGTGCTCTGGGAGTAGGCCTACTGTTGGTGCTCTGATGGTAGGGCTACTGTTGGTCCTCTGATAGTAGGCCTACGATTGGTGCTCTGGTAGTAGGCCTACTGTTGGTGCTCTGATGGTAGTTATACTGTTGGTGCTTTGATAGTGGGACTACTGTTGGTCCTCTGATAGTAGGCCTACAGTTGGTGCTCTGGTAGTAGGCATTCTGTTGGTACTCTGTGCGTAGGCCTAATGTATGTGCACCGATAGTAGCGCTACTGCTGGTCCTCTGATAGTAGGGCTACGGATGGTGCTCCGATAGTTGGCCTACTGTTGGTGCTCTGGTAGTAGTCCTACTGTTGGTGCTCTGATAGTAGACCTACTGTTGGTGCTCTGATAGTAGGGCTACTGTTGTTACTCTGATAGTAGACATTCTGTTGGTGACCTGATGGTAGGTTCACTGTTGGTGCGCTTGTAGTAAGCCCAGAGTTGGTGCTCTGATAGTAGGCCTACCTTTTGAGTTCTGATAGTTGGCCTACTGTTGGTGCTCTGGTAGTAGTCCTACTGTTGGTGCTCTGATAGTAGACCTACTGTTGGTGCTCTGATAGTAGAGCTACTGTTGGTGCTCTGTAAGTAGACCTTCTGTTGGCGCTCTGATAGTAGGCCCACTAGAAGCTGTTGGTGCTCAGGTAGTAGGACTATTGTTGTTGCTTTGATAGTATGCCTACTTTTAGTGCTCTAGTAGTAGGCCTACTGTTAGGGCTCTGGTAGTAGGCCTTCTGCATCTGTTGGTGCTCTGGGAGTAGGCCTACTGTTGGTACTCTGATAGTAGGGCTACTGCTGGTCCTCTGATAGCAGGCCTACAGTTGGTGCTCTGGTAGTAGGCCTACTGTTGGTGCTCTGATATTAGATGTACTATTCGTGCTCTGCATGTAGGGCTACAGTTGGTGCTCAGATAGTAGATCTACTTTTAGTGATTTGAAAGTAGGCCTACTGATGGTGCTCTGGTAGTAGGCCCACTGCTGGTGCTCTGATAGTAGGCCTACTGTTAGACTTCTGATAGTAGGCCTACAGTTACATGGTGCTCTGATTGTAGGCCTACTGTTGGTGCTCTGATAGTATAAGCCTACTGTTGGTGCTCTGGTAGTAGGCTTATTGTAGGTCCTCTGGTAGTAATTATACCGTTGGTGCTCTGGTAATGAGCCTACTGTTGGTGCTCTGATAGAAGGCCTACGGTTGGTGCTCTGGTAGTAGACCTACTGTTGGTGCTCTGATAGTAGCCCTACTAGTACTGCTGGTGCTATGATAATAGGCCTACATTTGGTACTCTGGTAGTAGGGCTACTGTTGGCGCTCTTGTAGTAGGCCTACTGTTGGTGCTCTGATAGTTTTATACTGTTGGTGCTCAGATAGTAGACCTTCTGTTGGTGCTCCGGTAGTAGGCTTACTGTTGGTGCTCTGGTTTTCGGCCTACTGTTGGTGCTCTGATAGTACAACTACTGGTGAAGCTCTAGTATTTGGCCTACTGTTGGAGTTTTAATTGTAGGCCTACTGTTGCATGGTGCTCTGATAGTAGGCCGACTATTGGTGCTATGATAGTATAGGCCAACTGTTTGTGCTCTGATAGTAGGCCTACTTTAAAAGCTCTAGTAGTAGGCCTACTGTTCGTGCTCTGGTAGTAAGCCTTCTATTGGTGCTCTGTGAGAAGTTCTACTGTTGGTGCTGTGATAGTAGGGCTACTGTTGGTCCTCTGATAGTAGGCATACAGTTAGTGCTCTTGCAGTAGGCCTTCTGTTGGTGCTCTGGGAGTAGGCCTACTGTTGGTGCTCAAATAGTCGGGCTACTGTTGGTTCTCTGATAGTAGGCCTACTGTTGGTGCACTGGTAGTAGGCCTACTGTTGGTGCTCTGATAGTAGTTATAATGTTGGTGCTCAGATAGTAGACCTATTGTTGGTGCTCTGGTAGTAGGCCTACTGTTGGTGCTCTGGTAGTAGGCCTACTGTTGGTGCTATGGGAGTAGGCCTACTGTTGGTGCTCTGATAGTAGGGATACTGATGGTGCTCTGATAGTTGGCCTACTGTTGGTGCTCTGGTAGTAGGCCTACTGTTGGTGCTCTGATAGTAGGGCTACTGTGGCTGCTCTGATAGTAGACATACTGTAGGTGATTTGATGGTAGGCCCACTGTTGGTGCTCTGGTAGTAGACCTACTGTTGGCGCTCTGATAGTAGGCGTACTAGAACTGACAGTCGGCCTACATTCGGTGCACTGGTAGTAGGCCTACTATTGGTGCTTTGATAGTAGGCCTCCTATTAGTGCTCTACTAGTAGGCCTACTGTTAGTGCATCGGTAGTAGGCCTTCTGTTGGGGCTCTCAGAGTAGGCGTACTGTTGGTGCTCTGATGGTAAAGCTACTGTTGGTCCTCTGATAATAGGCCTACGTTTGGTGCTCTGGTAGTAGGCCTACTTTTGGTGCTCTGATAGTAGTTATACTGTTGGTGCTCAGATAGTAGACCTACTGTTGGTACTCTGATGGTAGACCTACTGTTGCATGGTGCTCTGATAGTAGGCCTACTGTTGGTGCTCTGATAGTATAGGCCTACTGTTGGTGCCCTGGTAGTAGGCCTACCGTTGGTCCTCTGGTAATAGAGCTACTGTTGGTGCTCTGGTAGTAGACCTTCTGTTGGCGCTCTGATAGTAGGCCTACTAGAACTGCTGGTGCTCTGGTAGTAGGCCTACTTTTAGTGCTCTGGTAGTAGGCCTACTGTTAGTGCTCTGGTCGTAGGCCTTCTATTAGTGCTCTGGGAGTAGGCCTACTGTTGGTGCTCTGATAGTAGGGCTACTGTTGGTCCTCTGATAGTAGGCCTACAGTTGGTGCTCTTGTTACTAGTAGGCCTACTGTTGGTGCTCTGATAGTAGACCTACTGTTGGTGCTCTGCATGTAGGGCTACAGTTGGTGCTCAGATAGTAGACCTACTGTTGGTGATTTGAATGTAGGCTTACAGATGGTGCTCTGGTAGTAGGCCCACTGTTTGTGCTCTGATAGTAGGCCTACTGTTAGAGTTCTGATAGTAGACCTACAGTTACATGCTGCTCTGAATGTAGGCCTACTGTTGGTGCTCTGATAGTATATAGGCCTAATGTTGGTGCTCTAGTAGTAGGCCTTCTTTAGGTACTCTGGTAGTAGTTTCACTGTTGATGCTCTGGTAATGACCCTACTGTTGGTGCTCAGATAGTAGACCTACGGTTGGTGCTCTGGTAGTAGACCAATTGTTGGCGCTCTGATAGTAGGCCTACTAGAACTGTTGGTGCTCTGATAGTAGGCCTACATTCGGTGCTCTGGCAGTAGGCCTACTATTGGTGCTTTGATAGTAGGCCTACTTTTAGTGCTCTAGTAGTAGGCCTACTGTTAGTACTCTGGTAGTAGGCCTTCTGTTGGTGCTTAGTGAGTAGGCCTACTGTTGGTGCTGTTATAGTAGTGTTACTGTGACGAGCTTTCATGCGACCAGAAAATATAATTTAATAATCATCACTAATTTACATCACATGACATAGCATTACATAATGAGTTCATATGTGTATTCGAATATGTACGCAACAGTACCCCCCCCCCTTAGTGAGGATCGCCTAACTGAAGACAATCTGGAGGCTTAATATGGCGTCCATAACGAGTAGTAGGTGTAGCTGGAAGAACTGCAGCTGAGTGGGTTGAAGAGGACTCTGTGGTGTCGTTGAGTGGCTCCTCCAAATATGCTGGTTTCAGCCGATCTACCGAAACTGTGTCCTTGCGGCCGTTGATGTCTGACTGTAGAAGGACCTTGAAGGGACCGTCATAAGGCTGTTGCAGTGGTTTTCGCACAGCATCATGCCGGACAAAAACGTGAGAACTGGAAGTGAGGTCCTTAGAGATATAGACCTTGGGTCTGTCGCTTACTCGAGATGGGGTAGCCTGCAGGTGGCGCATTGTTGCCTTCAACTGTTCTACATAAGATGCTGCATCAACACCTGTGGACGCTGTAGATGTGAAAAACTCTCCTGGGATACGGAGAGTTGTACCATATACCAATTCTGCAACACTGCATCCAAGATCCTGTTTCAGAGTGGTTCTGATGCCCAGCAGAGTAAGTGGTAAGGCGTCAACCCATTGGACTGGATCTGGACAGGCTCTGAGGGCAGCCTTTAGCTGCCGATGAAAGCGTTCCACTAACCCGTTGGCTATGGGGTGATAAGCTGTTGTTCTAAGTCGAACAGTACCCAATGAATGCATAAGTTCGGCCCAAAGATTAGATTCAAATTGCCTTCCACGATCTGTGGTGATAGAGGAAGTAATTCCAAAACGTGAAACCCACCCGGTGATAAATGCTTGAGCGACAGTGGTAGCAGTCATATCCGGAATTGGAATAGCTTCAGGCCATCTAGTGAACCGGTCAATGATGGTGAGAAGATATGAAAAACCCTTTGAAGGTGGTAAAGGTCCCACCAGATCCAGATGGATGATATCAAACCGAGAGTCTGGAGTAGCAAACGTTGCAAGTGGGGTAACAGTATGGCGATGGATTTTGGATCTTTGACACTGTAGGCAGGTTCGAGACCATTCTCGGACATCAGTGTTCATGCCAGGCCATACAAAACGAGTGGATATCAGGTGTTGAGTTGCCCGCACCCCGGGATGTGCCATGGAATGTAATGCGTGGAACACTGACCGACGGCAGGTTCCAGGAACCACTGGCCGTGAAACACCAGTAGAAGTGTCACAAAGGAGGGTTAAATTAGAACCTTCCAGTGGAATTGCTTTCAGAACCAGAGAGGTCGTTGTCGAACCGTTTTGGAGTCTCTGAATCTCAGGGTCTGTACTCTGTGCAGATGCCATCTCCACATAGTCAATGGTTCCTGTTTGGTGCTGTAAGGCGTGCACATCTATACGAGACAGAGCGTCAGCAACAGCATTGTCACCACCTTTCACATATCGGAGGTCAGTAGTAAATTGTGAGATGTAGTCCAGATGGCGGATCTGTCTGGGTGTGTACTCAGTTGAATTGGAGGATAGAGCATATGTCAGAGGTTTGTGGTCAGTTAACACATGAAACGGCCGGCCTTCAACAAAATGACGGATGTTTGATGGCAAGGTAAACCGCTAGCAACTCTCGATCAAATGCACTGTACTTGGTTTCTGCTACATTCAGCTTCCTTGAAAAATAGGATATGGGGTGCCAATCTGCCCCAAGTTTCTGCTGCAGAACTGCTCCAACGGCCTTGTTTGATGCATCCATCATAACGGATGTGAGAGTATCTGGCTTGGGATGAAATAGCATCGTTGCTCGTGCTAACATCTCCTTAGCCTGTTTGAAAGCGTCTGTGGTTAGCTGTGTCCATGATAGCACTCTGTCATTCGCCAAAGAGTGAGAGAGCATTGCATTGAGTGGTTGCAAAATGCCGGCACAGTTCGGTACAAAACGATGGTAAAAGTTGATCAGCCCCAAAAATTCCCGCAGCTTGCGCTGGGTATCAGGCAGTGGAAATTGTTGCAGAGCCTGAACACGCTCTTCCAGTGGTTCAATGCCATGCTCTGAGACCTTGTGCCCTAGAAACTCTAGTGTAGCAACACCAAGTTTGCACTTAGAAGGGTTGACAACGATTCCATTCTTCTGAAAGCGTTCCAAGACCAAACGAAGATGCTGTTTGTGCTCCTCTGGGGTGGCGCTAGCTATCAAAACGTCATCCACATAAGCATAACTAAACTGAAGACCGCGAAGCACCTCGTCAATAAATCGTTGAAAGGTCTGGGCCGCATTGCGAAGGCCAAAAGGCATGCGCACAAATTCGAACAGACCAAATGGAGTGACAACAGCTGTCTTTGGGATGTCAGCGGGTTCAATTGGAATTTGATGGTATGCCTTGACAAGGTCAAGTTTGGGGAATATTGTGGCACCATGTAGAGTAGTTGCAAAATCTTGGATGTGGGGAATGGGTAACGATCAGGGATGGTAGACTTGTTAAGAGCACGATAGTCGCCACAAGGGCGCCAGTCACCAGTAGATTTCTTTGGTACAATGTGCAGTGGGGATGCCCAGCTACTAGAGGATGGTCGGACAATGCCTAGTTGAAGCATGTGATCAAATTCTTTACGTGCCAGTTTGAGATGCTCCGGTGCCAGTCGTCGTGGGCGAGCATACACTGGCGGGCCTGTAGTGTCAATGTGATGGGTAACATCATGCCGGACTGGGAGGTGCTCGCTGAAAGGTTGTATCACTGATGGAAAGTCCTTGAGAATGGCTTCAAATGGATTACTACATGTAAGCGGTAACAAGGTTAGATGAATCGATGGCCTATGAGAGACAATTCCTTGAACTTGAGATCGGGTCACTGAGTCCAACAATCGCTGCTGCTTCACGTCCACAACTAGGTCATAGTGCCGCAAAAAATCAATTCCTAGAATGGGTAACTTAACATCTGCAATAACAAAAATCCATGGAAACTGCCTTTGAAGTCCAAGGTCTAGAGTTATTGAGCGTCTCCCAAAGGTGGGAATTGAAGTATTGTTAGCAGCTTGTAAGACCATGTCTTGTGGGTTTGATCGATCAGTTGTAGAGGGTGGTATTACACTAATTCCTGCACCAGTATCCACTAAAAATTGACGATTTGTACCACGATCAGTTATATAGAAGAGGCGACTAAAATAGTGCTTCACGCCAGCCCCTGAAGTCGCCATCAGTGACCGGCTTTGAAGTTTCCCGCCTTAGAGCATGGAGCTTTGCACTTCTTGGCTGCATCACCAAAACGGAAGTGATACCAACACATATTTGTTTGTGGCTGTGAAGCAGAATCTGGCTTTCTTGCACCACGACTACCATGTTGTGAGACAGAAAGGTCCTCCAGCAACTTCTTTAAGTCACTAACATCTGCCCGAAGAGAGTTGATCTCCGCTTGCAGGCTTGAATTCTGGGAATCTGCAACCGTGGTGATTGAGGAGTTGGAAGTGGATGCATCCATGATCCTGTCAGCTAGCTCTGCTAACTGCTGGACATCAGAATCTGTAGACGAAGCTACAAACATCCGCACATTCGATGGAAGGCGTTGTAAAAATAGCTCCCTAAATAAAGCGCTGTCCGTGGCGGAAGTGTCACCGCTAAGTAAAGCCTGCATCCGACGTAACAAACGGGTCGGCCTCGAATCGCCCAATTCCAGCCCCGCTAAGAGTTGCTGTAGACGACTTTGTTCAGAGGTGGAAGTTCTGTGAATGAGTTGTTGTCGGAGCGTATCGTAGGGGTTGTTAGTTGGCGGCTGCAGAATTAAATCACGTACTTCTGTAGCAATTTCTGGGGAAAGTGAAGCTATTACGTAGTCAAACCTGGTCTTTTGAGCCGTGATATTTCTGGTGTGAAATTGTGCCTCTACTTGGGCAAACCACAAGCGAGGGTCGTTTGGCCAAAAAGGCGGTAGCTTGACGCCGATGGTGCTTACTGTAGCCGCCTGACTAGACTCTGTAGCCGCTTGATTAGACTCCTGTTGACTCATGATGAATAGACGAGCTTTCATGCGACCAGAAAATATAATTTAATAATCATCACTAATTTACATCACATGACATAGCATTACATAATGAATTCATATGTGTCTTCGAATATGTACGCAACATTACTGTTGGTCCTCTGATAGTAGGTGTACAGTTGGTGCTCATGTAGTAGGCCTTCTGTTGGTGCTCTGGGAGTAGGCCTAACGTTGGCGGTTATATATTAGGGCTACTGATGGTGCTTTGGTAGTAGACCTACTGTTGGCGCTTTGATAGTAGGCATACTAGAACTGCTCTGATAGTAGGCTAACATTCGGTGCTATGGTAGTAGGCTAACAATTGGTGGTATGGTAGTAGGCCTACTTTTGGTGCTTTGATTGTAAGCCTACATTTAGTGCTCTAGTAGCAGGCCTACTGTTTTTGCTCTGGTAGTAGGCCTATTGTAGGTTCTCTGGGAGTAGGCCTAATTTCGGTGCTGTGATGGTAGGGCTACTGTTGGTCCTCTGATAGTAGGCCTAATGATGGTGCTCTGGTAGTAGGCCCACTGTTGGTGCTCTGATAGTAGGCCTACTGTTGGTGCTGTGATAGTTGGGCTACTGATGGAGCTATGATAGTTGGCCTACTGTTGGAGTTCTGATAGTAGGCCTACTGTTGCATTGTGCTCTGATAGTAGGCCTGCTGTTGGTGCTATGATAGCATAGGCCTATTGTTGGTGCTCTGGTAGTAGGCCTACCGTTGGTCCTCTAGTAATAGAGCTACTGTTGGTTCTCTGGTAATGGGCCTACTGTTGGTGCTCTGACAGTAAGCCTACTGTTGGTCCTCTGGTAGTAGACCTACTGTTGGCGCTCTGATAGTAGGCGTACTAGAACTGTTGGTGCTCTGATAGTAGGCTTACATTCGGTGCTCTGGTAGTAGGCCTACTATTGGTGCTTTGATAGTAGGCCTACCTTTTGTGCTCTAGTAGTAGGCCTACTGTTAGTACTCTGGTAGTAGGCCTTCTGTTGGTGCTCTGTGAGTAGGCCTACTGTTGGTGCAGTAATATTAGGGTTACTGTTGGTCCTCAGATAGTAGGGGTACAATTGGTGCTCTTGTAGTAGGCCTTCTGTTGGTGCTCTGGGAGTACGCCTACTATTGGTGCTCAGATATTAGGGCTACTGTTGGTGCTCTGGTATTAGACCTACTGTTGGCGCTCTGATAGTAGGCCTACTGTTGGTGCTCTGGTAGTCGGGCTACAGTTGGTGCTCAGATAGTAGACCTACTGCTGGTGATTTGACAATTGGGCTGCTGATGGTGGTAGTAGGCCCACTGTTCGTGCTCTGATAGTATGCCTACTGTTAGAGTTCTGATAGTAGGCCTACAGTTACATGGTGCTCTGATAGTAGGCCTACTGTTGGTGGTCGGAAAGTATAGGCCAACTGTTGGTGCTCTGGTAGTAGGCCTAATATTGTTGCTCTGATAGTAGACCTACTGTTGATGCTCTGATAGTAGGATTACTGTTGTTGCTCTGATAGTAGACATACTGTTGGTGACTTGATGGTAGGCCCACTATTGGTGCTCTTGTTGTAAGCCCATTGTTGGTGCTCTGATAGTAGGCCTACTAATGGAGTTCTGATAGAAGGCTTACTGTTGGAGTTCTGATAGTAGGCCTACTGTTGCCTGGTGCTCTGATAGTAAGCCTACCGTTGGTGCTCTGATTGTATAGGACCATGTTGGTGCCCAGGTAGAAACTGGCCTACCGATGGTCCTGTGGTAGTAGAGCTACTGTTGGTGCTCTGGTAGTAGGCCTACTGATGGTGCTCTGGTTGTAAGCCTACTGCTGGTAGTCTGATTGTAGGACTGCTGATGGAGCTCTGATCGTTGGCCTACAGTTGGAGTTCTGATAGTAGGCATACTTTTGTTTGGTGCTCTGATTGTAGGTCGACTGTTGGTGCTGTGATTGTATAGGCCTACTGTTGGTGATCTGGTAGTAGGCCCACTGTTTGTGGTCTGATAGTAGGCCTACTGTTAGAGTCCTGATAGTAGGCCTACAGTTAGATGGTTTTCTGATTGTAGGCTTACTGTTGGTGCTCTGATAGTAGGCCTACGGTTGGTGCTCTGGTAATAGACCTACTGTTGGTGCTGTGATAGTAGCCCTACTAGTATTATTGGTGCTCTGATAGTACGCCTACATTTGGAACTCTGGTAGTAGGGCTACTGTTGGTGCTCTGGTAGTAGGCCTACTGTTGGTGCTCTGATAGTTGCTATACTGTTGGTGCTCAGATAGTAGACCTACTGTTGGTGCTCAGATAGTAGACCTACTGTTGGTGCTCTGGTAGTAGGCCTACTGATGGTGCTCTGATAGTAGGCTAACTAGAACTGTTGGTGCCCTGGTAGTAGGACTACTGTTGGTACTTTGATAGTAGGCCTACTTTTAGTGCTCAGGTAGTAGGCCTACTGTTAGCGCTCTGGTATTAGGATTTCTGTTGGTGCTCTGGGAGTAAGCCTACTGCCGGTGCTCTGATAGTAGGGCTACTGTTGGTCCTCTGATAGTAGGCCTACAGTTGGTGCTCTGGTAGTAGGCCTACTGTTGGTGCTCTGATAGTAGACCAACTGTTGGTGCTCTGCATGTAGGGCTACAGTTGGAGCTCAGATAGTAGACCTACTGTTGGTGATTTGAAAGTAGGCCTACTGATAGTGCTCTGGTAGTGGGCCCACTGTTGTGCTCTGATAGTAGGCCTACTGTTAGAGTTCTGATAGTAGGCCTACAGTTACATGGTGCTCTGATAGTAAGCCTACTGTTGGTGCTCTGATAGTAGACCTACTGTTGGTGCTCTGCATGTAGAGCTACAGTTGGTGCTCCGATAGTAGACCTACTGTTGGTGATTTGAAAGTAGGCCTACTGATGGTACTCTGGTAGTAGGCCCACTGTTGGTGCCCTGATAGTAGGCCTACTGTTAGAGTTCTGATAGTAGGCCTACAGTTACATGGTGCTCTGATTGTAGGCCTACTGTTGGTGCTCTGTATGTAGACCAACCTTTGGTCGTCTGGTAGTAGAGCTACTGTTGGTGCTCTGGTAATGAGCCTACTCTTGGTGCTCTGATAGTACATGTACTGTTCGCACTCTGATAGTAGGCCTACTGGAAGTGGACCAACAGTAGGCCTACTTTCGGTGTCCTAATAGAAGGCCTACTAGTAGTGTTGTTGCTCTGGTAGCAGGTCCACATTTTGGTGCTCTGATAATAGGCCTTCTGGTAGTAGGCCTGCTCTGGTAGTAGACCTACTGTTGGTGCACTAACAGTAGGCCTACTGTTGTTGCTCTGATAGTAGGCCTACTGTTGATCCACTTGTAGTAGATTTACTGTTGGTGCTCTGGTAGTGGGCCTACTGTTGGTGCTCTGATAGTAGGTGCACTGTTGGTGCTCGGGTAGTAGGCCTACTGTTGTTGGTCTGGTAGTAGGCATACTGTTGGTGACTTCATAGTAGGCCAACTGTTGGTGCTCTGATAGTAGGCTTACTGTTGGTGCTCTGGTAGTAGGCCTACTTTTGGTGCTCTGATAGTACGTCTACCGTTGGTGCTATGATAGTTAGCCTATACTGTTGGTGCTTCAATTGTAGGCCTACTGTTGGTGCTCTGGTAGTAGGGTTACTGTTGATGCTCCGATTGTAGGCCTACTGTTGGTGCTCTGGTAGTAGACCTACTGCTGCTGCTCTGATAGTAGGCCTACTGTTAGTGCTGCGATAGTAGGCCTACTAGTACTGTTGGTGGTCTGATAGTAGGCCTATACTGTTGTTGCTCTGATAGTAGGCCTACTGTTGATCCACTTGTAGTAGATTTACTGTTGGTGCTCTGGTAGTGGGCCTACTGTTGGTGCTCTGATAGTAGGCCTACTGTTGTTGCTCTGGTAGTAGGCATACTGTTGGTGACTTCATAGTAGGCCAACTGTTGGTGCTCTGATAGTAGGCTTACTGTTGGTGCTCTGGTAGTAGGCCTACTTTTGGTGCTCTGATAGTACGTCTACCGTTGGTGCTATGATAGTTAGCCTATACTGTTGGTGCTTCAATTGTAGGCCTACTGTTGGTGCTCTGGTAGTAGGCTTACTGTTGATGCTCCGATTGTAGGCCTACTGTTGGTGCTCTGATAGTAGGCCTACTGTTGGTGCTGTGATAATAGGCCTACTAGTACTGTTGGTGGTCTGATAGTAGGCCTATACTGTTGGTGCTCTGATAGTAGGCCTACCGTTGGAGCTCTGGTAGTAGACATACTTTTGGAGCCCATGTAGTAGGCTTACTGTTGGTGACTTGGTAGTAGACCAACTGTTGGTGCTCTGATAGTAGGCCTACCGTTGGTGCTCTTGTAGTAGACCTACTGTTGGAGCCCATGTAGTAGGCTTACTGTTGATGACTTGGTAGTAGACCAACTGTTGGTGCTCTGATAGTAGGCCTTCTGTTGGTGGTCTGATAGTAGGCCTATACTGTTGGTATGATAGTAGGAGACAGTTTATATGCATATACCACTATCTCCTATCCACCCAGTATTGATAACATCCGCCCTGTTTTGGTAAAACTCAGGTAGTAGACCTACTGTTGGTGCTTTGATAGTAGGCCTACTGTTGTTGCTCTGCCTACTGTTAGTCCTACTGTTAGAGCTCTGGTAGTAGGCCTACTGTTAGTGCTCTGGTAGTAGGCCTATTGTTGGAATTCTGGTAGTAGGCTTACTATTGGTGCTCTGATAGTAGGGCTGCTGTTGGTCCTCTGATAGTAGGCCTACAGTTGGTGCTCTGGTAGTAGGCCTACTGTTGGTGCTCTGATAGTAGACCTACTGTTGGTGGTCTGATAGAAGGGCCACTGTTGGGGCTCTGATAGTAGACCTACTGTTGGTGACTTGAAAGTAAGCCTAATGATGGTGCTCTGGTAGTAGGCCCACTGTAGGTGCTCTGAGAGTAGATCTACTCTTGATGCTCTGGTAGAAGGCCTACTAGTACTGTTGGTGGTCTAATAGTAGGCCTATACCATTGGTGCTCTGATAGTAGGCCTACTGTTGGTGCTCTGGTAGTAGGCCTACTGTTGGTATTCTGGCAGTAGGCCTACTGTTGGTGCTCTGATGGTAGGACTACTGTTGGTCCTCTGAAAGTAGGCCTACAGTAGGTGCTCTGGTAGTAGGCCTACTGATGGTGCTCTGGTAATGAGCCTACTGTTGGTGCTCTTAGTAGGTCTACTGTTGGTGCTCTTGTACTAGACCTACTGTTTGTGCTCTGATAGTAGGCCTACTAGTACTGTTGGTACTCTGATTGTATGCCTACATATGGCACTAAGGTAGTACGGCTACTGTTGGTGCTCTGGTAATAGGCCTACTGTTGGTGCTCTGATAGTAGGCCTACTGTTTGTGCTCTGATAGTAGGCCTAATAGTTCTGTTGGTGGTCTGATAGTAGGCCCATACTGTTGGTGCTCTGAAAGTTGGCCTACTGTTGGTACTCTGGTAGTAGACCTACTGCTGGTGCTCATGTCGTAGGACTACTGTAGGTGACTTGATAGTAGGCCAACAGTTGGTGCTCTGAATGTATGCCTACTGTTGGTGCTCAGATATTAGGCCTACTGTTGGTGCTCTGTTAGTATGCCTATATTTGATGCTCTGATAGTAGGCCTACTAGTACTGTTGATGGTCTGATAGTAGGTCTATACTGTTGGGGCTCCGGTAGTAGGCCTACTATAGTGCACTGGTCGTAGACCTACTGTTGGTGCTCGGGTTGAAGGCCTACTGTTGGTCGTCGTGAAGTAGACCTACTGTTGATGCTCTGGTAGTAGGCCTACTGTAGGTGCTCTGGTAGTAGGCCTACTGTTAGTGCTCTCAAAGTGTTATTTCTACAGTGAGATAATCACAATGCATGTATTATCATTAAAATCATAATAACCACTTTTTCTAATTAATCCATTACTAGTTAGTAAATCTTTATCTATATGGATAGTATATTTAAAGGTTTAAGATTTAATCTGATGTAATCATGGAGTGTGATATGCAATTAAAGATAATCACAATGCATGCATCATCAGAGAAATCATAATAACGACTTTTTATAATTAAACCATTACTAGTTAGTAAACTATATCTATATGGATAGTATGTTTAAATAATTTAGATTTAATCTGACGTCATCAAGGAGAAATATATCCATGATAATCCTTTAGTGTTAATTCTACAGTGAGATAATCGCAATGAATGCATTATCATTAAAATCATAATAACCACTTTTACTAATTAATCCATTACTAGTTAGTAAATATATATCTATATGGATAGTATGTTCAAATAATTTACATTTAATCTGACGTCATCATGGAGTATGATATCCATGTTAATCCATAAGTGTTATTTCCACAGTGAGATATTCACAATGCATGTATTATCATTAAAATCATAATGACCACTTTTACTATTTAATCCATTACTAGTTAGTAAATCTATACCTATATGGATAGTATGTTTAAAGCTTTTAGATTTGACCTGACATCATCATGGAGTGTGATATGCAATTAAAGATAATCACAATGCATGTATTATCAGTGAATTCATAATAACGACTTTCAATAATTAAACCATTACTAGTTAGTAAATATATATCTATATGGATAGTATGTTTAAATAATTTACATTTAATCTGACGTCATCATGGAGTATGATATCCATGTTAATCCATAAGTGTTATTTCCACAGTGAGATATTCACAATGCATGTATTATCATTAAAATCATAATGACCACTTTTACTATTTAATCCATTACTAGTTAGTAAATCTATACCTATATGGATAGTATGTTTAAAGCTTTTAGATTTGACCTGACGTCATCATGGAGTGTGATATGCAATTAAAGATAATCACAATGCATGTATTATCAGTGAATTCATAATAACGACTTTCAATAATTAAACCATTACTAGTTAGTAAATATATATCTATATGGATAGTATGTTTAAATAAATTAGATTTAATCTGACGTCATCATGGAGTGTGATATCCATGTTAATCCATAAGTGTTATTTCTACACTGAGATAATCACAATGCATGTATTGTTAGTGAAATCATAATAACGACTTTCAATAATTAATCCATTACTGGTTAGTAAATCTATTTCTATATGGATAGTATATTTAAAGGTTTCAGATTTAATCTGACGTCATCATGGAGTGTGATATGCAATTACATCCATAAGTGTTATTTCTACATTGAAATAATCACAATGCAAGTATTCTCAGTGAAATCATAATAACTATTTTCAATAATTAAACCATTACTAGTTAGTAAACTATTTCTATATGGATAGTATGTTTAAATTATTTAGATTTAATCTGAGTTTATCAACGAGAATGATATCCATGTTAATCCATAAGTGTTATTTCTACAGTGAGATAATCACAATGCATGTCTTATCATTAAAATCATAATAACCACTTTTACTAATTATTCCATTACTAGTTAGTAAATCTAAATCTATATGGATAGTATGTTTAAATAATTTAGACTTAATCTGACGTCATCATGGAGTATGATATCCATGTTAATCCATAAGTATTATTTCTACAGTGAGATAATCACAATGCATGCAATATCATTGAAATCAATAATAACGACGTTTAATAATTAAACCCTTACTAGTTAGTAAATGTATATCTATATGGATAGTATGTTCAAATAATTTAGATTTAATCTGACGTCATCATGGAGTATGATATCAATGTATCCATAAGAGTTATTTCAACAGTGAGATAATCACAATGCATGTATTATCATTAAAATCATAATAACCACTTTTACTAATTAATCCATTACTAGTTCGTAAATGTATATCTATATGGATAGTATGTTTGAATAATTTAGATTTAATCTGATGTCATCATGGAGTATGAAATCCATGTTAATCTATAAGTGTTATTTCTACAGTGAGATAATCACAATGCATGCATTATCATTATAATCATAATAACCGCTTATAGTAATTAATCTATTACTAGTTAGTAAATCTATATCTATAGGGATAGTATGTTTAAATAATTTAGATTTAATCTAACGTCATCATGGAGTATGATATCCATGTTAATCCATAAGTGTTCTTTCCGCAGTGAGATAATCACAATGCATGTATTATCATTAAAATCGTAATGACCACTTTTACTATTTAATCCATTACTAGTTAGTAAATCTATACCTATATGGATATTATGTTTAAAGGTTTTAGATTTGATCTTACGTCATCATGGAGTGTGATATGCAATTAGAGATAATCACAATGCATGTATTATCAGTGAATTCATAATAACAACTTTCAATAATTAAAACCATTACTAGTTAGTAAATCTATATCTATATGGATAGTAGGTTTAAATGATTTAGATTTAATCTGACGTCATCATGGAGTTTGATATCCATGTAAATCCATGTGTTATATCTACAGTGAGATAATCACTATGCATGTATTATCATTGAAAGAATAATAACGACTTTTACTAATTAATCCATTACTAGTTAGTAAATCTATATCTATATGGATCGTATGTTTAAAGGTTTCAGATTTAATCTGACGTCATCATGGAGTATGGTTAATCCATAAGTATTATTCCTACAGTGAGATAATCACAATGCATGTATTATCATTAAAATCATAGTAACCCTTTTAGTAATTAATCCATTACTAATTATTAAATCTTCATCTATATGGGTAGTATATTTAAAGGTTTCAGATTTAATCTGACGTCATCATGGAGTGTGATATGCAATTAAATCCATAAGTGTTATTTCTACAGTGAGATAATCACAATGCATGTATTATCATTAAAATCATAATAACCACTTTTTCTAATTAATCCATTACTAGTTAGTAAATCAATATCTATATGGATAGTATGTTTAAATGAATTAGATTTAATCTGACGTCATCATGGAGTATGATATCCATGTTAATCCATAAGTGTTATTTCTACAGTGAGATAATCACAATGCATGCATTATCATTGAAATCATAATAACGACTTTTAATACTTAAACCCTTACTAGTTAGTAAATCTATATCTATATGGATAGTATGTTTAAATGATTTAGATTTAATCTGACGTCATCATGGAGTATGATATCCATGTTAATCCATAAGTGTTATTTCTACAGTGAGATAATCACAATGCATGTATTATCATTAAAATCATAACAACGACTTTAAATAATTAAACTCTTACTAGTTAGTAAATCTATATCTATATGGATAGTATGTTTAAATAATTTAGATTTAATCTGACGTCATCATGGAGTATGATATCCATGTTAATCCATAAGTGTTTTTTCTACAATGAGATAATCACAATGCATGCATTATCATTAAAATCATAGTAACCACTTTACGTAATTAATCAATTACTAGTTAGTAAATCTATATCTATATGGATAGTAAGTTTAAATAATTTAGATTTAATCTGACGTCATCAAGGAGTATGATATCCATGTTAATCCATAAGTGTTATTTCTACAGTGAGATAATCACAATGCATGAATTTCCATTAAAATCATAAAAACGACTTTTAATAATTAAACCATTACTAGTTAGTAAATATATATCTATATGGATAGTATGTTTAAAAAATTTAGATTTAATCTGACGTCATCATGGAGTTTGATATCCATGTAAATCCATAAGTGTTATTTCTGCAGTGAGATAATCACAATGCATGTATTATCAGTGAAATCATAATAACGATTTTTTATAAATAAACCATTACAAGTTAGTAAATTTATATCTATATGGATAGTATGTTTAAAGGTTTCAGATTTAATCTGACGTCATCATGGAGTGTGATATGTAATTTATATCCATAAGTGTTATTTCTACAGTGAGATAATCACAGTGCATGTATTATCATTAAAATCATAATAACCACTGTTGCTAATTAATCCATTACTAGTTAGTAAATCTATATCTATTTGGATAGTATGGATAAAGGCTTCAGATTTAATCTGACGTCATCACGGAGTGTTATATGCAATTAAATCCATGTGTTATTTCTACAGTGAGATAATCACAATGCATGTATTATCATTAAAGTCATAATAACCCATTTTAGTAATTAATCCATTACTAGTTACTAAATGTATATCTATATGGATAGCATATTTATAGGTTTCAGATTTAATCTGACGTCATCATGGAGTGTGATATGCAAATAATACCATAAGTGTTATTTCTACAGTAAGATAATCACAATGCATGTGTTATCAGTGAAATCATAATAACGACTTTCAATAATTAAACCGTTACTAGTTAGTACATTTATATCTATACGGAAAGTATGTTTTAAGGTTTCAGAATTAATCATGGAGTATGATATCCATGTTAATACATAAGTGTTCTTTCTACAGTGCATATATTATCATTAAAATCATAATAACTATTTCTACTAATTAATCCATTACTAGTTAGTGAATCTATATCTGTATGGATAGTATGCTAAAATAATTTAGAATTAAATTGACGTCATCATGGAGTTTGATATCCATGTAAATCCATAAGTGTTATTTCTACAGTGAGATAATCACAATATGCGCATGTATTATCAGTGAAATCATAATAACGACTTTTAATAATTAAACCATTACCAATTAGTAATCTATGTATATGGATAGTATGTTTGAAGGTTTCAGATTTGATCTGACGTCATCATGGAGTGTGATATGCAATTAAATCCATAAGTGTTATTTCTACAGTGAGATAATCACAATGCATGTATTATCATTAAAATCATAATAACCACTTTTAGTAATTAATCCATTACTAGTTGGTAAATTTATAGTATGTTTAAATAATTTAGACTTCATACGACGTCATCATGGAGTATGACATCCATAATCCATAAGTATTATTTCTACTGTGAGATAATCACAATGCATGTATTATAGTTAAAATCATAATAACCACTTTTACTAATTAATCCGTTATTAGTTAATAAATTCTTATCTATATGGATAGTATATTTAAATAAGTTAGATTTAATCTGACGTCATCATGGAGTATGATATCCATGTTAATCCATAAGTGTTATTTCTACAGTGAGATAATGGATTATCATTGAAATCATAATAACGACTTTTAATAATTAAACCTTTACAAGTTAGTAAATCTATATCTATATGGATAGAATATTTAAACGTTTCAGATTTAATCTGACGTCATCATGGAGTGTGATATGCAATTTAAATCCACAAGTGTTATTTCTATAGTGAGATAATCACAATGCATGTATTATCATTGAAATCATAATAACGTCTTTTTAATAATTAAACCATTTCAAGTGAATGAATCTATACCTGTATGGTAGTATGTTTAAAGGTATCAGATTTGATCTGACGTCAGCATGGTGTGTGATATGAAATTAAATCCTTAAGTGTTATTTCTACAGTGAGATAATCACAGTGCATGTATTTTCGGTGAAATCATAATAACGAGTTTCAATAATTAAACCATTAGTAGTTAGTAAATCTATATCTTAATGGATAGTATGTTTAAATAGTTTAGGTTTAATCTGACGTCATCATGGAATATGATATCCATGTAAATCCATAAGTGTTATTTCTACAGTGAGATAATCACAATGCATGTATTATCATTAAAATCATAATAACGACTTTCAATAATTAAATCAATACTAGTTAGTAAATCTATATCTTAATGGATAGTATGCTTAAATAGTTTAGGTTTAATCTGACGTCATCATGGATCCATGTAAATCCATAAGTGTTATTTCTACAGTGAGATAATCACAATGCATGCATTATCATTAAAATCATAATAACCACTTTTAGTAATTGATCCATTACTAGTTAGTAAATCTATATCTATATGGATAGTATGTTTAAATAATTTAGATTTAATCTGACGTCATCATGGAGTATGATATCCATACTAATCCATAAGTGTTATTTCTACAGTGAGATAATCACAATGCATGTATTATCATTAAAATCATAATAACCACTTTACATAATTAATCCATTACTAGTTAGTAAATCTAAATCTATATGGATAGTATGTTTAAATAATTTAGACTTAATCTGACGTCATCATGGAGTATGATATCCATGTTAATCCATAAGTATTATTTCTACAGTGAGATAATCACAATGCATGTATTATCATTAAAATCATAATAACCACTTTTACTAATTAATCCGTTATTAGTTAGTAAATTTATATCTATATGGATAGTATGTTTAAATAATTTAGACTTAATCGGGCGTCATCATGGAGTATGATATCCATTTTAATACATAAGTGTTATTTCTAAACAGAGATATTCACAATGCATGTATTATCATTAAAATCATGATAAAGATTTTTAATAGCTAAACCATTACTAGTTAGTAAATCTAGATCTATATGTATAGTATGCTTAAAGGCTTCAAAATTAATATTACGTCATCATGGAGTATGATATCCATTTCAATACATAAGTGTTATTTCTAAACTGAGATATTCACAATGCCTGTATTATCATTAAAATCATGATAACGACTTTTAATAATTAAACCATCACTAGTTAGTAAATCTAAATCTATATGGGTAGTATGTTTAAAGGTTTCACATTTAATCTGACGTGATCATGGAGTATGATATCCATTTTAATACATAACTGTTACTTCTAAACAGAGATACTCACAATGCATGTATTATTATTAAAATCATGATAAAAACTTTTAATAGCTAAACCATTACTAGTTTGTAAATCTACATCTATATGGATAGTATGCTTAAAGTTTCAAAATTAGTATTACGTCATCATGGAGTATGATATCCATTTTAATACATAAGTCTTATTTCTAAACTGAGATATTCACAATGCATGTATTTTCATTAAAATCATGATAACGACTTTTAATAACTAAACCATTACTAGTTAGTAAATCTAGATCTATATGGATAGTATGTTTAAAGGTTTCACATTTAATCTGATGTCATCATGGAGTATGATATCCATTTAAATACATAAGTGTTATTTCTAAACTGAGATATTCACAATGCACGTATTATCATTAAAATCAAGACAAAGACTTTTAATAATTAAACTATTACTAGTTAGTAAATCTAGATATATAAAGGTAGTATGTTTAATGGTTTTAGATTCAATCTACCATTCAATGGTTTAAGATAAACCAGAAATAACACTTATGGATTTAATTGCGAATCACACTCAATTATGACGTCAGATCAAATCTGAAACCTTTAAACATACTATCCATATAGATATAGATTTACTAACTTGTAATGGTATAATTATTAGAAGTCGTTATTATAATTTCAATGATAATACATGCATTGTGATTATCTCACTGTTGAAATAACACTTATGGATTTAATTGCATATCACATTCCATGATGACGTCAGATTAAATCTGAAACCTTTAAACATACTATCCATATAGATATAGATTTACTAACATGAAATGGTTTAACTAATAAAAGTTGTTATTATGATTTCAATGATAACACATGCATTGTGATTATCTCACTGTAGAAATAACACTGATTAAATCTGAAACCTTTAAATATACTATCCATATAGAGATAGATTTACTAACTAGTAATGGATTCATTATTGAAAGTTGTTATTATGATTTTAAAGATAATGCATGCATTGTGTTTACCTCGCTGTGGAAATAACACTTATGGATTAACATGGATATCATACTCCATGAATATGTCAGATTAAATCTAAATTATATAAGCATACTATCCATATAAATATACATTAACTAACTATTAATGGTTTAATTACTGAAAGTCGTTATTATGATTTCAATGATAATACATGCATTGTGATATCTCACTGTAGAAATAACACTTATGGATTTAATTGCATATCACATTCCATGATGATGTCAGATTAAATCTGAAACCTTTGAACATACTATCCATATAGATATAGATTTACTAACTAGTAATGGTTTAATTATTGAAAGTCGTTATTATGATTTCAATGATAATACATGCATTGTGATTATCTCACTGTAGAAATAACACATGGATTTAATTGCATATAACACTCCATGATGACGTCAGATTAAATCTGAAACCTTTAAACATACTATCCATATAAATATAGATTTACTAAGTAGTTATGGTTTAATCTTTTAAAGTCGTTGTTATGATTTCAATGATAATACATGCATTGTGATTATCTCACTGTAGAAATAACACTTATAGATTTAATTGCATATCACACTCCATAATGACGTCAGATTAAATCTGAAACCTTTAAATATACTATCCATATAGATATAGATTTACTAACTAGTAATGGATTAATTACTAAATTTGGTTATTATGATTTTAATGATAATACATGCATTGTGATTATCTCACTGTAGAAATAACACTTATGGATTTAATTGCATATCACACTCCATGATGACGCCTGATTAATTCTGAAACCTTTAAACATATTATCCATATAGATATAGATCTACTAACTAGTAATGGTTTAACTATTAAAAGTCGTTATTACAATTTCAATGATAATACATGCATTGTGATTATCTCACTGTAGAAATAACACTTATGGATTAACATTGATATCATACTCCATGATGATGTCAGATTAAATTTAAAATATTTAAACATACTATCCATATAGATATTGATTTACTAACTAGTAATGGATTAATTAGTAAAAGTGGTTATTATGATTTTAATGATAATACATGCATTGTGATTATCTCACTGTAGAAATAACACTTATGGATTAACATGGATATCATACTCCATGATGACATCAGATTAAATCTAAATTATTTAAACATAG
This sequence comes from Spongilla lacustris, assembly GCA_949361645.1. Classification (NCBI taxonomy): domain Eukaryota; kingdom Metazoa; phylum Porifera; class Demospongiae; order Spongillida; family Spongillidae; genus Spongilla; species Spongilla lacustris. The sequence continues at coordinate 3,789,068 of OX442430.1, forward strand.
TATCCATATAGATATAGATTTACTAACAAGTAATGGTTTAATGATTGAAAGTCGTTATTATGATTTCACTGATAATACATGCATTGTGATTATCTTTAATTGCATATCACACTCCATGATGACGTCAGATTAAATCTGAAACCTTTAAACATACTATCTATATAGATATAGATTTACTAACTTGTAATGGTTTAATCATTAAAAGTCGTTATTGTGATTCTAATGATACTACATGTATTGTGAATATCTCTGGAAATAACACTTATGGTTTAACATGGTTTATCATAAACTATTCAATGGTAAATTAAATCCAATACACTCAGGCATACTATTCATATGTGATAATATTTACTAACTAGTAATGACGTAATTATTAAAAGTTATTATTGTGATTTTAATGATACTACATGTATTTTGAATATCTGGAAATAACACTTATGGTTTAACATGGTTTATCATAAACCATTCAATGGTAAATTAAATCTAATACACTCAGGCATATTATCCATATGGGAATAGATTTACTAACTAGTATTGACGTAAATATAAGAAGACGTTATTACGATTTTAATGATACTACATGTATTGTTAATATCTCAGTACTTATGGTTTAACAACGTTTATCATAAACCATTCAATGGTAAATTTAATCTAATACACTCAGACATACTATCCATATGGGAATAGATTTACTAACAAGTAATGACGTAATATAAAAAGACGTTATTATGATTTTAATGATACTACCTGTATTGTAAATAACTCAATGCAAAAATAACAAATGGTTTAACATGGTTTATTATACACCATTCAATGGTAAATTAATTCTAATACATTCAGACACCTTATCCATATGGGAATAGATTTACTAACTAGTAATGACGTAATTATTAAAAGTCGTTATTGTGATTTTAATGATACTACATGTATTTTGAATATCTCTGGAAATAACACTTATGGTTTAACATGGTTTATCATAAACCATTCAATGCTAAATTAAATCTAATACACTCAGACATAGTATCCATATGGAAATAGATTTACTAGCATGTATTGGTTTAGTTATTAAAAGTCGTTATTATGATTTTAATGAAAATACATGCATTGTGAATATCTCAGTTTAGAATAACACTTATGGCTTAACATGGTTTATCATGAACCATTCAATGCTAAATTAAATCTAATACTCTCAGACATACTATCCATATGGAAATAGATTTACTATTATGTAATGGTTTAATTATTAAAAGTCGTTATTTTTATTTTAAAGATAATACATGCATTGTGAATATCTCAGTTTAGAAATAACACATGGTTTAACATGGTTTATCATAAACCATTCAATGGTAGATTAAATCTAATACACTCAGACATATTATCCATATGGAAATAGATTTATTAATGTTTAATACTTTAATTACGAAAAGTGGTTATTATGATTTTAATGATAATACATGCATTGTGAATATCTCAAATTAGAAATAACACATGGTTTAACATGGTTTATCATAAACCATTCAATGGTAAATTAAATCTAATACACTCAAACGTACTATCCATATTGAAAAAAATTTATTAATGTGTAATAGTTTAATTATGAAAAGTCGTTATTATGATTTTAATGATAATACATGCATTGTGAATATCTCAGTTTAGAAATAACACTTATGGTTTAACATGGTTTATCATAAATCATTCAATGGTAAATTAAATCTAATACACTCAGACATACTATCCATATGGAAATGGATTTATTAATGTGTAATAGTTTAATTATGAAAAGTCGTTATTATGATTTTAATGATAATACATGCATTGTGAATATCTCAGTTTAGAAATAACACATGGTTTAACATGGTTTATCATAAACCATTCAATGGTAAATTATATCTAATACACTCAGACATACTATCCATATGGAAATAGATTTATTAATGTGTAATAGTTTAATTATGAAAAGTCGTTATTATGATTTTAATGATAATACATGCATTGTGAATATCTCAGTTTAGAAATAACACTTATGGTTTAACATGGTTTATCATGAATCATTCTTAATAAATTAAATCTAATACACTCAGACATACTATCCATTTAAAAATAGATTTACTAATATATAATGGTTTAATTATGAAAAGTCGTTATTATGATTTTAATGATAATACATGCATTGTGAATATCTCAGATAAGAAATAACACTGATGGTTTAATATGGTTAATCATAAACAATTCAATGTTAAATTAAATCTAATACACTCAGACATACTATCCATATGGATGTAGATTTATTAATGTGTAATAGTTTAATTATGAAAAGTGGTTATTTTGATTTTAATGATAATACATGCATTGTGAATATCTCAGATTAGAAATAACACTAATGGTTTAAAATGGTTTATCATAAACCATTCAATGGTAAATTAAATCTAATACACTCAAACATACTATCCATATGGAAATAGATTTATTAATGTGTAATAGTTTAATTATGAAAAGTGGTTATTATGATTTTAATGATAATACATGCATTGTGAATATTTCAGTTTAGAAATAACACTTATGGTTTAACATGGTTTATCATAAACCATTCAATGGTAAATTAAATCTAATACACTCAGACATACTATCCATATGGAAATAGATTTATTAATGTGTAATAGTTTAATTATGAAAAGTCGTTATTATGATTTTAATGGCATTGTGAATATCTCAGTTTACAAATAACACTTATGGTTTAAAATGGTTTATCATAAACCATTCAATGGTAAATTAAATCTAATACACTCAGACATACTATCCATATGGAAATAGATATATTAATGTGTAATAGTTTAATTATGAAAAGTGGTTATTATGATTTTAATGATAATACATGCATTGTGAATATCTCAGTTTAGAAATAACACTTATGGTTTAAAATGGTTTATCATAAACCATTCAAAGGTAAATTAAATCTAATACACTCAGACATACTATCCATATGGAAATAGATTTATTAATGTGTAATAGTTTAATTATGAAAAGTGGTTATTATGATTTTAATGATAATACATGCATTGTGAATATCTCAGTTTAGAAATAACACTTATGGTTTAACATGGTTTATCATAAACCATTCAATGGTAAATTAAATCTAATACACTCAGACATACTATCCATATGGAAATAGATTTATTAATGTGTAATAGTTTAATTATGAAAAGTCGTTATTATGATTTTAATGATAATACATGCATTGTGAATATCTCAGTTTAGAAATAACACTTATGGTTTAACATGGTTTATCATGAATCATTCTTAATAAATTAAATCTAATACACTAAGACATACTATCCATTTAAAAATAGATTTACTAATATATAATGGTTTAATTATTAAAAGTGGTTATTATGATTTTAATGATAATACATGCATTGGGAATATCTCAGTTTAGAAATAACACTTATGGTTTAACATGGTTTATCATGAATCATTCTTAATAAAGTAAATCTAATACACTAAGACATACTATCCATTTAAAAATAGATTAACTAATATATAATGGTTTAATTATTAAAAGTCGTTCTTATGATTTTAATGATAATACATGCATTGTGAATATCTCAGTTTAGAAATAACACTTATGGTTTAAAATGGTTTATCATAAACCATTCAATGGTAAATTAAATCTAATACAGTCAGACATACTATCCATATGGAAATAGATTTATTAATGTGTAATAGTTTAATTATGAAAAGTGGTTATTATGATTTTAATGATAATACATGCATTGTGAATATCTCAGTTTAGAAATAACACTTATGGTTTAACATGGTTTATCATAAACCATTCAATGGTAAATTAAATCTAATACACTCAGACATACTATCCATATGGAAATAGATTTATTAATGTGTAATAGTTTAATTATGAAAAGTCGTTATTATGATTTTAATGATAATACATGCATTGTGAATATCTCAGTTTAGAAATAACACTTATGGTTTAACATGGTTTATCATGAATCATTCTTAATAAATTAAATCTAATACACTAAGACATACTATCCATTTAAAAATAGATTTACTAATATATAATGGTTTAATTATTAAAAGTGGTTATTATGATTTTAATGATAATACATGCATTGGGAATATCTCAGTTTAGAAATAACACTTATGGTTTAACATGGTTTATCATGAATCATTCTTAATAAAGTAAATCTAATACACTAAGACATACTATCCATTTAAAAATAGATTTACTAATATATAATGGTTTAATCATTAAAAGTCGTTCTTATGATTTTAATGATAATACATGCATTGTGAATATCTCAGTTTAGAAATAACACTTATGGTTTAAAATGGTTTATCATAAACCATTCAATGGTAAATTAAATCTAATACAGTCAGACATACTATCCATATGGAAATAGATTTATTAATGTGTAATAGTTTAATTATGAAAAGTGGTTATTATGATTTTAATGATAATACATGCATTGTGAATATCTCAGTTTAGAAATAACACTTATGGTTTAACATGGTTTATCATAAACCATTGAATGGTAAATTAAATCTAATACACTCAGTCATTCTATCCATTTGGAAATAGATTTATTAATGTGTAATAGTTTAATTATGAAAAGTCGTTATTATGATTTTAATGATAATACATGCATTGTGAATATCTCAGTTTAGAAATAACTTTTATGGTTTAAAATGGTTTATCATAAACCATTCAATGGTAAATTAAATCTAATATACTCAGACATACTATCCATATGGATGTAGATTTATTAATGTGTAATAGTTTAATTATGAAAAGTCGTTATTATGATTTTAATGATAATACATGCATTGTGAATATCTCAGTTTAGAAATAACACTTATGGTTTAACATGGTTTATCATAAACCATTCAATGGTAAATTAAATCTAATACACTCAGACATACTATCCATATGGAAATAGATTTATTAATGTGTAATAGTTTAATTATGAAAAGTCGTTATTATGATTTTAATGGCATTGTGAATATCTCAGTTTACAAATATCACTTATGGTTTAAAATGGTTTATCATAAACCATTCAATGGTAAATTAAATCTAATACACTCAGACATACTATCCATATGGAAATAGATATATTAATGTGTAATAGTTTAATTATGAAAAGTGGTTATTATGATTTTAATGATAATACATGCATTGTGAATATCTCAGTTTAGAAATAACACTTATGGTTTAAAATGGTTTATCATAAACCATTCAAAGGTAAATTAAATCTAATACACTCAGACATACTATCCATATGGAAATAGATTTATTAATGTGTAATAGTTTAATTATGAAAAGTGGTTATTATGATTTTAATGATAATACATGCATTGTGAATATCTCAGTTTAGAAATAACACTTATGGTTTAACATGGTTTATCATAAACCATTCAATGGTAAATTAAATCTAATACACTCAGACATACTATCCATATGGAAATAGATTTATTAATGTGTAATAGTTTAATTATGAAAAGTCGTTATTATGATTTTAATGATAATACATGCATTGTGAATATCTCAGTTTAGAAATAACACTTATGGTTTAACATGGTTTATCATGAATCATTCTTAATAAATTAAATCTAATACACTAAGACATACTATCCATTTAAAAATAGATTTACTAATATATAATGGTTTAATTATTAAAAGTCGTTATTAGGATTTTAATGATAATACATGCATTGGGAATATCTCAGTTTAGAAATAACACTTATGGTTTAACATGGTTTATCATGAATCATTCTTAATAAAGTAAATCTAATACACTAAGACATACTATCCATTTAAAAATAGATTTACTAATATATAATGGTTTAATTATTAAAAGTCGTTCTTATGATTTTAATGATAATACATGCATTGTGAATATCTCAGTTTAGAAATAACACTTATGGTTTAAAATGGTTTATCATAAACCATTCAATGGTAAATTAAATCTAATACAGTCAGACATACTATCCATATGGAAATAGATTTATTAATGTGTAATAGTTTAATTATGAAAAGTGGTTATTATGATTTTAATGATAATACATGCATTGTGAATATCTCAGTTTAGAAATAACACTTATGGTTTAACATGGTTTATCATAAACCATTGAATGGTAAATTAAATCTAATACACTCAGTCATACTATCCATTTGGAAATAGATTTATTAATGTGTAATAGTTTAATTATGAAAAGTCGTTATTATGATTTTAATGATAATACATGCATTGTGAATATCTCAGTTTAGAAATAACTTTTATGGTTTAAAATGGTTTATCATAAACCATTCAATGGTAAATTAAATCTAATATACTCAGACATACTATCCATATGGATGTAGATTTATTAATGTGTAATAGTTTAATTATGAAAAGTCGTTATTATGATTTTAATGATAATACATGCATTGTGAATATCTCAGTTTAGAAATAACACTTATGGTTTAACATGGTTTATCATAAACCATTCAATGGTAAATTAAATCTAATACACTCAGACATACTATCCATATGGAAATAGATTTATTAATGTGTAATAGTTTAATTATGAAAAGTCGTTATTATGATTTTAATGGCATTGTGAATATCTCAGTTTACAAATAACACTTATGGTTTAAAATGGTTTATCATAAACCATTCAATGGTAAATTAAATCTAATACAGTCAGACATACTATCCATATGGAAATAGATTTATTAATGTGTAATAGTTTAATTATGAAAAGTGGTTATTATGATTTTAATGATAATACATGCATTGTGAATATCTCAGTTTAGAAATAACACTTATGGTTTAACATGGTTTATCATAAACCATTGAATGGTAAATTAAATCTAATACACTCAGTCATGCTATCCATTTGGAAATAGATTTATTAATGTGTAATAGTTTAATTGTGAAAAGTCGTTATTATGATTTTAATGATAATACATGCATTATGAATATCTCAGTTTAGAAATAACCTTTATGGTTTAAAATGGTTTATCATAAACCATTCAATGGTAAATTAAATCTAATATACTCAGACATACTATCCATATGGATGTAGATTTATTAATGTGTAATAGTTTAATTATGAAAAGTCGTTATTATGATTTTAATGATAATACATGCATTGTGAATATCTCAGTTTAGAAATAACACTTATGGTTTAACATGGTTTATCATAAACCATTCAGTGGTAAATTAAATCTAATACACTCAGACATACTATCCATATGGAAATAGATTTATTAATGTGTAATAGTTTAATTATGAAAAGTGGTTATTATGATTATAATGATAATACATGCATTGTGAATATCTCACTTTAGAAATAACACTTATGGTTTAACATGGTTTATTATAAACCATTCAATGGTAAATTAAATCTAATACACTCAGACATACTATCCATATGAAAATAGATTTATTAATGTGTAATAGTTTAATTATGAAAAGTGGTTATTATGATAATACATGCATTGTGAATATCTCAGATTAGAAATAACACTAATGGTTTAAAATGGTTTATCATAAACCATTCAATGGTAAATTAAATCTAATACACTCAGACATACTATCCATATGGAAATAGATTTATTAATGTGTAATAGTTTAATTATGAAAAGTCGTTATTATGATTTTAATGATAATACATGCATTGTGAATATCTCAGTTTAGAAATAACACTTATGGTTTAACATGGTTTATCATGAATCATTCTTAATAAATTAAATCTAATACACTCAGACATACTATCCATATGTAAATAGATTTACTAATATATAATGTTTTAATGATTAAAAGTGATTATTATGATTTTAATGATAATACATGCATTGTGAATATCTCAGTTTAGAAATAACACTGATGGTTTAACATGGTTTATCATTAACCATTCAATGGTAAATTAAATCTAATACACTCAGACATACTATCCATATGGAAATAGATTTATTAATGTGTAATAGTTTAATTATGAAAAGTGGTTATTATGATTTTAATGATAATACATGCATTGTGAATATCTCAGTTTAGAAATAACACTAATGGTTTAAAATGGTTTATCATAAACCATTCAATGGTAAATTAAATCTAATACACTCAGACATACTATCCATATGAAAATAGATTTATTAATGTGTAATAGTTTAATTATGAAGAGTGGTTATTATGATTTTAATGATAATACATGCATTGTGAATATCTCAGTTTAGAAATAACAGTTATGGTTTAACATGGTTTATCATAAACCATTCAATGGTAAATTAAATCTAATACACTCAGACATACTATCCATATGGAAATAGATTTATTAATGTGTAATAGTTTAATTATGAAAAGTCGTTATTATGATTTTAATGATAATACATGCATTGTGAATATCTCAGTTTAGAAATAACACTGATGGTTTAACATGGTTTATCATTAACCATTCAATGGTAAATTAAATCTAATACATATCCATATGGAAATAGATTTATTAATGTGTAATAGTTTAATTATGAAAAGTCGTTATTATGATTTTAATGATAATACATGCATTGTGAATATCTCAGTTTAGAAATAACTTTTATGGTTTAAAATGGTTTATCATAAACCATTCAATGGTAAATTAAATCTAATATACTCAGACATACTATCCATATGGATGTAGATTTATTAATGTGTAATAGTTTAATTATGAAAAGTCGTTATTATGATTTTAATGATAATACATGCATTGTGAATATCTCAGTTTAGAAATAACACTTATGGTTTAACATGGTTTATCATAAACCATTCAATGGTAAATTAAATCTAATACACTCAGACATACTATCCATATGGAAATAGATTTATTAATGTGTAATAGTTTAATTATGAAAAGTCGTTATTATGATTTTAATGGCATTGTGAATATCTCAGTTTACAAATAACACTTATGGTTTAAAATGGTTTATCATAAACCATTCAATGGTAAATTAAATCTAATACAGTCAGACATACTATCCATATGGAAATAGATTTATTAATGTGTAATAGTTTAATTATGAAAAGTGGTTATTATGATTTTAATGATAATACATGCATTGTGAATATCTCAGTTTAGAAATAACACTTATGGTTTAACATGGTTTATCATAAACCATTGAATGGTAAATTAAATCTAATACACTCAGTCATGCTATCCATTTGGAAATAGATTTATTAATGTGTAATAGTTTAATTGTGAAAAGTCGTTATTATGATTTTAATGATAATACATGCATTATGAATATCTCAGTTTAGAAATAACCTTTATGGTTTAAAATGGTTTATCATAAACCATTCAATGGTAAATTAAATCTAATATACTCAGACATACTATCCATATGGATGTAGATTTATTAATGTGTAATAGTTTAATTATGAAAAGTCGTTATTATGATTTTAATGATAATACATGCATTGTGAATATCTCAGTTTAGAAATAACACTTATGGTTTAACATGGTTTATCATAAACCATTCAGTGGTAAATTAAATCTAATACACTCAGACATACTATCCATATGGAAATAGATTTATTAATGTGTAATAGTTTAATTATGAAAAGTGGTTATTATGATTATAATGATAATACATGCATTGTGAATATCTCACTTTAGAAATAACACTTATGGTTTAACATGGTTTATTATAAACCATTCAATGGTAAATTAAATCTAATACACTCAGACATACTATCCATATGAAAATAGATTTATTAATGTGTAATAGTTTAATTATGAAAAGTGGTTATTATGATAATACATGCATTGTGAATATCTCAGATTAGAAATAACACTAATGGTTTAAAATGGTTTATCATAAACCATTCAATGGTAAATTAAATCTAATACACTCAGACATACTATCCATATGGAAATAGATTTATTAATGTGTAATAGTTTAATTATGAAAAGTCGTTATTATGATTTTAATGATAATACATGCATTGTGAATATCTCAGTTTAGAAATAACACTTATGGTTTAACATGGTTTATCATGAATCATTCTTAATAAATTAAATCTAATACACTCAGACATACTATCCATATGTAAATAGATTTACTAATATATAATGTTTTAATGATTAAAAGTGATTATTATGATTTTAATGATAATACATGCATTGTGAATATCTCAGTTTAGAAATAACACTGATGGTTTAACATGGTTTATCATTAACCATTCAATGGTAAATTAAATCTAATACACTCAGACATACTATCCATATGGAAATAGATTTATTAATGTGTAATAGTTTAATTATGAAAAGTGGTTATTATGATTTTAATGATAATACATGCATTGTGAATATCTCAGTTTAGAAATAACACTAATGGTTTAAAATGGTTTATCATAAACCATTCAATGGTAAATTAAATCTAATACACTCAGACATACTATCCATATGAAAATAGATTTATTAATGTGTAATAGTTTAATTATGAAGAGTGGTTATTATGATTTTAATGATAATACATGCATTGTGAATATCTCAGTTTAGAAATAACAGTTATGGTTTAACATGGTTTATCATAAACCATTCAATGGTAAATTAAATCTAATACACTCAGACATACTATCCATATGGAAATAGATTTATTAATGTGTAATAGTTTAATTATGAAAAGTCGTTATTATGATTTTAATGATAATACATGCATTGTGAATATCTCAGTTTAGAAATAACACTGATGGTTTAACATGGTTTATCATTAACCATTCAATGGTAAATTAAATCTAATACATATCCATATGGAAATAGATTTATTAATGTGTAATAGTTTAATTATGAAAAGTCGTTATTATGATTTTAATGATAATACATGCATTGTGAATATCTCAGTTTAGAAATAACTTTTATGGTTTAAAATGGTTTATCATAAACCATTCAATGGTAAATTAAATCTAATATACTCAGACATACTATCCATATGGATGTAGATTTATTAATGTGTAATAGTTTAATTATGAAAAGTCGTTATTATGATTTTAATGATAATACATGCATTGTGAATATCTCAGTTTAGAAATAACACTTATGGTTTAACATGGTTTATCATAAACCATTCAATGGTAAATTAAATCTAATACACTCAGACATACTATCCATATGGAAATAGATTTATTAATGTGTAATAGTTTAATTATGAAAAGTCGTTATTATGATTTTAATGGCATTGTGAATATCTCAGTTTACAAATAACACTTATGGTTTAAAATGGTTTATCATAAACCATTCAATGGTAAATTAAATCTAATACAGTCAGACATACTATCCATATGGAAATAGATTTATTAATGTGTAATAGTTTAATTATGAAAAGTGGTTATTATGATTTTAATGATAATACATGCATTGTGAATATCTCAGTTTAGAAATAACACTTATGGTTTAACATGGTTTATCATAAACCATTGAATGGTAAATTAAATCTAATACACTCAGTCATGCTATCCATTTGGAAATAGATTTATTAATGTGTAATAGTTTAATTGTGAAAAGTCGTTATTATGATTTTAATGATAATACATGCATTATGAATATCTCAGTTTAGAAATAACCTTTATGGTTTAAAATGGTTTATCATAAACCATTCAATGGTAAATTAAATCTAATATACTCAGACATACTATCCATATGGATGTAGATTTATTAATGTGTAATAGTTTAATTATGAAAAGTCGTTATTATGATTTTAATGATAATACATGCATTGTGAATATCTCAGTTTAGAAATAACACTTATGGTTTAACATGGTTTATCATAAACCATTCAGTGGTAAATTAAATCTAATACACTCAGACATACTATCCATATGGAAATAGATTTATTAATGTGTAATAGTTTAATTATGAAAAGTGGTTATTATGATTATAATGATAATACATGCATTGTGAATATCTCACTTTAGAAATAACACTTATGGTTTAACATGGTTTATTATAAACCATTCAATGGTAAATTAAATCTAATACACTCAGACATACTATCCATATGAAAATAGATTTATTAATGTGTAATAGTTTAATTATGAAAAGTGGTTATTATGATAATACATGCATTGTGAATATCTCAGATTAGAAATAACACTAATGGTTTAAAATGGTTTATCATAAACCATTCAATGGTAAATTAAATCTAATACACTCAGACATACTATCCATATGGAAATAGATTTATTAATGTGTAATAGTTTAATTATGAAAAGTCGTTATTATGATTTTAATGATAATACATGCATTGTGAATATCTCAGTTTAGAAATAACACTTATGGTTTAACATGGTTTATCATGAATCATTCTTAATAAATTAAATCTAATACACTCAGACATACTATCCATATGTAAATAGATTTACTAATATATAATGTTTTAATGATTAAAAGTGATTATTATGATTTTAATGATAATACATGCATTGTGAATATCTCAGTTTAGAAATAACACTGATGGTTTAACATGGTTTATCATTAACCATTCAATGGTAAATTAAATCTAATACACTCAGACATACTATCCATATGGAAATAGATTTATTAATGTGTAATAGTTTAATTATGAAAAGTGGTTATTATGATTTTAATGATAATACATGCATTGTGAATATCTCAGTTTAGAAATAACACTAATGGTTTAAAATGGTTTATCATAAACCATTCAATGGTAAATTAAATCTAATACACTCAGACATACTATCCATATGGAAATAGATTTATTAATGTGTAATAGTTTAATTATGAAGAGTGGTTATTATGATTTTAATGATAATACATGCATTGTGAATATCTCAGTTTAGAAATAACAGTTATGGTTTAACATGGTTTATCATAAACCATTCAATGGTAAATTAAATCTAATACACTCAGACATACTATCCATATGGAAATAGATTTATTAATGTGTAATAGTTTAATTATGAAAAGTCGTTATTATGATTTTAATGATAATACATGCATTGTGAATATCTCAGTTTAGAAATAACACTGATGGTTTAACATGGTTTATCATTAACCATTCAATGGTAAATTAAATCTAATACATATCCATATGGAAATAGATTTATTAATGTGTAATAGTTTAATTATGAAAAGTCGTTATTATGATTTTAATGATAATACATGCATTGTGAATATCTCAGTTTAGAAATAACACTTATGGTTTAAAATGGTTTATCATAAACCATTCAATGGTAAATTAAATCTAATACACTCAGACATACTATCCATATGGAAATAGATTTATTAATGTGTAATAGTTTAATTATGAAAAGTGGTTATTATGATTTTAATGATAATACATGCATTGTGAATATCTCAGTTTAGAAAAAACACTTATGGTTTAACATGGTTTATCATAAACCATTCAATGGTAAATTAAATCTAATACACTCAGACATACTATCCATATGGAAATAGATTTATTAATGTGTAATAGTTTAATTATGAAAAGTCGTTATTATGATTTTAATGATAATACATGCATTGTGAATATCTCAGTTTAGAAATAACACTTATGGTTTAACATGGTTTATCATGAATCATTCTTAATAAAATAAATCTAATACACTCAGACATACTATCCATTAAAAAATAGATTTACTAATATATAATGGTTTAATTATGAAAAGTCGTTCTTATGATTTTAATGATAATACTTGCATTGTGAATATCTCAGTTTAGAAATAACACTGATGGTTTAATATGGTTTATCATAAACCATTCAATGGTAAATTAAATCTAATACACTCAGACATACTATCCATATGGAAATAGATTTATTAATGTGTAATAGTTTAATTATGAAAAGTGGTTATTATGATTTTAATGATAATACATGCATTGTGAATATCTCAGTTTAGAAATAACACTTATGGTTTATCATGGTTAATCATAAATCATTCAATGGTAAATTTAATCTAATACACTCAGACATACTATCCATATGGATGTAGATTTATTAATGTGTAATAGTTTAGTTATGAAAAGTCGTTATAATGATTTTAATCATGATACATGCATTGTGAATATCTCAGTTTAGAAATAACACTTATGGTTTAACATGGTTTATCATAAACCATTCAATGGTAAATTAAATCTAATACACTCAGACATACTATCCATATAGAAATATATTTATTAATGTGTAATAGTTTAATTATGAAAAGTGGTTATTATGATTTTAATGATAATACATGCATTGTGAATATCTCAGTTTAGAAATAACACTTATGGTTTAACATGGTTTATCATAAACCATTCAATGGTAAATTAAATCTAATACACTCAGACATACTATCCATATAGAAGTAGATTTATTAATGTGTAATAGTTTAATTATGAAAAGTCGTTATTATGATTTTAATGATAATACATGCATTGTGAATATCTCAGTTTAGAAATAACACTGATGGTTTAACATGGTTAATCATAAACCATTCAATCGTAAATTAAATCTAATACACTCAGACATAATATCCATATGGATGTAGATTCATTAATGTGTAATAGTTTAATTATGAAAAGTGGTTATTATGATTTTAATGATAATACATGCATTGTGAATATCTCAGTTTAGAAATAACACTTATGGTTTAACATGGTTTATCATATACCATTCAATGGTAAATTAAATCTAATACACTCAGACATACTATCCATATGGAAATAGATTTATTAATGTGTAATAGTTTAATTATGTAAAGTGGTTATTATGATTTTAATGATAATACATGCATTGTGAATATCTCAGTTTAGAAATAACACTTATGGTTTAACATGGTTTATCATAAACCATTCAATGGTAAATTAAATCTAATACACTCAGACATACTATCAATATGGAAATAGATTTATTAATGTGTAATAGTTTAATTATGAAAAGTCGTTATTATGATTTTAATGATAATACATGCATTGTGAATATCTCACTTTAGAAATAACACTTATGGTTTAACATGGTTTATCATGAATCATTCTTAATAAATTAAATCTAATACACTAAGACATACTATCCATTTAAAAATAGATTTACTAATATATAATGGTTTAATTATTAAAAGTCGTTATTATGATTTTAATGATAATACATGCATTGTGAATATCTCAGTTTAGAAATAACACATGGTTTAAAATGGTTTATCATAAACCATTCAGTGGTAAATTAAATCTAATACTCAGACATACTATCCATATGGAAATAGATTTATTAATGTGTAATAGTTTAATTATAATAAGTGGTTATTATGATTTTAATGATAATACATGCATTGTGAATATCTCAGTTTAGAAATAACACTTATGGTTTAACATGGTTTATTATAAACCATTCAATGGTAAATTAAATCTAATACACTCAGACATACTATCCATATGGAAATAGATTTATTAATGTGTAATAGTTTAATTATGAAAAGTGGTTATTATGATTTTAATGATAATACATGCATTGTGAATATCTCAGATTAGAAATAACACTAATGGTTTAAAATGGTTTATCATAAACCATTCAATGGTAAATTAAATCTAATACACTCAGACATACTCTCCATATGGAAATAGATTTATTAGTGTGTAATAGTTTAATTATGAAAAGTGGTTATTATGATTTTAATGATAATACATGCATTGTGAATATCTCAGTTTAGAAATAACAGTTATGGTTTAACATGGTTTATCATAAACCATTCAATGGTAAATTAAATCTAATACACTCAGACATACTATCCATATTAAAATAGATTTATTAATGTGTAATAGTTTAATTATGAAAAGTGGTTATTATGATTTTAATGATAATACATGCATTGTCAGTTTACAAATAACACTTATGGTTTAAAATGGTTTATCATAAACCATTCAATGGTAAATTAAATCTAATACACTCAGACATACTATCCATATGGAAATAGATTTATTAATGTGTAATAGTTTAATTATGAAAAGTGGTTATTATGATTTTAATGATAATACATGCATTGTGAATATCTCAGTTTAGAAACAACACTTATGGTTTAACATGGTTTATCATGAATCATTCTTAATAAATTAAACCTAATACACTCAGACATACTATCCATATGGAAATAGATTTATTAGTGTGTAATAGTTTAATTATGAAAAGTGGTTATTATGATTTTAATGATAATACATGCATTGTGAATATCTCAGTTTAGAAATAACAGTTATGGTTTAACATGGTTTATCATAAACCATTCAATGGTAAATTAAATCTAATACACTCAGACATACTATCCATATTAAAATAGATTTATTAATGTGTAATAGTTTAATTATGAAAAGTGGTTATTATGATTTTAATGATAATACATGCATTGTCAGTTTACAAATAACACTTATGGTTTAAAATGGTTTATCATAAACCATTCAATGGTAAATTAAATCTAATACACTCAGACATACTATCCATATGGAAATAGATTTATTAATGTGTAATAGTTTAATTATGAAAAGTGGTTATTATGATTTTAATGATAATACATGCATTGTGAATATCTCAGTTTAGAAACAACACTTATGGTTTAACATGGTTTATCATGAATCATTCTTAATAAATTAAACCTAATACACTCAGACATACTATCCATTTAAAAACAGATTTACTAATATATAATGGTTTAATTATTAAAAGTCGTTATTATGATTTTAATGATAATACATGCATTGTGAATATCTCACTTTAGAAATAACACTAATGGTTTAAAATGGTTTATCATAAACCATTCAATGGTAAATTAAATCTAATACACTCAGACATACTATCCATATGGAAATAGATTTATTAATGTGTAATAGTTTAATTATGAAGAGTGGTTATTATGATTTTAATGATAATACATGCATTGTGAATATCTCAGTTTAGAAATAACAGTTATGGTTTAACATGGTTTATCATAAACCATTCAATGGTAAATTAAATCTAATACACTCAGACATACTATCCATATGGAAATAGATTTATTAATGTGTAATAGTTTAATTATGAAAAGTCGTTATTATGATTTTAATGATAATACATGCATTGTGAATATCTCAGTTTAGAAATAACACTGATGGTTTAACATGGTTTATCATTAACCATTCAATGGTAAATTAAATCTAATACATATCCATATGGAAATAGATTTATTAATGTGTAATAGTTTAATTATGAAAAGTCGTTATTATGATTTTAATGATAATACATGCATTGTGAATATCTCAGTTTAGAAACAACACTTATGGTTTAACATGGTTTATCATGAATCATTCTTAATAAATTAAACCTAATACACTCAGACATACTATCCATATGGAAATAGATTTATTAGTGTGTAATAGTTTAATTATGAAAAGTGGTTATTATGATTTTAATGATAATACATGCATTGTGAATATCTCAGTTTAGAAATAACAGTTATGGTTTAACATGGTTTATCATAAACCATTCAATGGTAAATTAAATCTAATACACTCAGACATACTATCCATATTAAAATAGATTTATTAATGTGTAATAGTTTAATTATGAAAAGTGGTTATTATGATTTTAATGATAATACATGCATTGTCAGTTTACAAATAACACTTATGGTTTAAAATGGTTTATCATAAACCATTCAATGGTAAATTAAATCTAATACACTCAGACATACTATCCATATGGAAATAGATTTATTAATGTGTAATAGTTTAATTATGAAAAGTGGTTATTATGATTTTAATGATAATACATGCATTGTGAATATCTCAGTTTAGAAACAACACTTATGGTTTAACATGGTTTATCATGAATCATTCTTAATAAATTAAACCTAATACACTCAGACATACTATCCATTTAAAAACAGATTTACTAATATATAATGGTTTAATTATTAAAAGTCGTTATTATGATTTTAATGATAATACATGCATTGTGAATATCTCACTTTAGAAATAACACTAATGGTTTAAAATGGTTTATCATAAACCATTCAATGGTAAATTAAATCTAATACACTCAGACATACTATCCATATGGAAATAGATTTATTAATGTGTAATAGTTTAATTATGAAGAGTGGTTATTATGATTTTAATGATAATACATGCATTGTGAATATCTCAGTTTAGAAATAACAGTTATGGTTTAACATGGTTTATCATAAACCATTCAATGGTAAATTAAATCTAATACACTCAGACATACTATCCATATGGAAATAGATTTATTAATGTGTAATAGTTTAATTATGAAAAGTCGTTATTATGATTTTAATGATAATACATGCATTGTGAATATCTCAGTTTAGAAATAACACTGATGGTTTAACATGGTTTATCATTAACCATTCAATGGTAAATTAAATCTAATACATATCCATATGGAAATAGATTTATTAATGTGTAATAGTTTAATTATGAAAAGTCGTTATTATGATTTTAATGATAATACATGCATTGTGAATATCTCAGTTTAGAAATAACACTTATGGTTTAAAATGGTTTATCATAAACCATTCAATGGTAAATTAAATCTAATACACTCAGACATACTCTCCATATGGAAATAGATTTATTAGTGTGTAATAGTTTAATTATGAAAAGTCGTTATTATGATTTTAATGATAATACATGCATTGTGAATATCTCAGTTTAGAAATAACAGTTATGGTTTAACATAGTTTATCATAAACCATTCAATGGTAAATTAAATCTAATACACTCAGACATACTATCCATATTAAAATAGATTTATTAATGTGTAATAGTTTAATTATGAAAAGTGGTTATTATGATTTTAATGATAATACATGCATTGTGAATATCTCAGTTTAGAAACAACACTTATGGTTTAACATGGTTTATCATGAATCATTCTTAATAAATTAAACCTAATACACTCAGACATACTATCCATTTAAAAACAGATTTACTAATATATAATGGTTTAATTATTAAAAGTCGTTATTATGATTTTAATGATAATACATGCATTGTGAATATCTCACTTTAGAAATAACATTTATGGTTTAACATGGTTTATCATGAATCATTCTTAATAAATTAAATCTAATACACTAAGACATACTATCCATTTAAAAATAGATTTACTAATATATAATGGTTTAATTATTAAAAGTCGTTATTATGGTTTTAATGATAATACATGCATTGTGAATATCTCAGTTTAGAAATAACACATGGTTTAAAATGGTTTATCATAAACCATTCAGTGGTAAATTAAATCTAATACTCAGACATACTATCCATATGGAAATAGATTTATTAATGTGTAATAGTTTAATTATGAAAAGTGGTTATTATGATTTTAATGATAATACATGCATTGTGAATATCTCAGATTAGAAATAACACTAATGGTTTAAAATGGTTTATCATAAACCATTCAATGGTAAATTAAATCTAATACACTCAAACATACTATCCATATGGAAATAGATTTATTAATGTGTAATAGTTTAATTATGAAAAGTGGTTATTATGATTTTAATGATAATACATGCATTGTGAATATCTCAGATTAGAAATAACACTAATGGTTTAAAATGGTTTATCATAAACCATTCAATGGTAAATTAAATCTAATACACTCAAACATACTATCCATATGGAAATAGATTTATTAATGTGTAATAGTTTAATTATGAAAAGTGGTTATTATGATTTTAATGATAATACATGCATTGTGAATATCTCAGTTTAGAAATAACACTTATGGTTTAACATGGTTTATCATAAACCATTCAATGGTAAATTAAATCTAATACACTCAGACATACTATCCATATGGAAATAGATTTATTAATGTGTAATAGTTTAATTATGAAAAGTGGTTATTATGATTTTAATGATAATACATGCATTGTCAGTTTACAAATAACACTTATGGTTTAAAATGGTTTATCATAAACCATTCAATGGTAAATTAAATCTAATACACTCAGACATACTATCCATATGGAAATAGATTTATTAATGTGTAATAGTTTAATTATGAAAAGTGGTTATTATGATTTTAATGATAATACATGCATTGTGAATATCTCAGTTTAGAAATAACACTTATAGTTTAAAATGGTTTATCATAAACCATTCAATGGTAAATTAAATCTAATACACTCAGACATACTCTCCATATGGAAATAGATTTATTAATGTGTAATAGTTTAATTATGAAAAGTGGTTATTATGATTTTAATGATAATACATGCATTGTGAATATCTCAGTTTAGAAATAACACTTATGGTTTAACATGGTTTATCATAAACCATTCAATGGTAAATTAAATCTAATACACTCAGACATACTATCCATTTAAAAACAGATTTACTAATATATAATGGTTTAATTATTAAAAGTCGTTATTATGATTTTAATGATAATACATGCATTGTGAATATCTCAGTTTAGAAATAACACTTATGGTTTAACATGGTTTATCATAAACCATTGAATGGTAAATTAAATCTAATACACTCAGTCATACTATCCATATGGAAATAGATTTATTAATGTGTAATAGTTTAATTATGAAAAGTCGTTATTATGATTTTAATGATAATACATGCATTGTGAATATCTCAGTTTAGAAATAACACTTATGGTTTAACATGGTTTATCATGAATCATTCTTAATAAATTAAATCTAATACACTAAGACATACTATCCATTTAAAAATAGATTTACTAATATATAATGGATTATTTATTAAAAGTGGTTATTATGATTTTAATGATAATACATGCATTGTGAATATCTCAGATTAGAAATAACACTAATGGTTTAAAATGGTTTATCATAAACCATTCAATGGTAAATTAAATCTAATACACTCAAACATACTATCCATATGGAAATAGATTTATTAATGTGTAATAGTTTAATTATGAAAAGTGGTTATTATGATTTTAATGATAATACATGCATTGTGAATATCTCAGTTTAGAAATAACACTTATTGTTTAACATGGTTTATCATAAACCATTCAATGGTAAATTAAATCTAATACACTCAGACATACTATCCATATGAAAATAGATTTATTAATGTGTAATAGTTTAATTATGAAAAGTGGTTATTATGATTTTAATGATAATACATGCATTGTGAATATCTCAGTTTAGAAATAACACTTATGGTTTAAAATGGTTTATCATAAACCATTCAATGGTAAATTAAATCTAATACACTCAGACATATTCTGCATATGGAAATAGATTTATTAATGTGTAATAGTTTAATTATGAAAAGTGGTTATTATGATTTTAATGATAATACATGCATTGTGAATATCTCAGTTTAGAAATAACACTTATGGTTTAACATGGTTTATCATAAACCATTTAATGGTAAATTAAATCTAATACACTCAACCATACTATCCATATGGAAATAGATTTATTAATGTGTAATAGTTTAATTATGAAAAGTCGTTATTATGATTTTAATGATAATACATGCATTGTGAATATCTCAGTTTAGAAATAACACTTATGGTTTAACATGGTTTATCATGAATCATTCTTAATAAATTAAATCTAATACACTAAGACATACTATCCATTTAAAAATAGATTTACTAATATATAATGGATTATTTATTAAAAGTGGTTATTATGATTTTAATGATAATACATGCATTGTGAATATCTCAGATTAGAAATAACACTAATGGTTTAAAATGGTTTATCATAAACCATTCAATGGTAAATTAAATCTAATACACTCAAACATACTATCCATATGGAAATAGATTTATTATTGTGTAATAGTGTAATTATGAAAAGTGGTTATTATGATTTTAATGATAATACATGCATTGTGAATATCTCAGTTTAGAAAAAACACTTATGGTTTAACATGGTTTATCATAAACCATTCAATGGTAAATTAAATCTAATACACTCAGACATACTATCCATATGGAAATAGATTTATTAATGTGTAATAGTTTAATTATGAAAAGTGGTTATTATGATTTTAATGATAATACATGCATTGTCAGTTTACAAATAACACTTATGGTTTAAAATGGTTTATAATAAACCATTCAATGGTAAATTAAATCTAATACACTCAGACATACTATCCATATGGAAATAGATTTATTAATGTGTAATAGTTTAATTATGAAAAGTGGTTATTATGATTTTAATGATAATACATGCATTGTGAATATCTCAGTTTAGAAATAACACTTATTGTTTAACATGGTTTATCATGAATCATTCTTAATAAATTAAATCTAATACACTAAGACATACTATCCATTTAAAAATAGATTTACTAATATATAATGGTTTAATTATGAAAAGTCGTTATTATGATTTTAATGATAATACATGCATTGTGAATATCTCACTTTAGAAATAACACTTATGGTTTAACATGGTTTATCATGAATCATTCTTAATAAATTAAATCTAATACACTAAGACATACTATCCATTTAAAAATAGATTTACTAATATATAATGGTTTAATTATTAAAAGTCGTTATTATGATTTTAATGATAATACATGCATTGTGAATATCTCAGTTTAGAAATAACACATGGTTTAAAATGGTTTATCATAAACCATTCAGTGGTAAATTAAATCTAATACTCAGACATACTATCCATATGGAAATAGATTTATTAATGTGTAATAGTTTAATTATAATAAGTGGTTATTATGATTTTAATGATAATACATGCATTGTGAATATCTCAGTTTAGAAATAACACTTATGGTTTAACATGGTTTATTATAAACCATTCAATGGTAAATTAAATCTAATACACTCAGACATACTATCCATATGGAAATAGATTTATTAATGTGTAATAGTTTAATTATGAAAAGTGGTTATTATGATTTTAATGATAATACATGCATTGTGAATATCTCAGATTAGAAATAACACTAATGGTTTAAAATGGTTTATCATAAACCATTCAATGGTAAATTAAATCTAATACACTCAGACATACTCTCCATATGGAAATAGATTTATTAGTGTGTAATAGTTTAATTATGAAAAGTGGTTATTATGATTTTAATGATAATACATGCATTGTGAATATCTCAGTTTAGAAATAACAGTTATGGTTTAACATGGTTTATCATAAACCATTCAATGGTAAATTAAATCTAATACACTCAGACATACTATCCATATTAAAATAGATTTATTAATGTGTAATAGTTTAATTATGAAAAGTGGTTATTATGATTTTAATGATAATACATGCATTGTCAGTTTACAAATAACACTTATGGTTTAAAATGGTTTATCATAAACCATTCAATGGTAAATTAAATCTAATACACTCAGACATACTATCCATATGGAAATAGATTTATTAATGTGTAATAGTTTAATTATGAAAAGTGGTTATTATGATTTTAATGATAATACATGCATTGTGAATATCTCAGTTTAGAAACAACACTTATGGTTTAACATGGTTTATCATGAATCATTCTTAATAAATTAAACCTAATACACTCAGACATACTATCCATTTAAAAACAGATTTACTAATATATAATGGTTTAATTATTAAAAGTCGTTATTATGATTTTAATGATAATACATGCATTGTGAATATCTCACTTTAGAAATAACACTAATGGTTTAAAATGGTTTATCATAAACCATTCAATGGTAAATTAAATCTAATACACTCAGACATACTATCCATATGGAAATAGATTTATTAATGTGTAATAGTTTAATTATGAAGAGTGGTTATTATGATTTTAATGATAATACATGCATTGTGAATATCTCAGTTTAGAAATAACAGTTATGGTTTAACATGGTTTATCATAAACCATTCAATGGTAAATTAAATCTAATACACTCAGACATACTATCCATATGGAAATAGATTTATTAATGTGTAATAGTTTAATTATGAAAAGTCGTTATTATGATTTTAATGATAATACATGCATTGTGAATATCTCAGTTTAGAAATAACACTGATGGTTTAACATGGTTTATCATTAACCATTCAATGGTAAATTAAATCTAATACATATCCATATGGAAATAGATTTATTAATGTGTAATAGTTTAATTATGAAAAGTCGTTATTATGATTTTAATGATAATACATGCATTGTGAATATCTCAGTTTAGAAATAACACTTATGGTTTAAAATGGTTTATCATAAACCATTCAATGGTAAATTAAATCTAATACACTCAGACATACTCTCCATATGGAAATAGATTTATTAGTGTGTAATAGTTTAATTATGAAAAGTCGTTATTATGATTTTAATGATAATACATGCATTGTGAATATCTCAGTTTAGAAATAACAGTTATGGTTTAACATGGTTTATCATAAACCATTCAATGGTAAATTAAATCTAATACACTCAGACATACTATCCATATTAAAATAGATTTATTAATGTGTAATAGTTTAATTATGAAAAGTGGTTATTATGATTTTAATGATAATACATGCATTGTGAATATCTCAGTTTAGAAACAACACTTATGGTTTAACATGGTTTATCATGAATCATTCTTAATAAATTAAACCTAATACACTCAGACATACTATCCATTTAAAAACAGATTTACTAATATATAATGGTTTAATTATTAAAAGTCGTTATTATGATTTTAATGATAATACATGCATTGTGAATATCTCACTTTAGAAATAACATTTATGGTTTAACATGGTTTATCATGAATCATTCTTAATAAATTAAATCTAATACACTAAGACATACTATCCATTTAAAAATAGATTTACTAATATATAATGGTTTAATTATTAAAAGTCGTTATTATGGTTTTAATGATAATACATGCATTGTGAATATCTCAGTTTAGAAATAACACATGGTTTAAAATGGTTTATCATAAACCATTCAGTGGTAAATTAAATCTAATACTCAGACATACTATCCATATGGAAATAGATTTATTAATGTGTAATAGTTTAATTATGAAAAGTGGTTATTATGATTTTAATGATAATACATGCATTGTGAATATCTCAGATTAGAAATAACACTAATGGTTTAAAATGGTTTATCATAAACCATTCAATGGTAAATTAAATCTAATACACTCAAACATACTATCCATATGGAAATAGATTTATTAATGTGTAATAGTTTAATTATGAAAAGTGGTTATTATGATTTTAATGATAATACATGCATTGTGAATATCTCAGATTAGAAATAACACTAATGGTTTAAAATGGTTTATCATAAACCATTCAATGGTAAATTAAATCTAATACACTCAAACATACTATCCATATGGAAATAGATTTATTAATGTGTAATAGTTTAATTATGAAAAGTGGTTATTATGATTTTAATGATAATACATGCATTGTGAATATCTCAGTTTAGAAATAACACTTATGGTTTAACATGGTTTATCATAAACCATTCAATGGTAAATTAAATCTAATACACTCAGACATACTATCCATATGGAAATAGATTTATTAATGTGTAATAGTTTAATTATGAAAAGTGGTTATTATGATTTTAATGATAATACATGCATTGTCAGTTTACAAATAACACTTATGGTTTAAAATGGTTTATCATAAACCATTCAATGGTAAATTAAATCTAATACACTCAGACATACTATCCATATGGAAATAGATTTATTAATGTGTAATAGTTTAATTATGAAAAGTGGTTATTATGATTTTAATGATAATACATGCATTGTGAATATCTCAGTTTAGAAATAACACTTATTGTTTAACATGGTTTATCATAAACCATTCAATGGTAAATTAAATCTAATACACTCAGACATACTATCCATATGAAAATAGATTTATTAATGTATAATAGTTTAATTATGAAAAGTGGTTATTATGATTTTAATGATAATACATGCATTGTGAATATCTCAGTTTAGAAATAACACTTATAGTTTAAAATGGTTTATCATAAACCATTCAATGGTAAATTAAATCTAATACACTCAGACATACTCTCCATATGGAAATAGATTTATTAATGTGTAATAGTTTAATTATGAAAAGTGGTTATTATGATTTTAATGATAATACATGCATTGTGAATATCTCAGTTTAGAAATAACACTTATGGTTTAACATGGTTTATCATAAACCATTCAATGGTAAATTAAATCTAATACACTCAGACATACTATCCATTTAAAAACAGATTTACTAATATATAATGGTTTAATTATTAAAAGTCGTTATTATGATTTTAATGATAATACATGCATTGTGAATATCTCAGTTTAGAAATAACACTTATGGTTTAACATGGTTTATCATAAACCATTGAATGGTAAATTAAATCTAATACACTTAGTCATACTATCCATATGGAAATAGATTTATTAATGTGTAATAGTTTAATTATGAAAAGTCGTTATTATGATTTTAATGATAATACATGCATTGTGAATATCTCAGTTTAGAAATAACACTTATGGTTTAACATGGTTTATCATGAATCATTCTTAATAAATTAAATCTAATACACTAAGACATACTATCCATTTAAAAATAGATTTACTAATATATAATGGTTTAATTATTAAAAGTCGTTATTATGATTTTAATGATAATACATGCATTGTGAATATCTCAGTTTAGAAATAACACTTATTACGGTTTAAAATGGTTTATCATAAACCATTCAATGGTAAATTAAATCTAATACACTCAGACATACTATCCATATGGAAATAGATTTATTAATGTGTAATAGTTTAATTATGAAAAGTGGTTATTATGATTTTAATGATAATACATGCATTGTGAATATCTCAGTTTAGAAATAACACTTATGGTTTAACATAGTTTATCGTAAACCATTGAATGGTAAATTAAATCTAATACACTCAGTCATACTATCCATTTGGAAATAGATTTATTAATGTGTAATAGTTTAATTATGAAAAGTGGTTATTATGATTTTAATGATAATACATGCATTGTGAATATCTCAGTTTAGAAATAACTTTTATGGTTTAACATGGTTTATCATAAACCATTCAATGGTAAATTAAATCTAATACACTCAGACATACTATCCATATGGAAATAGATTTATTAATGTGTAATAGTTTAATTATGAAAAGTGGTTATTATGATTTTAATGATAACACATGCATTGTGAATATCTCAGTTTAGAAATAACACTTATGGTTTAAAATGGTTTATCATAAACCATTGAATGGTAAATTAAATCTAATACACTCAGTCATACTATCCATTTAGAAATAGATTTATTAATGTGTAATAGTTTAATTATGAAAAGTGGTTATTATGATTTTAATGATAATACATGCATTGTGAATATCTCAGTTTAGAAATAACACTTATGGTTTAACATGGTTTATCATAAACCATTCAATGGTAAATTAAATCTAATACACTCAGACATACTATCCATATGGAAATAGATTTATTAATGTGTAATAGTTTAATTATGAAAAGTCGTTATTATGATTATAATGATAATACATGCATTGTGAATATCTCAGTTTAGAAATAACACTTATGGTTTAACATGGTTTATCATGAATCATTCTTAATAAATTAAATCTAATACACTCAGACATACTATCCATTTAAAAATAGATTTACTAATATATAATGGTTTAATTATTAAAAGTCGTTATTATGATTTTAATGATAATACATGCATTGTGAATATCTCAGTTTAGAAATAACACTTATTATGGTTTAAAATGGTTTATCATAAACCATTCAATGGTAAATTAAATCTAATACACTCAGACATACTATCCATATGGAAATAGATTTATTAATGTGTAATAGTTTAATTATGTAAAGTGGTTATTATGATTTTAATGATAATACATGCATTGTGAATATCTCAGTTTAGAAATAACACTTATGGTTTAACATGGTTTATCATGAATCATTCTTAATAAATTAAATCTAATACACTAAGACATACTATCCATTTAAAAATAGATTTACTAATATATAATGGTTTAATTATGAAAAGTCGTTATTATGATTTTAATGATAATACATGCATTGTGAATATCTCAGTTTAGAAATAACACTTATGGTTTAACATGGTTTATCATGAATCATTCTTAATAAATTAAATCTAATACACTAAGACATACTATCCATTTAAAAATAGATTTACTAATATATAATGGTTTAATTATTAAAAGTCGTTATTATGATTTTAATGATAATACATGCATTGTGAATATCTCAGTTTAGAAATAACACATGGTTTTAAATGGTTTATCATAAACCATTCAGTGGTAAATTAAATCTAATACACTCAGACATACTATCCATATGTAAATAGATTTATTAATGTGTAATAGTTTAATTATGAAAAGTGGTTATTATGATTTTAATGATAATACATGCATTGTGAATATCTCAGTTTAGAAATAACACTTATGGTTTAACATGGTTTATCATAAACCATTCAATGGTAAATTAAATCTAATACACTCAGTCATACTATCCATTTGGAAATAGATTTATTAATGTGTAATAGTTTAATTATGAAAAGTGGTTATTATGATTATAATGATAATACATGCATTGTGAATATCTCAGTTTAGAAATAACACTTATGGTTTAAAATGGTTTATCATAAACCATTCAATGGTAAATTAAATCTAATATACTCAGACATACTATCCATATGGATGTAGATTTATTAATGTGTAATAGTTTAATTATGAAAAGTCGTTATTATGATTTTAATGATAATACATGCATTGTGAATATCTCAGTTTAGAAATAACACTTATGGTTTAACATGGTTTATCATAAACCATTCAATGGTAAATTAAATCTAATACACTCAGACATACTCTCCATATGGAAACAGATTTATTAATGTGTAATAGTTTAATTATGAAAAGTCGTTAGTATGATTTTAATGATAATACATGCATTGTGAATATCTCAGTTTAGAAATAACACATGGTTTAACATGGTTTATCATAAATCATTCAATGGTAAATTAAATCTAATACACTCAGACATACTATCCATATGGAAATAGATTTATTAATGTGTAATAGTTTAATTATGAAAAGTGGTTATTATGATTATAATGATAATACATGCATTGTGAATATCTCAGTTTAGAAATAACACTTATGGTTTAACATGGTTTATCATAAACCATTCAATGGTAAATTAAGTCTAATACACTCAGACATACTATCCATAAGGTAATAGATTTATTAATGTGTAATAGTGTAATTATGAAAAGTGGTTATTATGATTTTAATGATAATACATGCATTGTGAATATCTCAGTTTAGAAATAACACTGATGGTTTAACATGGTTAATCATGAGCCATTCAATCGTAAATTAAATCTATTACACTCAGACATACTATCCATATGGATGTAGATTCATTAATGTGTAATAGTTTAATTATGAAAAGTCGTTATTATGATTTTAATGATAATACATGCATTGTGAATATCTCTGTTTAGAAATAACACTTATGGTTTAATATGGTTTATCATAAACCATTCAATGGTAAATTAAATCTAATACACTCAGACATACTATCCATATGTAAATAGATTTATTAATGTGTAATAGTTTAATTATAATAAGTGGTTATTATGATTTTAATGATAATACATGCATTGTGAATATCTCAGTTTAGAAATAACACATGGTTTAACATGGTTTATTATAAACCATTCAATGGTAAATTAAATCTAATACACTCAGACATACTATCCATATGGAAATAGATTTATTAATGTGTAATAGTTTAATTATGAAAAGTGGTTATTATGATTTTAATGATAATACATGCATTGTGAATATCTCAGTTTAGAAACAACACTTATGGTTTAACATGGTTTATCATGAATCATTCTTAATAAATTAAACCTAATACACTCAGACATACTATCCATTTAAAAACAGATTTACTAATATATAATGGTTTAATTATTAAAAGTCGTTATTATGATTTTAATGATAATACATGCATTGTGAATATCTCAGTTTAGAAATAACCCTTATGGTTTAACATGGTTTATCATAAACCATTGAATGGTAAATTAAATCTAATACACTCAGTCATACTATCCATATGGAAATAGATTTATTAATGTGTAATAGTTTAATTATGAAAAGTCGTTATTATGATTTTAATGATAATACATGCATTGTGAATATCTCAGTTTAGAAATAACACTTATGGTTTAACATGGTTTATCATGAATCATTCTTAATAAATTAAATCTAATACACTAAGACATACTATCCATTTAAAAATAGATTTACTAATATATAATGGTTTAATTATTAAAAGTCGTTATTATGATTTTAATGATAATACATGCATTGTGAATATCTCAGTTTAGAAATAACGCTTATGGTTAAAAATGGTTTATCATAAACCATTCAATGGTAAATTAAATCTAATACACTCAGACGTACTATCCATATGGAAATAGATTTATTAATGTGTAATAGTTTAATTATGAAAAGTGGTTATTATGATTTTAATGATAATACATGCATTGTGAATATCTCAGTTTAGAAATAACACTTATGGTTTAACATGGTTTATCCTAAACCATTGAATGGTAAATTAAATCTAATACACTCAGTCATACTATCCATTTGGAAATAGATTTATTAATGTGTAATAGTTTAATTATGAAAAGTGGTTATTATGATTTTAATGATAATACATGCATTGTGAATATCTCAGTTTAGAAATAACACTTATGGTTTAACATGGTTTATCATAAACCATTCAATGGTAAATTAAATCTAATACACTCAGACATACTATCCATATGGAAATAGATTTATTAATGTGTAATAGTTTAATTATGAAAAGTAGTTATTATGATTATAATGATAATACATGCATTGTGAATATCTCAGTTTAGAAATAACACTTATGGTTTAACATGGTTTATCATGAATCATTCTTAATAAATTAAATCTAATACACTAAGACATACTATCCATTTAAAAATAGATTTACTAATATATAATGGTTTAATTATTAAAAGTCGTTATTATGATTTTAATGATAATACATGCATTGTGAATATCTCAGTTTAGAAATAACACTTATTACGGTTTAAAATGGTTTATCATAAACCATTCAATGGTAAATTAAATCTAATACACTCAGACATACTATCCATATGGAAATAGATTTATTAATGTGTAATAGTTTAATTATGAAAAGTGGTTATTATGATTTTAATGATAATACATGCATTGTGAATATCTCAGTTTAGAAATAACACTTATGGTTTAACATAGTTTATCGTAAACCATTGAATGGTAAATTAAATCTAATACACTCAGACATACTATCCATATGGAAATAGATTTATTAATGTGTAATAGTTTAATTATGAAAAGTGGTTATTATGATTTTAATGATAACACATGCATTGTGAATATCTCAGTTTAGAAATAACACTTATGGTTTAAAATGGTTTATCATAAACCATTGAATGGTAAATTAAATCTAATACACTCAGTCATACTATCCATTTGGAAATAGATTTATTAATGTGTAATAGTTTAATTATGAAAAGTGGTTATTATGATTTTAATGATAATACATGCATTGTGAATATCTCAGTTTAGAAATAACACTTATGGTTTAACATGGTTTATCATAAACCATTCAATGGTAAATTAAATCTAATACACTCAGACATACTATCCATATGGAAATAGATTTATTAATGTGTAATAGTTTAATTATGAAAAGTCGTTATTATGATTATAATGATAATACATGCATTGTGAATATCTCAGTTTAGAAATAACACTTATGGTTTAACATGGTTTATCATGAATCATTCTTAATAAATTAAATCTAATACACTCAGACATACTATCCATTTATAAATAGATTTACTAATATATAATGGTTTAATTATTAAAAGTCGTTATTATGATTTTAATGATAATACATGCATTGTGAATATCTCAGTTTAGAAATAACACTTATTATGGTTTAAAATGGTTTATCATAAACCATTCAATGGTAAATTAAATCTAATACACTCAGACATACTATCCATATGGAAATAGATTTATTAATGTGTAATAGTTTAATTATGTAAAGTGGTTATTATGATTTTAATGATAATACATGCATTGTGAATATCTCAGTTTAGAAATAACACTTATGGTTTAACATGGTTTATCATAAACCATTCAATGGTAAATTAAATCTAATACACTCAGACATACTATCCATATGGAAATAGATTTATTAATGTGTAATAGTTTAATTATGAAAAGTCGTTATTATGATTTTAATGATAATACATGCATTGTGAATATCTCAGTTTAGAAATAACACTTATTGTTTAACATGGTTTATCATAAACCATTCAATGGTAAATTAAATCTAATACACTCAGACATACTATCCATATGAAAATAGATTTATTAATGTGTAATAGTTTAATTATGAAAAGTGGTTATTATGATTTTAATGATAATACATGCATTGTGAATATCTCAGTTTAGAAATAACACTTATGGTTTAAAATGGTTTATCATAAACCATTCAATGGTAAATTAAATCTAATACACTCAGACATATTCTCCATATGGAAATAGATTTATTAATGTGTAATAGTTTAATTATGAAAAGTGGTTATTATGATTTTAATGATAATACATGCATTGTGAATATCTCAGTTTAGAAATAACACTTATGGTTTAACATGGTTTATCATAAACCATTCAATGGTAAATTAAATCTAATACACTCAGACATACTATCCATATGGAAATAGATTTATTAATGTGTAATAGTTTAATTATGAAAAGTGGTTATTATGATTTTAATGATAATACATGCATTGTCAGTTTACAAATAACACTTATGGTTTAAAATGGTTTATCATAAACCATTCAATGGTAAATTAAATCTAATACACTCAGACATACTATCCATATGGAAATACATTTATTAATGTGTAATAGTTTAATTATGAAAAGTGGTTATTATGATTTTAATGATAATACATGCATTGTGAATATCTCAGTTTAGAAATAACACTTATTGTTTAACATGGTTTATCATAAACCATTCAATGGTAAATTAAATCTAATACACTCAGACATACTATCCATATGAAAATAGATTTATTAATGTGTAATAGTTTAATTATGAAAAGTGGTTATTATGATTTTAATGATAATACATGCATTGTGAATATCTCAGTTTAGAAATAACACTTATGGTTTAAAATGGTTTATCATAAACCATTCAATGGTAAATTAAATCTAATACACTCAGACATACTCTCCATATGGAAATAGATTTATTAATGTGTAATAGTTTAATTATGAAAAGTCATTATTATGATTTTAATGATAATACATGCATTGTGAATATCTCAGTTTAGAAACAACACTTATGGTTTAACATGGTTTATCATGAATCATTCTTAATAAATTAAACCTAATACACTCAGACATACTATCCATTTAAAAACAGATGTACTAATATATAATGGTTTAATTATGAAAAGTGGTTATTATGATTTTAATGATAATACATGCATTGTGAATATCTCACTTTAGAAATAACACTTATGGTTTAACATGGTTTATCATGAATCATTCTTAATAAATTAAATCTAATACACTAAGACATACTATCCATTTAAAAATAGATTTACTAATATATAATGGTTTAATTATTAAAAGTCGTTATTATGATTTTAATGATAATACATGCATTGTGAATATCTCAGTTTAGAAATAACACATGGTTTAAAATGGTTTATCATAAACCATTCAGTGGTAAATTAAATCTAATACTCAGACATACTATCCATATGGAAATAGATTTATTAATGTGTAATAGTTTAATTATAATAAGTGGTTATTATGATTTTAATGATAATACATGCATTGTGAATATCTCAGTTTAGAAATAACACTTATTGTTTAACATGGTTTATCATAAACCATTCAATGGTAAATTAAATCTAATACACTCAGACATACTATCCATATGAAAATAGATTTATTAATGTGTAATAGTTTAATTATGAAAAGTGGTTATTATGATTTTAATGATAATACATGCATTGTGAATATCTCAGTTTAGAAATAACACTTATGGTTTAAAATGGTTTATCATAAACCATTCAATGGTAAATTAAATCTAATACACTCAGACATACTCTCCATATGGAAATAGATTTATTAATGTGTAATAGTTTAATTATGAAAAGTCATTATTATGATTTTAATGATAATACATGCATTGTGAATATCTCAGTTTAGAAACAACACTTATGGTTTAACATGGTTTATCATGAATCATTCTTAATAAATTAAACCTAATACACTCAGACATACTATCCATTTAAAAACAGATTTACTAATATATAATGGTTTAATTATTAAAAGTCGTTATTATGATTTTAATGATAATACATGCATTGTGAATATCTCAGTTTAGAAATAACACTTATGGTTTAACATGGTTTATCATAAACCATTGAATGGTAAATTAAATCTAATACACTCAGTCATACTATCCATATGGAAATAGATTTATTAATGTGTAATAGTTTAATTATGAAAAGTCGTTATTATGATTTTAATGATAATACATGCATTGTGAATATCTCAGTTTAGAAATAACACTTATGGTTTAACATGGTTTATCATGAATCATTCTTAATAAATTAAATCTAATACACTAAGACATACTATCCATTTAAAAATAGATTTACTAATATATAATGGTTTAATTATTAAAAGTCGTTATTATGATTTTAATGATAATACATGCATTGTGAATATCTCAGTTTAGAAATAACGCTTATGGTTAAAAATGGTTTATCATAAACCATTCAATGGTAAATTAAATCTAATACACTCAGACGTACTATCCATATGGAAATAGATTTATTAATGTGTAATAGTTTAATTATGAAAAGTGGTTATTATGATTTTAATGATAATACATGCATTGTGAATATCTCAGTTTAGAAATAACACTTATGGTTTAACATGGTTTATCATAAACCATTGAATGGTAAATTAAATCTAATACACTCAGTCATACTATCCATTTGGAAATAGATTTATTAATGTGTAATAGTTTAATTATGAAAAGTGGTTATTATGATTTTAATGATAATACATGCATTGTGAATATCTCAGTTTAGAAATAACACTTATGGTTTAACATGGTTTATCATAAACCATTCAATGGTAAATTAAATCTAATACACTCAGACATACTATCCATATGAAAATAGATTTATTAATGTGTAATAGTTTAATTATGAAAAGTCGTTATTATGATTTTAATGATAATACATGCATTGTGAATATCTCAGTTTAGAAATAACACTTATGGTTTAACATGGTTTATCATGAATCATTCTTAATAAATTAAATCTAATACACTAAGACATACTATCCATTTAAAAATAGATTTACTAATATATAATGGTTTAATTATTAAAAGTCGTTATTATGATTTTAATGATAATACATGCATTGTGAATATCTCAGTTTAGAAATAACACTTATTACGGTTTAAAATGGTTTATCATAAACCATTCAATGGTAAATTAAATCTAATACACTCAGACATACTATCCATATGGAAATAGATTTATTAATGTGTAATAGTTTAATTATGAAAAGTGGTTATTATGATTTTAATGATAATACATGCATTGTGAATATCTCAGTTTAGAAATAACACTTATGGTTTAACATAGTTTATCGTAAACCATTGAATGGTAAATTAAATCTAATACACTCAGTCATACTATCCATTTGGAAATAGATTTATTAATGTGTAATAGTTTAATTATGAAAAGTGGTTATTATGATTTTAATGATAATACATGCATTGTGAATATCTCAGTTTAGAAATAACACTTATGGTTTAACATGGTTTATCATAAACCATTCAATGGTAAATTAAATCTAATACACTCAGACATACTATCCATATGGAAATAGATTTATTAATGTGTAATAGTTTAATTATGAAAAGTCGTTATTATGATTTTAATGATAATACATGCATTGTGAATATCTCAGTTTAGAAATAACACTTATGGTTTAACATGGTTTATCATGAATCATTCTTAATAAATTAAATCTAATACACTCAGACATACTATCCATTTAAAAATAGATTTACTAATATATAATGGTTTAATTATGAAAAGTCGTTATTATGATTTTAATGATAATACATGCATTGTGAATATCTCAGTTTAGAAATAACACTTATGGTTTAACATGGTTTATCATGAATCATTCTTAATAAATTAAATCTAATACACTAAGACATACTATCCATTTAAAAATAGATTTACTAATATATAATGGTTTAATTATTAAAAGTCGTTATTATGATTTTAATGATAATACATGCATTGTGAATATCTCAGTTTAGAAATAACACATGGTTTTAAATGGTTTATCATAAACCATTCAGTGGTAAATTAAATCTAATACACTCAGACATACTATCCATATGTAAATAGATTTATTAATGTGTAATAGTTTAATTATGAAAAGTGGTTATTATGATTTTAATGATAATACATGCATTGTGAATATCTCAGTTTAGAAATAACACATGGTTTTAAATGGTTTATCATAAACCATTCAGTGGTAAATTAAATCTAATACACTCAGACATACTATCCATATGTAAATAGATTTATTAATGTGTAATAGTTTAATTATGAAAAGTGGTTATTATGATTTTAATGATAATACATGCATTGTGAATATCTCAGTTTAGAAATAACACTTATGGTTTAACATGGTTTATCATAAACCATTCAATGGTAAATTAAATCTAATACACTCAGTCATACTATCCATTTGGAAATAGATTTATTAATGTGTAATAGTTTAATTATGAAAAGTGGTTATTATGATTATAATGATAATACATGCATTGTGAATATCTCAGTTTAGAAATAACACTTATGGTTTAAAATGGTTTATCATAAACCATTCAATGGTAAATTAAATCTAATATACTCAGACATACTATCCATATGGATGTAGATTTATTAATGTGTAATAGTTTAATTATGAAAAGTCGTTATTATGATTTTAATGATAATACATGCATTGTGAATATCTCAGTTTAGAAATAACACTTATGGTTTAACATGGTTTATCATAAACCATTCAATGGTAAATTAAATCTAATACACTCAGACATACTCTCCATATGGAAACAGATTTATTAATGTGTAATAGTTTAATTATGAAAAGTCGTTAGTATGATTTTAATGATAATACATGCATTGTGAATATCTCAGTTTAGAAATAACACATGGTTTAACATGGTTTATCATAAATCATTCAATGGTAAATTAAATCTAATACACTCAGACATACTATCCATATGGAAATAGATTTATTAATGTGTAATAGTTTAATTATGAAAAGTGGTTATTATGATTATAATGATAATACATGCATTGTGAATATCTCAGTTTAGAAATAACACTTATGGTTTAACATGGTTTATCATAAACCATTCAATGGTAAATTAAGTCTAATACACTCAGACATACTATCCATAAGGTAATAGATTTATTAATGTGTAATAGTGTAATTATGAAAAGTGGTTATTATGATTTTAATGATAATACATGCATTGTGAATATCTCAGTTTAGAAATAACACTGATGGTTTAACATGGTTAATCATGAGCCATTCAATCGTAAATTAAATCTATTACACTCAGACATACTATCCATATGGATGTAGATTCATTAATGTGTAATAGTTTAATTATGAAAAGTCGTTATTATGATTTTAATGATAATACATGCATTGTGAATATCTCTGTTTAGAAATAACACTTATGGTTTAATATGGTTTATCATAAACCATTCAATGGTAAATTAAATCTAATACACTCAGACATACTATCCATATGTAAATAGATTTATTAATGTGTAATAGTTTAATTATAATAAGTGGTTATTATGATTTTAATGATAATACATGCATTGTGAATATCTCAGTTTAGAAATAACACATGGTTTAACATGGTTTATTATAAACCATTCAATGGTAAATTAAATCTAATACACTCAGACATACTATCCATATGGAAATAGATTTATTAATGTGTAATAGTTTAATTATGAAAAGTGGTTATTATGATTTTAATGATAATACATGCATTGTGAATATCTCAGTTTAGAAACAACACTTATGGTTTAACATGGTTTATCATGAATCATTCTTAATAAATTAAACCTAATACACTCAGACATACTATCCATTTAAAAACAGATTTACTAATATATAATGGTTTAATTATTAAAAGTCGTTATTATGATTTTAATGATAATACATGCATTGTGAATATCTCAGTTTAGAAATAACACTTATGGTTTAACATGGTTTATCATAAACCATTGAATGGTAAATTAAATCTAATACACTCAGTCATACTATCCATATGGAAATAGATTTATTAATGTGTAATAGTTTAATTATGAAAAGTCGTTATTATGATTTTAATGATAATACATGCATTGTGAATATCTCAGTTTAGAAATAACACTTATGGTTTAACATGGTTTATCATGAATCATTCTTAATAAATTAAATCTAATACACTAAGACATACTATCCATTTAAAAATAGATTTACTAATATATAATGGTTTAATTATTAAAAGTCGTTATTATGATTTTAATGATAATACATGCATTGTGAATATCTCAGTTTAGAAATAACGCTTATGGTTAAAAATGGTTTATCATAAACCATTCAATGGTAAATTAAATCTAATACACTCAGACGTACTATCCATATGGAAATAGATTTATTAATGTGTAATAGTTTAATTATGAAAAGTGGTTATTATGATTTTAATGATAATACATGCATTGTGAATATCTCAGTTTAGAAATAACACTTATGGTTTAACATGGTTTATCATGAATCATTCTTAATAAATTAAATCTAATACACTAAGACATACTATCCATTTAAAAATAGATTTACTAATATATAATGGTTTAATTATTAAAAGTCGTTATTATGATTTTAATGATAATACATGCATTGTGAATATCTCAGTTTAGAAATAACACTTATTACGGTTTAAAATGGTTTATCATAAACCATTCAATGGTAAATTAAATCTAATACACTCAGACATACTATCCATATGGAAATAGATTTATTAATGTGTAATAGTTTAATTATGAAAAGTGGTTATTATGATTTTAATGATAATACATGCATTGTGAATATCTCAGTTTAGAAATAACACTTATGGTTTAACATAGTTTATCGTAAACCATTGAATGGTAAATTAAATCTAATACACTCAGTCATACTATCCATTTGGAAATAGATTTATTAATGTGTAATAGTTTAATTATGAAAAGTGGTTATTATGATTTTAATGATAATACATGCATTGTGAATATCTCAGTTTAGAAATAACTCTTATGGTTTAACATGGTTTATCATAAACCATTCAATGGTAAATTAAATCTAATACACTCAGACATACTATCCATATGGAAATAGATTTATTAATGTGTAATAGTTTAATTATGAAAAGTGGTTATTATGATTTTAATGATAACACATGCATTGTGAATATCTCAGTTTAGAAATAACACTTATGGTTTAAAATGGTTTATCATAAACCATTGAATGGTAAATTAAATCTAATACACTCAGTCATACTATCCATTTGGAAATAGATTTATTAATGTGTAATAGTTTAATTATGAAAAGTGGTTATTATGATTTTAATGATAATACATGCATTGTGAATATCTCAGTTTAGAAATAACACTTATGGTTTAACATGGTTTATCATAAACCATTCAATGGTAAATTAAATCTAATACACTCAGACATACTATCCATATGGAAATAGATTTATTAATGTGTAATAGTTTAATTATGAAAAGTCGTTATTATGATTATAATGATAATACATGCATTGTGAATATCTCAGTTTAGAAATAACACTTATGGTTTAACATGGTTTATCATGAATCATTCTTAATAAATTAAATCTAATACACTCAGACATACTATCCATTTATAAATAGATTTACTAATATATAATGGTTTAATTATTAAAAGTCGTTATTATGATTTTAATGATAATACATGCATTGTGAATATCTCAGTTTAGAAATAACACTTATTATGGTTTAAAATGGTTTATCATAAACCATTCAATGGTAAATTAAATCTAATACACTCAGACATACTATCCATATGGAAATAGATTTATTAATGTGGAATAGTTTAATTATGTAAAGTGATTATTATGATTTTAATGATAATACATGCATTGTGAATATCTCAGTTTAGAAATAACACTTATGGTTTAACATGGTTTATCATAAACCATTCAATGGTAAATTAAATCTAATACACTCAGACATACTATCCATATGGAAATAGATTTATTAATGTGTAATAGTTTAATTATGAAAAGTCGTTATTATGATTTTAATGATAATACATGCATTGTGAATATCTCAGTTTAGAAATAACACTTATGGTTTAACATGGTTTATCATGAATCATTCTTAATAAATTAAATCTAATACACTCAGACATACTATCCATTTAAAAATAGATTTACTAATATATAATGGTTTAATTATGAAAAGTCGTTATTATGATTTTAATGATAATACATGCATTGTGAATATCTCAGTTAAGAAATAACACTGATGGTTTAATATGGTTAATCATAAACAATTCAATGTTAAATTAAATCTAATACACTCAGACATAATATCCATATGGATGTAGATTTATTAATGTGTAATAGTTTAATTATGAAAAGTGGTTATTATGATTTTAATGATAATACATGCATTGTGAATATCTCAGATTAGAAATAACACTTATGGTTTAACATGGTTAATCATAAATCATTCAATGGTAAATTAAATCTAATACTCTCAGATATACTATCCATATGGATGTAGATTTATTAATGTGTAATAGTTTAATTATGAAAAGTCGTTATAATGATTTTAATGATGATACATGCATTGTGAATATCTCAG
The DNA here is from genome assembly GCA_949361645.1 of Spongilla lacustris. Classification (NCBI taxonomy): domain Eukaryota; kingdom Metazoa; phylum Porifera; class Demospongiae; order Spongillida; family Spongillidae; genus Spongilla; species Spongilla lacustris. The sequence goes on from OX442430.1 coordinate 3,830,195, forward strand.
TTTAGAAATAACACTTATGGTTTAACATGGTTTATCATAAACCATTCAATGGTAAATTTAATCTAATACTCAGACATACTATCCATATGGAAATAGATTTATTAATGTGTAATAGTTTAATTATAATAAGTGGTTATTATGATTTTAATGATAATACATGCATTGTGAATATCTCAGTTTAGAAATAACACATGGTTTAACATGGTTTATTATAAACCATTCAATGGTAAATTAAATCTAATACCCTCAGACATACTATCCATATGGAAATAGATTTATTAATGTGTAATAGTTTAATTATGAAAAGTGGTTATTATGATTTTAATGATAATACATGCATTGTGAATATCTCAGATTAGAAATAACACTAATGGTTTAAAATGGTTTATCATAAACCATTCAATGATAAATTAAATCTAATACACTCAAACATACTATCCATATGGAAATAGATTTATTAATGTGTAATAGTTTAATTATGAAAAGTGGTTATTATGATTTTAATGATAATACATGCATTGTGAATATCTCAGTTTAGAAATAACACTTATGGTTTAACATGGTTTATCATAAACCATTCAATGGTAAATTAAATCTAATACACTCAGACATACTATCCATATGTAAATAGATTTATTAATGTGTAATAGTTTAATTATGAAAAGTGGTTATTATGATTTTAATGATAATACATGCATTGTCAGTTTACAAATAACACTTATGGTTTAACATGGTTTATCATAAACCATTCAATGGTAAATTAAATCTAATACACTCAGACATACTATCCATATGGAAATAGATTTATTAATGTGTAATAGTTTAATTATGAAAAGTGGTTATTATGATTTTAATGATAATACATGCATTGTCAGTTTACAAATAACACTTATGGTTTAAAATGGTTTATCATAAACCATTCAATGGTAAATTAAATCTAATACACTCAGACATACTATCCATATGGAAATAGATTTATTAATGTGTAATAGTTTAATTATGAAAAGTGGTTATTATGATTTTAATGATAATACATGCATTGTGAATATCTCAATAGAAATAACACTTATTGTTTAACATAGTTTATCATAAACCATTCAATGGTAAATTAAATCTAATACACTCAGACATACTATCCATATGAAAATAGATTTATTATTTTGTAATAGTTTAATTATGAAAAGTGGTTATTATGATAATACATGCATTGTGAATATCAGATTAGAAATAACACTAATGGTTTAAAATGGTTTATCATAAACCATTCAATGGTAAATTAAATCTAATACACTCAGACATACTATCCATATGGAAATAGATTTATTAATGTGTAATAGTTTAATTACGAAAAGTCGTTATTATGATTTTAATGATAATACATGCATTGTGAATATCTCAGTTTAGAAATAACACTTATGGTTTAACATGGTTTATCATGAATATTCTTAATAAATTAAATCTAATACACTCAGACATACTATCCATTTAAAAATAGATTTACTAATATATAATGGTTTAATTATTAAAAGTCGTTATTATGATTTTAATGATAATACATGCATTGTGAATATCTCTGTTTAGAAATAACACTTGTGGTTTAACATGGTTTATCATAAACCATTCAATGGTAAATTAAATCTAATACACTCAGACATACTATACATATGGAAATAGATTTATTAATGTGTAATAGTTTAATTATGAAAAGTCGTTATAATGATGATACATGCATTGTGAATATCTCAGTTTAGAAATAACACTTATGGTTTAACATGGTTTATCATAAACCATTCAATGGTAAATTAAATCTAATACTCAGACATACTATCCATATGGAAATAGATTTATTAATGTGTAATAGTTTAATTATGAAAAGTGGTTATTATGATTTCAATGATAATACATGCATTGTGAATATCTCAGTTTAGAAATAACACTTATGGTTTAAAATGGTTTATCATAAACCATTCAATGGTAAATTAAATCTAATACACTCAGACATACTCTCCATATGGAAATAGATTTATTAATGTGTAATAAATTAATTATGAAAAGTCATTATTATGATTTTAATGATAATACATGCATTGTGAATATCTCAGTTTAGAAACAACACTTATGGTTTAACATGGTTTATCATGAATCATTCTTAATAAATTAAACCTAATACACTCAGACATACTATCCATTTAAAAACAGATTTACTAATATATAATGGTTTAATTATTAAAAGTCGTTATTATGATTTTAATGATAATACATGCATTGTGAATATCTCAGTTTAGAAATAACACTTATGGTTTAACATGGTTTATCATGAATCATTCTTAATAAATTAAACCTAATACACTCAGACATACTATCCATTTAAAAACAGATTTACTAATATATAATGGTTTAATTATTAAAAGTCGTTATTATGATTTTAATGATAATACATGCATTGTGAATATCTCAGTTTAGAAATAACACTTATGGTTTAACATGGTTTATCATGAATCATTCTTAATAAATTAAATCTAATACACTAAGACATACTATCCATTTAAAAATAGATTTACTAATATATAATGGTTTAAATATTAAAAGTCATTATTATGATTTTAATGATAATACATGCATTGTGAATATCTCAGTTTAGAAATAACACATGGTTTAAAATGGTTTATCATAAACCATTCAGTGGTAAATTAAATCTAATACACTCAGACATACTATCCATATGTAAATAGATTTATTAATGTGTAATAGTTTAATTATGAAAAGTGGTTATTATGATTTTAATGATAATACATGCATTGTGAATATCTCAGTTTAGAAATAACACTTATGGTTTAACATGGTTTATCATAAACCATTGAATGGTAAATTAAATCTAATACACTCAGTCATACTATCCATTTGGAAATAGATTTATTAATGTGTAATAGTTTAATTATTAAAAGTCGTTATTATGATTTTAATGATAATACATGCAAATAACACTTATGGTTTAACATGGTTTATCATAAACCATTGAATGGTAAATTAAATCTAATACACTCAGTCATACTATCCATTTGGAAATAGATTTATTAATGTGTAATAGTTTAATTATGAAAAGTGGTTATTATGATTTTAATGATAATACATGCATTGTGAATATCTCAGTTTAGAAATAACACTTATGGTTTAACATGGTTTATCATAAACCATTCAATGGTAAATTAAATCTAATACACTCAGACATACTATCCATATGGAAATAGATTTATTAATGTGTAATAGTTTAATTATGAAAAGTGGTTATTATGATTATAATGATAATACATGCATTGTGAATATCTCAGTTTAGAAATAACACTTATGGTTTAACATGGTTTATCATAAACCATTCAATGGTAAATTAAATCTAATACACTCAGACATACTATCCATATAGAAGTAGATTTATTAATGTGTAATAGTTTAATTATGAAAAGTCGTTATTATGATTTTAATGATAATACATGCATTGTGAATATCTCAGTTTAGAAATAACACTGATGGTTTAACACTGTTAATCATAAACCATTCAATCGTAAATTAAATCTAATACACTCAGACATACTATCCATATGGATGTAGATTCATTAATGTGTAATAGTTTAATTATGAAAAGTGGTTATTATGATTTTAATGTTAATACATGCATTGTAAATATCTCAGTTTAGAAATAACACTTATGGTTTAACATGGTTTATCATAAACCATTCAATGGTAAATTAAATCTAATACACTCAGACATACTATCCATATGGAAATAGATTTATTAATGTGTAATAGTTTAATTATGAAAAGTGGTTATTATGATTTTAATGATAATACATGCATTGTGAATATCTCAGTTTAAAAATAACACTTATGGTTTAATATGGTTTATCATAAACCATTGAATGGTAAATTAAATCTAATACACTCAGTCATACTATCCATTTGGAAATAGATTTATTAATGTGTAATAGTTTAATTATGAAAAGTTTTTTATATGATTTTAATGATAATACATGCATTGTGAATATCTCAGTTTAGAAATAACACTTATGGTTTAACATGGTTTATCATGAATCATTCTTAATAAATTAAATCTAATACACTAAGACATACTATCCATTTAAAAATAGATTTACTAATATATAATGGTTTAATTATTAAAAGTGGTTATTATGATTTTAATGATAATACATGCATTGTGAATATCTCAGTTTAGAAATAACACTTATGGTTTAACATGGTTTATCATAAACCATTCAATGGTAAATTAAATCTAATACACTCAGACATACTATCCATATAGAAGTACATTTATTAATGTGTAATAGTTTAATTATGAAAAGTCGTTATTATGATTTTAATGATAATACATGCATTGTGAATATCTCAGTTTAGAAAAAACACTGATGGTTTAACATGGTTAATCATAAACCATTCAATGGTAAATTAAATCTAATACACTCAGACATACTATCCATATGGAAATAGATTTATTAATGTGTAATAGTTTAATTATGAAAAGTGGTTATTATGATTTTAATGATAATACATGCATTGTGAATATCTCAGTTTAGAAATAACACTTATGGTTTAACATGGTTAATCATAAACCATTCAATCGTAAATTAAATCTAATACACTCAGACATACTATCCATATGGATGTAGATTCATTAATGTGTAATAGTTTAATTATGAAAAGTGGTTATTATGATTTTAATGATAATACATGCATTGTGAATATCTCAGTTTAGAAATAACACTTATAGTTTAACATGGTTTATCATAAACCATTCAATGGTAAATTAAATATAATACACTCAGTCATACTATCCATTTGGAAATAGATTTATTAATGTGTAATAGTTTAATTATGAAAAGTCGTTATTATGATTTTAATGATAATACATGCATTGTGAATATCTCAGTTTAGAAATAACACTTATGGTTTAACATGGTTTATCATGAATCATTCTTAATAAATTAAATCTAATACACTCAGTCATACTATCCATTTAAAAACAGATTTACTAATATATAATTGTTTAATTATTAAAAGTCGTTATTATGATTTTAATGATAATATATGCATTGTGAATATCTCAGTTTAGAAATAACACTTATGGTTTAACATGGTTTATCATGAATCATTCTTAATAAATTAAATCTAATACACTAAGACATACTATCCATTTAAAAATAGATTTACTAATATATAATGGTTTAATTATTAAAAGTCGTTATTATGATTTTAATGATAATACATGCATTGTGAATATCTCAGTTTAGAAATAACACTTATGGTTTAACATGGTTTATCATAAACCATTCAATGGTAAATTAAATCTAATACACTCAGTCATACTATCCATTTGGAAATAGATTTATTAATGTGTAATAGTTTAATTATGAAAAGTCGTTATTATGATTTTAATGATAATACATGCATTGTGAATATCTCAGTTTAGAAATAACACTGATGGTTTAACATGGTTAATCATAAACCATTCAATCGTAAATTAAATCTAATACACTCAGACATACTATCCATATGGATGTAGATTCATTAATGTGTAATAGTTTAATTATGAAAAGTGGTTATTATGATTTTAATGATAATACATGCATTGTGAATATCTCAGTTTAGAAATAACACTTATGGTTTAACATGGTTTATCATAAACCATTGAATGGTAAATTAAATCTAATACACTCAGTCATACTATCCATTTGGAAATAGATTTATTAATGTGTAATAGTTTAATTATGAAAAGTCGTTATTATGATTTTAATGATAATACATGCATTGTGAATATCTCAGTTTAGAAATAACACATGGTTTAAAATGGTTTATCATAAACCATTCAATGGTAAATTAAATCTAATACACTCAGACATACTCTCCATATGGAAATAGATTTATTAATGTGTAATAGTTTAATTATGAAAAGTCATTATTATGATTTTAATGATAATACATGCAGTGTGAATATCTCAGTTTAGAAACAACACTTATGGTTTAACATGGTTTATCATGAATCATTCTTAATAAATTAAACCTAATACACTCAGACATACTATCCATTTAAAAACAGATTTACTAATATATAATGGTTTAATTATTAAAAGTCGTTATTATGATTTTAATGATAATACATGCATTGTGAATATCTCAGTTTAAAAATAACACTTATGGTTTAACATGGTTTATCATGAATCATTCTTAATAAATTAAATCTAATACACTAAGACATACTATCCATTTAAAAATAGATTTACTAATATATAATGGTTTAATTATTAAAAGTCGTTATTATGATTTTAATGATAATACATGCATTGTGAATATCTCAGTTTAGAAATAACACATGGTTTAAAATGGTTTATCATAAACCATTCAGTGGTAAATTAAATCTAATACACTCAGACATACTATCCATATGTAAATAGATTTATTTATGTGTAATAGTTTAATTATGAAAAGTGGTTATTATGATTTTAATGATAATACATGCATTGTGAATATCTCAGTTTAGAAATAACACTTATGGTTTAACATGGTTTATCATGAATATTCTTAATAAATTAAATCTAATACACTCAGACATACTATCCATTTAAAAATAGATTTACTAATATATAATGGTTTAATTATTAAAAGTCGTTATTATGATTTTAATGATAATACATGCATTGTGAATATCTCTGTTTAGAAATAACACTTGTGGTTTAACATGGTTTATCATAAACCATTCAATGGTAAATTAAATCTAATACACTCAGACATACTATACATATGGAAATAGATTTATTAATGTGTAATAGTTTAATTATGAAAAGTCGTTATAATGATGATACATGCATTGTGAATATCTCAGTTTAGAAATAACACTTATGGTTTAACATGGTTTATCATAAACCATTCAATGGTAAATTAAATCTAATACTCAGACATACTATCCATATGGAAATAGATTTATTAATGTGTAATAGTTTAATTATGAAAAGTGGTTATTATGATTTTAATGATAATACATGCATTGTGAATATCTCAGTTTAGAAATAACACTTATGGTTTAAAATGGTTTATCATAAACCATTCAATGGTAAATTAAATCTGATACACTCAGACATACTCTCCATATGGAAATAGATTTATTAATGTGTAATAAATTAATTATGAAAAGTCATTATTATGATTTTAATGATAATACATGCATTGTGAATATCTCAGTTTAGAAACAACACTTATGGTTTAACATGGTTTATCATGAATCATTCTTAATAAATTAAACCTAATACACTCAGACATACTATCCATTTAAAAACAGATTTACTAATATATAATGGTTTAATTATTAAAAGTCGTTATTATGATTTTAATGATAATACATGCATTGTGAATATCTCAGTTTAGAAATAACACTTATGGTTTAACATGGTTTATCATGAATCATTCTTAATAAATTAAACCTAATACACTCAGACATACTATCCATTTAAAAACAGATTTACTAATATATAATGGTTTAATTATTAAAAGTCGTTATTATGATTTTAATGATAATACATGCATTATGAATATCTCAGTTTACTTATGGTTTAACATGGTTTATCATGAATCATTCTTAATAAATTAAATCTAATACACTAAGACATACTATCCATTTAAAAATAGATTTACTAATATATAATGGTTTAATTATTAAAAGTCGTTATTATGATTTTAATGATAATACATGCATTGTGAATATCTCAGTTTAGAAATAACACTTATGGTTTAAAATGGTTTATCATAAACCATTCAATGGTAAATTAAATCTAATACACTCAGACATACTATCCATATGGATGTAGATTTATTAATGTGTAATAGTTTAATTATAAAAAGTCGTTATTATGATTTTAATGATAATACATGCATTGTGAATATATCAGTTTAGAAATAACACTTATGGTTTAACATGGTTTATCATAAACCATTCAATGGTAAATTAAATCTAATACACTCAGACATACTATCCATATGGAAATAGATTTATAAATGTGTAATAGTTTAATTATGAAAAGTGGTTATTATGATTTTAATGATAATACATGCATTGTGAATATCTCAGTTTAGAAATAACACTTATGGTTTAACATGGTTTATCATAAACCATTGAATGGTAAATTAAATCTAATACACTCAGTCATACTATCCATTTGGAAATAGATTTATTAATGTGTAATAGTTTAATTATGAAAAGTGGTTATTATGATTTTAATGATAATACATGCATTGTGAATATCTCAGTTTAGAAATAACACTTATGGTTTAACATGGTTTATCATAAACCATTCAATGGTAAATTAAATCTAATACACTCAGACATACTATCCATATGGAAATAGATTTATTAATGTGTAATATTTTAATTATGAAAAGTGGTTATTATGATTATAATGATAATACATGCATTGTGAATATCTCAGTTTAGAAATAACACTTATGGTTTAACATGGTTTATCATAAACCATTCAATGGTAAATTAAATCTAATACACTCAGACATACTATCCATATAGAAGTAGATTTATTAATGTGTAATAGTTTAATTATGAAAAGTCGTTATTATGATTTTAATGATAATACATGCATTGTGAATATCTCAGTTTAGAAATAACACTGATGGTTTAACACTGTTAATCATAAACCATTCAATCGTAAATTAAATCTAATACACTCAGACATACTATCCATATGGATGTAGATTCATTAATGTGTAATAGTTTAATTATGAAAAGTGGTTATTATGATTTTAATGTTAATACATGCATTGTGAATATCTCAGTTTAGAAATAACACTTATGGTTTAACATGGTTTATCATAAACCATTCAATGGTAAATTAAATCTAATACACTCAGACATACTATCCATATGGAAATAGATTTATTAATGTGTAATAGTTTAATTATGAAAAGTGGTTATTATGATTTTAATGATAATACATGCATTGTGAATATCTCAGTTTAGAAATAACACTTATGGTTTAATATGGTTTATCATAAACCATTGAATGGTAAATTAAATCTAATACACTCAGTCATACTATCCATTTGGAAATAGATTTATTAATGTGTAATAGTTTAATTATGAAAAGTTTTTTATATGATTTTAATGATAATACATGCATTGTGAATATCTCAGTTTAGAAATAACACTTATGGTTTAACATGGTTTATCATGAATCATTCTTAATAAATTAAATCTAATACACTAAGACATACTATCCATTTAAAAATAGATTTACTAATATATAATGGTTTAATTATTAAAAGTGGTTATTATGATTTTAATGATAATACATGCATTGTGAATATCTCAGTTTAGAAATAACACTTATGGTTTAACATGGTTTATCATAAACCATTCAATGGTAAATTAAATCTAATACACTCAGACATACTATCCATATAGAAGTACATTTATTAATGTGTAATAGTTTAATTATGAAAAGTCGTTATTATGATTTTAATGATAATACATGCATTGTGAATATCTCAGTTTAGAAATAACACTGATGGTTTAACATGGTTAATCATAAACCATTCAATGGTAAATTAAATCTAATACACTCAGACATACTATCCATATGGAAATAGATTTATTAATGTGTAATAGTTTAATTATGAAAAGTGGTTATTATGATTTTAATGATAATACATGCATTGTGAATATCTCAGTTTAGAAATAACACTTATGGTTTAACATGGTTAATCATAAACCATTCAATCGTAAATTAAATCTAATACACTCAGACATACTATCCATATGGATGTAGATTCATTAATGTGTAATAGTTTAATTATGAAAAGTGGTTATTATGATTTTAATGATAATACATGCATTGTGAATATCTCAGTTTAGAAATAACACTTATAGTTTAACATGGTTTATCATAAACCATTCAATGGTAAATTAAATATAATACACTCAGTCATACTATCCATTTGGAAATAGATTTATTAATGTGTAATAGTTTAATTATGAAAAGTCGTTATTATGATTTTAATGATAATACATGCATTGTGAATATCTCAGTTTAGAAATAACACTTATGGTTTAACATGGTTTATCATGAATCATTCTTAATAAATTAAATCTAATACACTCAGTCATACTATCCATTTAAAAACAGATTTACTAATATATAATTGTTTAATTATTAAAAGTCGTTATTATGATTTTAATGATAATATATGCATTGTGAATATCTCAGTTTAGAAATAACACTTATGGTTTAACATGGTTTATCATGAATCATTCTTAATAAATTAAATCTAATACACTAAGACATACTATCCATTTAAAAATAGATTTACTAATATATAATGGTTTAATTATTAAAAGTCGTTATTATGATTTTAATGATAATACATGCATTGTGAATATCTCAGTTTAGAAATAACACTTATGGTTTAACATGGTTTATCATAAACCATTCAATGGTAAATTAAATCTAATACACTCAGTCATACTATCCATTTGGAAATAGATTTATTAATGTGTAATAGTTTAATTATGAAAAGTCGTTATTATGATTTTAATGATAATACATGCATTGTGAATATCTCAGTTTAGAAATAACACTGATGGTTTAACATGGTTAATCATAAACCATTCAATCGTAAATTAAATCTAATACACTCAGACATACTATCCATATGGATGTAGATTCATTAATGTGTAATAGTTTAATTATGAAAAGTGGTTATTATGATTTTAATGATAATACATGCATTGTGAATATCTCAGTTTAGAAATAACACTTATGGTTTAACATGGTTTATCATAAACCATTGAATGGTAAATTAAATCTAATACACTCAGTCATACTATCCATTTGGAAATAGATTTATTAATGTGTAATAGTTTAATTATGAAAAGTCGTTATTATGATTTTAATGATAATACATGCATTGTGAATATCTCAGTTTAGAAATAACACATGGTTTAAAATGGTTTATCATAAACCATTCAATGGTAAATTAAATCTAATACACTCAGACATACTCTCCATATGGAAATAGATTTATTAATGTGTAATAGTTTAATTATGAAAAGTCATTATTATGATTTTAATGATAATACATGCAGTGTGAATATCTCAGTTTAGAAACAACACTTATGGTTTAACATGGTTTATCATGAATCATTCTTAATAAATTAAACCTAATACACTCAGACATACTATCCATTTAAAAACAGATTTACTAATATATAATGGTTTAATTATTAAAAGTCGTTATTATGATTTTAATGATAATACATGCATTGTGAATATCTCAGTTTAAAAATAACACTTATGGTTTAACATGGTTTATCATGAATCATTCTTAATAAATTAAATCTAATACACTAAGACATACTATCCATTTAAAAATAGATTTACTAATATATAATGGTTTAATTATTAAAAGTCGTTATTATGATTTTAATGATAATACATGCATTGTGAATATCTCAGTTTAGAAATAACACATGGTTTAAAATGGTTTATCATAAACCATTCAGTGGTAAATTAAATCTAATACACTCAGACATACTATCCATATGTAAATAGATTTATTTATGTGTAATAGTTTAATTATGAAAAGTCGTTAGTATGATTTTAATGATAATACATGCATTGTGAATATCTCAGTTTAGAAATAACACTTATGGTTTAACATGGTTTATCATAAATCATTCAATGGTAAATTAAATCTAATACACTCAGACATACTATCCATATGGAAATAGATTTATTAATGTGTAATAGTTTAATTATGAAAAGTCGTTATTATGATTTTAATGATAATAGATGCATTGTGAATATCTCAGTTTAGAAATAACACTTATGGTTTAACATGGTTTATCATGAATCATTCTAAATCTAATACACTAAGACATACTATCCATTTAAAAATAGATTTACTAATATATAATGGTTTAATTATGAAAAGTGGTTATTATGATTTTAATGATAATACATGCATTGTGAATATCTCAGTTTAGAAATAACACTTATGGTTCAACATGGTTAATCATAAACCATTCAATCGTAAATTAAATCTAATACACTCAGACATACTATCCATATGGATGTAGATTCATTAATGTGTAATAGTTTAATTATGAAAAGTGGTTATTATGATTTTAATGATAATACATGCATTGTGAATATCTCAGTTTAGAGATAACACTTATGGTTTAACATGGTTTATCATAAACCATTGAATGGTAAATTAAATCTAATACACTCAGACATACTATCCATTTAAAAACAGATTTACTAATATATAATGGTTTAATTATTAAAAGTCGTTATTATGATTTTAATCATAATACATGCATTGTGAATATCTCAGTTTAGAAATAACACTTATGGTTTAACATGGTTTATCATGAATCATTATTAATAAATTAAATCTAATACACTAAGACATACTATCCATTTAAAAATAGATTTACTAATATATAATGGTTTAATTATTAAAAGTCGTTATTATGATTTTAATGATAATACATGCATTGTGAATATCTCAGTTTAGAAATAACAGTTATGGTTTAACATGGTTTATCATAAACCATTCAATGGTAAATTAAATCTAATACACTCAGACATACTATCCATATGGAATTAGATTTATTAATGTGTAATAGTTTAATTATGAAAAGTGGTTATTATGATTTTAATGATAATACATGCATTGTGAATATCTCAGTTTAGAAATAACACTTATGGTTTAACATGGTTTATCATAAACCATTCAATGGTAAATTAAATCTAATACACTCAGTCATACTATCCATTTGGAAATAGATTTATTAATGTGTAATAGTTTAATTATAAAAAGTCGTTATTATGATTTTAATGATAATACATGCATTGTGAATATCTCAGTTTAGAAATAACACTTATGGTTTAAAATGGTTTATCATAAACCATTCAATGGTAAATCAAATCTAATATACTCAGACATACTATCCATATGGATGTAGATTTATTAATGTGTAATAGTTTAATTATGAAAAGTCGTTATTATGATTTTAATGATAATACATGCATTGTGAATATCTCAGTTTAGAAATAACACTTATGGTTTAACATGGTTTATCATAAACCATTCAATGGTAAATTAAATCTAATACACTCAGACATACTCTCCATATGGAAATAGATTTATTAATGTGTAATAGTTTAATTATGAAAAGTCGTTAGTATGATTTTAATGATAATACATGCATTGTGAATATCTCAGTTTAGAAATAACACTTATGGTTTAACATGGTTTATCATAAATCATTCAATGGTAAATTAAATCTAATACACTCAGACATACTATCCATATGGAAATAGATTTATTAATGTGTAATAGTTTAATTATGAAAAGTCGTTATTATGATTTTAATGATAATAGATGCATTGTGAATATCTCAGTTTAGAAATAACACTTATGGTTTAACATGGTTTGTCATGAATCATTCTAAATCTAATACACTAAGACATACTATCCATTTAAAAATAGATTTACTAATATATAATGGTTTAATTATGAAAAGTGGTTATTATGATTTTAATGATAATACATGCATTGTGAATATCTCAGTTTAGAAATAACACTTATGGTTTAACATGGTTAATCATAAACCATTCAATCGTAAATTAAAACTAATACACTCAGACATACTATCCATATGGATGTAGATTCATTAATGTGTAATAGTTTAATTATGAAAAGTGGTTATTATGATTTTAATGATAATACATGCATTGTGAATATCTCAGTTTAGAGATAACACTTATGGTTTAACATGGTTTATCATAAACCATTGAATGGTAAATTAAATCTAATACACTCAGTCATACTATCCATTTGGAAATAGATTTATTAATGTGTAATAGTTTAATTATGAAAAGTCGTTATTATGATTTTAATGATAATACATGCATTGTGAATATCTCAGTTTAGAAATAACACTTATGGTTTAAAATGGTTTATCATAAACCATTCAATGGTAAATTAAATCAAATACACTCAGACATACTCTCCATATGGATATAGATTTATTAATGTGTAATAGTTTAATTATGAAAAGTCGTTATTATGATTTTAATGATAATACATGCATTGTGAATATCTCAGTTTAGAAACAACACTTATGGTTTAACATGCTTTATCATGAATCATTCTTAATAAATTAAATCTAATACACTCAGACATACTATCCATTTAAAAACAGATTTACTAATATATAATGGTTTAATTATTAAAAGTGGTTATTATGATTTTAATCATATTACATGCATTGTGAATATCTCAGTTTAGAAATAACACTTATGGTTTAACATGGTTTATCATGAATCATTATTAATAAATTAAATCTAATACACTAAGACATACTATCCATTTAAAAATAGATTTACTATTATATAATGGTTTAATTATTAAAAGTCGTTATTATGATTTTAATGATAATACATGCATTGTGAATATCTCAGTTTAGAAATAACAGTTATGGTTTAACATGGTTTATCATAAACCATTCAATGGTAAATTAAATCTAATACACTCAGACATACTATCCATATGGAATTAGATTTATTAATGTGTAATAGTTTAATTATGAAAAGTGGTTATTATGATTTTAATGATAATACATGCATTGTGAATATCTCAGTTTAGAAATAACACTTATGGTTTAACATGGTTTATCATAAACCATTCAATGGTAAATTAAATCTAATACACTCAGTCATACTATCCATTTGGAAATAGATTTATTAATGTGTAATAGTTTAATTATAAAAAGTCGTTATTATGATTTTAATGATAATACATGCATTGTGAATATCTCAGTTTAGAGATAACACTTATGGTTTAAAATGGTTTATCATAAACCATTCAATGGTAAATCAAATCTAATATACTCAGACATACTATCCATATGGATGTAGATTTATTAATGTGTAATAGTTTAATTATGAAAAGTCGTTATTATGATTTTAATGATAATAGATGCATTGTGAATATCTCAGTTTAGAAATAACACTTATGGTTTAACATGGTTTATCATGAATCATTCTAAATCTAATACACTAAGACATACTATCCATTTAAAAATAGATTTACTAATATATAATGGTTTAATTATGAAAAGTGGTTATTATGATTTTAATGATAATACATGCATTGTGAATATCTCAGTTTAGAAATAACACTTATGGTTTAACATGGTTAATCATAAACCATTCAATCGTAAATTAAATCTAATACACTCAGACATACTATCCATATAGAAGTAGATTTATTAATGTGTAATAGTTTAATTATGAAAAGTCGTTATTATGATTTTAATGATAATACATGCATTGTGAATATCTCAGTTTAGAAATAACACTTATGGTTTAATATGGTTTATCATAAACCATTCAATGGTAAATTAAATCTAATACACTCAGACATACTATCCATATGGAAATAGATTTATTAATGTGTAATAGTTTAATTATGAAAAGTGGTTATTATGATTTTAATGATAATACATGCATTGTGAATATCTCAGTTTAGAAATAACACTTATGGTTTAACATGGTTAATCATAAATCATTCAATGGTAAATTAAATCTAATACACTCAGACATACTATCCATATGGATGTAGATTTATTAATGTGTAATAGTTTAATTATGAAAAGTCGTTGTAATGATTTTAATAATGATACATGCATTGTGAATATCTCAGTTTAGAAATAACACTTATGGTTTAACATGGTTTATCATAAACCATTCAATGGTAAATTAAATCTAATACACTCAGACATACTATCCATATTGAAATAGATTTACTAGTATGTAATGGTTTAGTTATTAAAAGTCGTTATTATGATTTTAATGATAATACATGCATTGTGAATATCTCAGTTTAGAAATAATACTTATGGTTTAACATGGTTTATTATAAACCATTCAATGGTAAATTAAATCTAATACACTCAGACATACTATTCAAATGGAAATAGATTTACTAATATGTAATGGTTTAATGCATTGTGAATATCTCAGTTTAGAAATAACACTTATGGTTTAACATGGTTTATCATAAACCATTCAATGCTAAATTAAATCTAATACACTCAGACATACTATCCATACAGAAATAGATTTACTAACGTGTAATAGTTTAATTATGAAAAATAACGAATTTTAATAATTAAACCATAACATATTAGTAAATCTTTTTCCATTTGAATAGTATGTCTGAGTGTATTTGATTTAATTTACCATTGATTGGTTTATGGTAAACCAGTTTAAACCATAAGTGTTATTTCTAAACTGAGATATTCACAATGCATGTATTATCATTGAAATCATAATAACGACTTTTAATAATTAAACTATTACATATTAGTAAATCTATTTCCATTTAAGAAGGCCTACTATCAGAGCACCAACAGTAGCCCTACTATCAGAGCACCAACCGTAGGCTTACTACCAGAGCACCAATTTTAGGCCTACTATATGAAGCACCAGCAGTTGGCCAACTGATAGAGCACCAACAGTAGGTCTACTACCAGAGCACCAATAGTAGACCTACTATCAAAGTACAAACAGTAGGCCTACTATTGGAGCTATAACAGTAGGCCTACCACCAGAGAACAAAGAGTAGACCTACTATCTGAGCACCAACAGTAGGCCTACCATCAGAGCACTAACAGTAGGCCTACTATGAGAGCACTAACACTATAGGCCTACTACCAGAGCACCAACATTAGGTCTACTACCAGAGCAACAATGGTAGGTCCACTACCAGAGCATCAACACTAGGCCTACTACCGGAGCCCCAACAGTATAGGCCTTCTATCAGACCACTAACAGTACTATTACGTAAGCTTACTATCAGAGCATCAAATATAGGCCTACTCTCAGAGAGCACCAACAGTAGGTCCATTACCAGAGGATCAACAGTAGGCCTACTACCAGAGTACCAACTGTAGGCCAATACTCTCAGAGGACCATCAGTAGGCCTACTACCAGAGTACCAACAGTAGGCCTATACTCACAGAGCACCAACAGTAAGCCTAATATCAGTGCACCATGCAACATTAGGCCTGCTATCAGAACTCCAACAGTAGGCCTACTATCAGAGCACCAACTGTGGGCCTTCTACCAGAGCACAGACAGTAGGCCTACTATCAAGACAACAACAGTAGGTCTACTATCAGTGCACCAACAGTAGCCCTACTATCAGAGCACCAATGATAGGTCTACTATCAGAGCCCCAACAGTAGGCCTACTACCAGAGCACAGACAGTATAAGGCCTATTATCAAGTCGGCAACATAGGTCTACCATCAGAGCACCAACAGTAGACCTACTTTCAGAGCACCAACAGTAGGTCCACTATCAGAGCACCAACAGTGGGCCAACTACCAGAGCACAGACAGTAGGCCTACTATCATGTCACCAACAGTAGGCCTACTATCAGAACACGAACAGTAGCCCTACTATTAGAGCACCAACAGTAGGGTAACTACCAGAGCACCAACATTAGGCCTACTACCAGAGCACCAACAGTAGGTCTTCCACAAGAGGACCAGCAGTAGGCCTACTACCCAAGGAAAAATTTCACGCATGCTCATGCATGAATCATGCATGATTTTCGGACACTCCGTACTCTACCGTAAAATTGCATGTGCCTTGCAAGCATCATGCATGGTCATGCATGGTCATGCATGATTCATGCAAGATTCTTCCAAGATTCTTTGCAAGATGCCATGCGTATTTTTTTTCCTTGGGTATCAGAGCACCAACAGTAGGCCTACTATCGGAGCACCAACAGTAGGCGTACTACCAGAGAACAAACAGTAGGTCTATTATCGGAGCATCAACAGTATAGGCCTACCATCATAGCACCAACAGTAGACCTACTATCCGAGCACCAACAGTTGGCCTACCATCAGAGCACTAACAGTAGGCCAACAATGAGAGCACCAACAGTAGGTCTACTACCAGAGCACCAGCAGTAGGCCTACTACCGGAGCACCAAAAGTATAGGCCTACTATCAGACCACCAACAATACTAGTAGGCTTACTATCAGAGCATCAAGTATGGACCTACTCTCAGAGCACCAACAGTAGGTCTATTACCAGAGGATCAACAGTAGGCCTACTACCCGAGTACCAACTGTAGGCCCATACTCCCAGAGGACCAACAGTAGCCCCACCATCAGAGCACTAACAGAAGGCCTACAATCAGAGCACCAACAATATAGGCCTACTACCAGAGCACCAACTGTAGGTATACTACCAGAGCACCAATAGGCCTACTGCTGGAGCTCTAACTGTATAGGCCTACAATCAGACCACCAACAGTACTAGTAGGCCTACTATCAAAGCATCAGATATAGGCCTACTATCAGAGCACCATCAGTAGGCCTACTATCAGAGCACCAACAGTATGCCTACTATCAGAGCACCAACAGTTGGTCTACTACCAGATCACAGACAGTAGGCCTACTATCAAGTCACCAACAGTAATCAAGTCACCAACAGTAGATCTACTATCAGAGCACCAACAGTTGGTCTACTACCCGATCACAGACAGTAGGCCTACTATCAAGTCACCAACAGTAGGTCTACTATCAGAGCACCAACAGTAGGCTTACTACCAGAGCACGAACTGTTGGTCTACTACAAGAGGACCAACAGTAGGCCTACTATCAGAGCACCGGTGCTCTGATAGTAGGCCTACTGTTGGCCAACAGTAGGTCTACTACCAGAGCACCATCAGTAGGCCTACTACCGGAGCCCCAACAGTATAGGCCTACTATCAGACCACCTACAGTACTAGTAGGCCTACAATCAGAGCATCAAATATAGGCCTACAATCAGAGCATCAAATATAGGCCTACTCTCAGAGCACCAACAGTAGGTCCATTACCAGAGGATCAACAGTGGGCCTACTACCAGAGCACAGACAGTAGGCCTACTATCAAGTCACCAAAAGTAGGTCTACTATCAGTGCATCAACAGTAGCCCTATACTATCAGAGCACAGACTGTAGGCCTACTATCAAGTCGGCAACATACGTCTACTATCAGAGCACCAACAGCAGACCTACAATCAGAGCACCAACAGTAGGTCTACTATCTGAGCACCAACAGTACCAGAGCACAGTAGACCTACTATCAAAGTCATCAACAGTAGGCCTACTATCAGAGCACCAACAGTAGCCCTACTATCAGAGCACCAACAGTAGGCTTAGTACCAAAGCACCAAGAGTAGGCCTACTACCAGAGCACCAACAGTCAGTAGGTCTACTACAAGAGGACCAGCAGTAGGCCTACTATAAGAGCACGAATAGTATAAGCCTACTATCAGACCACCAACAGTACTAGTAGGCTTACTATCAGAACACCAACAGAAGGCCTACTATTAGAGCAACAACAATAGGCCTATTACCAGACCACCAACAGTAGCCCTACTCCTAGAGTACCAAATGTAGGCCTACTATCAGAGCACCAACAGTACTAGTAGCCCTTCTATCAGAGCACCAACAGTGGGTCTACTACCAGAGCACCAACAATAGGCCTACTATCAGAGCACCAACAGTAGGCTCATTACCAGAGCACCAACAGAAGTTCTACTACCAGATCAAGGACCAACAGTAGGGTTCCTACCAGAGCGCAAACAGTTGGCCTATACAATCAGAGCACCAACAGTAGGCCTAATATCAGAGTTCCATGCAGCAGTAGCCCTACCATCAGAACTTCAACAGTAGGCCTACTATCAGAGCACCAACAGTGCTCCTACTACCAGAACACCATCAGTAGGCCTACTGTCAAATCACAAACAGTACTACTATCTGAGCACCAACTGTTGCCCATCTATCAGAGGACCAACAGTAGCCCTACTATCAGAGCACCAAGAGTAGGCCTACTATCAGAGCACCAAATGTTGGCCTACTATCAGAGCACCAACAATTCTTGTAGGCCTACTATAAGAGCGCCAACAGTAGGTCTACTACCAGGGCATCAACAGTAGCTCCACTACCAGAGGACCAACTATCCGAGCGCCATGCAACGGTAGGCCTACTATCAGAACACCAACAGTAGGCCTACTATCAGAGCACCAACAGCGGGCTTACTACCAGAGCACCAACAGTGGGCCTACTAACAAGTCACCAACAGTATGTCTACTATCAAGGCAACAACAGTAGCCCTACTGTCAGAACACCAACAGCAGGTCTATTAACTGAGCACCAACAGTAGGCCTACTACCAGAGCACCAACAATAGCCAACTATCAAGCACCATAAGTAGCCGTACTATCAGAGGATCAACAGCAGCTCTACTATCAGAGAACCAACAGTAGGCCTACTGCCAGAGCACGAACAGAAGGTCTACTACCAGAGCACCAAGTGTAGGCCTACTATCAGAGGACCAACAGTAGGTCTACTATCAGAGCACCAACAGTAGCCCTACTATCAGAGCACCAACAGTAGGCTTACTACCAGAGAACCAACAGTAGGCCTACTACCAGAGCACCAACAGTAGGTCTACTACAAGAGGACCAGCTGTAGGCCTACTATCAAACCACCAACAGTAGGCCAACTGTTAGAGCACCAACAATAGTAGGCCTACTATCAGAACACCATCAGTAGGCCTACTATCAGAGCAAAAACACTAGGCCTACTATCGGCGCACTAACAGTAGGCCATTAAACACACAGTAGGCCTACTATTGGAGCACCAATAGTGTAGGACTACTATCATAGCACCAACAGTAGACCACCAACAGTAGGCCTACTGCCAGAGCACGAACAGAAGGTCTACTACCAGAGCACAGACAGTAGACCTACTATCAAGTCACCAACAGTAGGCCTACTATCAGATCACCAACAGTAGCCCTACTATCAGAGCACCAACAGTAGGCTTACTACCAGAGAACCAACAGTAGGCCTACTACCAGAGCACCAACAGTAGGTCTACTACAAGAGGACCAGCTGTAGGCCTACTATCAAACCACCAACAGTAGGCCAACTGTTAGAGCACCAACAATAGTAGGCCTACTATCAGAACACCATCAGTAGGCCTACTATCAGAGCAAAAACACTAGGCCTACTATCGGCGCACTAACAGTAGGCCATTAAACACACAGTAGGCCTACTATTGGAGCACCAATAGTGTAGGACTACTATCATAGCACCAACAGTAGACCACCAACAGTAGGCCTACCATCAGAGCACTAACAGTTGGCCTACTATGAGAGCACTAACAATATTGGCCTACTACCAGAGCACCAACAGTAGGTCTACTATCGGAGCCCCAACAATATAGGCCTACTAACAGACCTCCAACAGTAGGCCTATTGTCAGAGTACAAATTGTAGGCCTACTATCAGAGCACTAACAGTAGGCCTATAACCAGACAATACACAATAGGCCTACTACCGGAGCACCAGTAGTGTTGGCCTACGTACTATCATATCACCAACAGTAGACCTACTATCAGAGCACCATCTGTAGGCCTACCATCAGAGCACTAACAGTAGGCCTACTATGAGAGCACTAAAATTTTGGCCCACTACCAGAGCACCAACAGTAGGTCTAGTACCGGAGCCCCAACAGTATAGGCCTACTATCAGACCACCAACAGTGCTAGTAGCCCTACAATGTGAGCATCAAATATAGGCCTATACTCTCAGAGCACCAACAGTAGGTCTAATGCCAGAGGATCAACAGTAGGCCTACTACCAGAGTACCAACTGTAGGCCTATACTCTCAGAGGACGATCAGTAGGCCTTCGACCAGAGTACCAGCAGTAGGCCTATACTCTCTGAGCACCAACAGTAGGCCTACTATCAGAGCACCAACAGTAGGCTTACTACCCGAGCACCAACAGTAGGCCTACTATCAGAGTACCAACAGTAGGTCTATAAGAAGAAGACCGGCATTCGGCCTACTATCAGTGCACCAACAGTAGGCCAACTGTTAGAGCACCAACAGTAGGTCTAATACCAGAGCACCAATAGTAGGCCTACTATCAGAGCACCAACAGTGGGCCTTCTACCAGGCCACAGACAGCAGGCCTACTATCAAGTCACCAACAGTAAATCTACTATCAGTGCACCAACAGTAGCCCTACTATCAGAGCACCAACAGTAGGTCTAATACCAGAGCACCAATAGTAGGCCTACTATCAGAGCACCGTCAGTAGGCCTACTATCAGAGCACAAACATTAGGCCTACTATCGGAGCTCCAACAGTAGGCCTATTACCTGAGAACAAACAGAAGGCCTATTATCGGAGCACCAATAGTATAGGCCTACCATCATAGCACCAACAGTAGACCTACTATCTGAGCACCAACAGTAGGCCTACCATCAGAGCACTAAGGGTAGGCCTACAATGAGAGCACTAAAAATACAGGCCTACTACCAGAGCACCAAAGTAGGTCAACTACCAGAGCACCAAGAGTAGGCCTTCTACTGGAGCCCCAACTCTATAGGACTGCAATCAGACCACCAACAGCACAATTAGGCCTTCTACTGGAGCCCCAACTCTATTGGACTGCAATCAGACCACCAACAGCACAAGTAGACCTACTATCAGAGCATCAAATATTGGCCCACTATCAGAGCACCATCAGTAGGCCTACTATCAGAGCACCAACAGTAGGCCTACTATCAGAACACCAACTGTTGGTCTACTCTCTGAGCACCAACAGTGTTCCTACTACCAGAGCACAGACAGTAGGCCTACTATCAAGTCACCAACAGCAGGCCTACTATCAGAGCACCAACAGTAGCCCTACTATCAAAGCCAAAACCTTAGGCTTACTACCAGAGCACCAACAGCAGGCCTACTACCAGAGCACCAACTGTAGGTCTACTATAAATGGACCTACAGTAGGCCTACTATCAGATCACCAACAGTAGGCCCATTAACAGAGCACAAACATAAGGCCTACTATCGGAGCACCAACAGTAGGCCTACTACCAGAGCACCAACAATAGGCCTACTACAAGTAGGCCTATTGTTGGTGCTACCATAGTAGCATGGTAAAATCTTTCAGCCACTTGTTTGCCAGATCGCCAAGCCGAGTCGCTAACTCCCGATGCATCTCCTCGACACCTTTGGTACTCGCGCGGAACCGTTGACAGTAGGTCTCCTCGGTGATGTCATATCGCCGTAAGATTGCTGCCTTCACAACGTCGTAATCTAGCGCTTGATCTGTAGGCAGCAACGCGTAAGCTTGTTGGGCTTTCCCGGTTAGTTGGGGCGCTAGCTTGAAGATCCATTTGGTCTTTGCAACTGCGTAAGCAGTCATCAGACGCTCGAAGGTAGTTAAACAAGCTTCGATGTCGTCTTTCTCGTTGAGCCTCACCACTCGAAACTCGTTCTCACTCCCAGACTTGGACGAGACAAGGAGCTCCGTGCTCAACTAGACCTGTTGTCAAAGCTTGCAGAAGCAAAATCTGACTCGTCCAAGTCTTCAAGCTAGCGCCCCAACTAACCGGGAAAGCCCAACAAGCTTATGCGTGCTGCCTACGGATCAAGCGCTAGATTACGACGTTGTGAAGTCAGCAATCTTACGGCGATATGACATCACCGAGGAGACCTACTGTCAACGGTTCCGCGCGAGTACCAAAGGTGTCGAGGAGATGCATCGGGAGTTATAGCGACTCGGCTTGGCGATCTGGCAAACAAGTGGCTGAAAGATGTTACCACGGTGGATCAGATAAAAGATGCTGTTGTTTTGGAGCTGTTCCTGAATTGTCTATTACCTATAATACGTGTATGCATGGGCGTACACAGGGGGGGGTCGATGGGTTCGAACGACCCCCCCTCCCCAAAATGAGGTCACCAGTTTTTAAATGAGGTCACCAGTTTTAACTATTTGTTGATTACTCCACTTGAATTTACTTTATGCGGACAGCACCCCCCCCCCCCCCGCTTGTTGAATCGGCCGGAGGCAGACAGCACCCCCCCCCCCCCCTACCCGCTCGTTGAATCGGCCGAAGGCGGACAGCACCCCCCCCCCCCCCCCCCCCCCCCCCCCCCCGCTCGTTGAATCGGCCGAATCGCGTAATCCATAATTTTGCCGTGACGTAAGGTCACTTTATATAAAATTTCGACCCTCCCTTGGCCGAAGGCTGCGTACGCCAAGGAGAGGAAGCCCAAGTCAGTCCTGGAAGCTGGTCAGTTGGCCGATGATTATACGGAGGCCAGAAAGCAGGTGAAAGAGGAGAAGAACAGCAGTGGAGACACTAGCCAGAAGGGAAAGCCATGTACACTGACCCCAGAGGAGGTTCAACCTGGGAAAGGGAGCAGCAAGGACAGGCGTAACCAGGGGCAGAGATGGGGGAATGAAGATTCACACTTGACATGTTACAACTGCAACAAGCATGGTCATGTCGCATCGAAGTGTCCAAACAAGGCATTGTACTGCGGGCTGAGGAGTGCACACGACTCAACGTTGAAGAAGAGTGGAGTGATGGAAGGAAAGTACGTCAAAGACATCCTTTTGGATACGGGATGTTCAATGACCCTAGTCCACCACAAACTGGTTCCAGAACACAAGGTGCTACCTGGAGAGGTTGCTACAATTCACTGTGTTCATGGGTGCACTGCACTTTACCCGATTGCTGACCTTAAACTGGAGGTCGGTGGTGTCCCAGTGTTGGTAAAAGCAGCAGTGTTGAAGACGTTGCCAGTATCTGTGTTGTTGGGGACCGACGTCCCTGAACTTGGAGGACTGCTAGGTGTCAAATCATCAACGTTTGGAGAGAATGGCAGACAGGGAGCTATGATGCTGTTGACAAGAGCTGGCGCTAGGAAGCAAGAAGAGGAAGAGGAGCTTCGCTGACAAAAGGAGGTTACCTCCCAGGTGACGGCATCTCCAGTTCAGCTCAGCCAGGAGGTCACAGAATTACAACACAGTAGTCCAGAGGAAGGTGGCAGCAAGGAGGCAACAGGAGAGTCTATCTGTGAAGAGAGGGTTGTGGGGCAGCAGAGCTCTGAACCTATCTACAACTAGGACGATGATCTTTTTGCTGGAGGCCGGGAGAGGCGTAAGCTTACGCGAAGTCAGAAACGTATTCAGAGGGCACATCAATCCTTAGAAGCCAAGTGTCTAAGCGGTGGCCCATTAGACATGTCTGCTGGTGAATTGAAGCAGCTGCTTGGTTCTAATCCTTCTCTGAAGAACTTGAAAACCACAGGAACAGACAGCAGCAAGACACACTACTACTTGGAAGGTCTGTTATGTAGGAGGTGGATCCCCAGGGATCGTGGACCAGAGTATGCAGTGGATCAACTTGTCCTACGCACTCAGTGCCGGAAGGCTGTGTTACAGTTGGCACACGAGGTGCCGATGGCAGGACATTTGGGAAAGCACAAAACTGCCAAACGGATCACTCAAAGGTTCTACTGTACAAAGACGTGGAAGAATTTTGTAGGTGTTGCCGAACATGTCAGAAGTCCTCAAAGGATAGGGTGGCTAGGGCCCCACTCATCCCACTTCCTGTCGTCACGGAACCATTCCAAAGGGTGGCTATGGACATAGTTGGACCGTTGCCAAGGACGATGTCGGGGAAGAGGTACATCCTAGTGCTGTGTGACTACGCCACGAGATATCCAGAAGCGGTGGCAGTGAAAGCCATAGACGCAGAGTACATTGCTGAGGAACTGGTGCAAATCTTTGCGAGGGTGGGGATACCAGAAGAAATCCTCACAGACCAAGGCAGCAACTTCACGTCCCAGCTACTGTCTGAGATTTATAGACTTCTACATGTACACCCGTAGCCCCTACCATCCACAAACTGATGGACTTGTGGAAAGATTCAACAAAACTCTCAAAGCTATGTTGAGGAAGATAGCAGCAAATGACATAAAAAACTGGGATAAGTGGCTTTCATTTTTGTTGTTTGTCTACCGAGAGGTGTTCCACAAGCTTCCACAGGATTTGTGCCAATTGAGCTGTTATATGGTAAGTCAGGGGACCACTTGACATTGTCAAGGAGAGTTGGAAGGAGACGAAGCAGGTGAAGGAAAATGTGGTCTCAATGTACTGGGGGTGCAAGACAAGCTAGCAAAGATGTCAAGCCTAGCTACCAAGAATCTCCAGAGAGCTCAGAAACAACAGAAAATGTGGTACGATGGAAATGCGCGACAGCAGGAATTTCAAATCGGCGACCTGCTTTTGGTGCTACTCCCAACCTCAGCTGGTGCTCTAACAGCTCAATGGAAGGGTCCTTACCCTATACTGCAGACGATTGGGGCTGTGAACAACGTAGTGGACATGCATGGCACACGGAAGAGGGAGCGCACGTTTCACATAAACATGTTGAAGCGGTGGAACACAGCAAAGGACAGAGCATATTTCGCAGCAGAAGGGGGTATGGAGGAAGAGGCTGAAGAGGAAGATATCCCTGAATGGAGAGGAGGGAAGGTC
The DNA here is from genome assembly GCA_949361645.1 of Spongilla lacustris. NCBI lineage: Eukaryota > Metazoa > Porifera > Demospongiae > Spongillida > Spongillidae > Spongilla > Spongilla lacustris. Next base: position 3,856,689 of record OX442430.1, read on the forward strand.
GGTGAATTGAGAATGGGCAAACAGTTAACAGTGGCACAATTGGAGCAACTACAGGGACTGCTACATGAGTTCCAAGATGTCGTGAACAGTGCACCAGGACGCACAACCATGGCAGAACACAATGTCAGGCCTACAGATTCCAAACCCATCAGGCTCGCTCCTTACAGACTTCCACACGCCTACCGTGAATTGGTGAGGAAGGAAATCGATGAGATGCTGGCAGCAGGTATCATCGAACCATCCAGGAGTGAATGGTCTGCTCCCATCGTCCTTGTGAACAAAAAGGACAGTACCTTGCGTATGTGTATGGATTACAGGAGGCTGAATGCTGCTTCTTTGTCGGATGCATACCCCATGCCCAGAATTGAGGATCTCATTGATGGACTGGGCAAAGCCAAGTTTATCACAACATTGGATCTCTCTCGAGGTTACTGGCAGGTGCCAATGGTGGATGGAGCCAGACACTTGACGGCATTCACTACGCCCTTTGGCTTGTATCAATTTTGGGTGATGCCCTTTGGCCTGAAAGGTGCTCCTGCAACATTCCAACGCTTGATGGACACAGTACTGCAAGGTCTACAAGTTTTCTCAGTGGCGTACATAGACAACCTGGCAATCCACAGTGACTCATGGGATGACCATTTACGGCATGTAAGAGCGGTGTTACAACGTCTAAGGGAAGCAGGTCTCACGGCCAAACCCAAAAAATGCCAATTTGGCATGGACCAGTGCGTTTACTTGGGGTATGTGGTGGGTAATGGAGTGATTCAACCGGAGAGGAGTAAACTTCAAGGTGTGGAATCCTTTCCTACCCCAAGCACCAAGATTCAAGTGCAGTGTTTTCTTGGCCTAACAGGCTACTATTGAAAGTTTATTCCCAACTATGCCAGTCTTGCTACACCTCTCACTAACCTATTCAGAAAATGTGCCCCTAACAAAGTTGTGTGGACCCAGGAGTGTGAAGAAGCGTTCCAGAGGTTAAAAGCCTTACTGTGTGCCAATCCAGTGTTACGGAGCCCATACCTGGGGAATGAGTTTGTCTTGCAAACAGATGCATCTGATTTTGGTGTTGGTGCGGTTTTGAGCCAAATAGACGACACAGGGTCAGACCACCCAGTTGCCTATTACAGTAAGAAGCTCCTTTCAAGAGAGCAGAGATACTCGACAATTGAAAAGGAATGCTTGGCCATAAAGCTGGCCACTCAGGCATTCAGGGTATACCTCCTAGGCAGACCTTTTGTGATCCAAACTGATCATCGAGCACTCGAGTGGCTTGACAAGCTATGTGAGAATAATGCCAAGCTCTCAAGATGGAGTCTAGCCCTACAGCCTTTCCAATTTCAAGTGCAACACCGGCCTGGAAAAGAAAACGGAAATGCCGATTCCCTGTCCAGGTCTACGAAAAAATCGATTTTGTCGAGAAGAAGGGTGAGGAGATGTGATGGACTAAGGACTCATTGTATTGTTCTTTGTACGCGGGCCGTGCGGCTCCTATTGTTACGGCGGCCTGACTTAAGGGTCAGCAAGCCTCTTCTGTGTATGCGTATATATGTGCATGCATAGTAATGTGGGATGACCTTTGAATGAAATAGCGTCGTGTTCCTCTGAGTCTTGAGCGAGCGTGTCAGTCATCGCATAGTTACACTAGGTTGCCCGTTACAGTGCTTTGATAGTAGAACTACTGTTGTTGACTTGATAGTAAGCCTACTAATGGTGATCTGGTTCTAGGCCCACTGTTGGTGCTCTGATAGTAGGCCAACTGTTGGAGTTCTGGTAGTAGGCCCACTGTGGGTGCTCTGATGGTAGGCCTACTGTTGGAGTTCTGATAGCAGGCCTACTGTTGCATGGTGCTCTGATAGTAGGCCTACTGTTGATGCTCTGATAGTATAGGCCTACTGTTGGTGCTCTGGTCATGAGCCTACTGTTGGTGCTCTGATAGTAGGCCTACTGTTGGTGCTCTGGTAGTAATAAATGATAATAATAATAATATTTCTCAAGGCATTGTACAGATAATGCAGACCTACTGTTGGTGCTCTGATAGTAGGCCTACTGTTGGTGCGCAGGTAGTAGACCTAGTGTTGGTACTCTGGTAGTAGGCCTACTGTTGGTGCTAGGAAAGTAGGCCAACTGGCCTTCTGTTGGTGGTCTGGTAGTAGGCCTACTGTTGGTGCTCTGATAGTAGGCCTACTGTAGGTGCTTTGACAGTAGGCGTACAGGTGGTGCTCATGTAGTAGGCCTTCTGTTGGTACTCTGGGAGTAGGCCTAGTGTTGGTGCTCTGATAGTTGGGCTACTGATGGAGCTCTGATAGTTGGCCTACTGTTGGAGTTATGATAGTAGGCCTACTGATGAATGGTGCTCTGATAGTAGGCCTACCGTTGGTGCTATGATAGTATAGGCCTACTGTTGGAGCTCTGGTAGTAGGCCTACCGTTGGTGCTCTGGTAGTAGGCCTACTGTTGCTGCTCTGGGAGTAGGCCTACTGTTAGTGCTCTGATAGTAGGGCTACTGTTGGTCCTCTGATAGTAGGGCTACTGATGGTGCTCTGATAGTTGCCCTACTGTTGACCTACTGTTGGTGCTCTAGAGGGTAGTAGGTCTACTGTTGGTGCTCTGGTAGTAGACCTACTGTTGGTGCTCTGGGAGTAGGCCTACTGTTGGTGCTGTGATAGAAGGGCTACTGATGGAGCTCTGATAGTTGGCCTACTGTTGGTGCTCTGGTAGTAGGCCTACTGTTCGGGCTCTGATAGTAGACCTACTGTTGGTGCTCTGATAGTAGGGCTACTGTTGTTGCTCTGTTTGTAGACATACTGTAGGTAACTTGATGGTAGGCCCACTGTTGGTGCTCTGGTAGTAGACCTACTGTTGGTGCTCTGATAGTAGGCCTACTAGAACTGTTGGTGCTCTGATAGTAGGCCTATATTCGGTATACTGGTAGTAGGCCTACTTTTCCTACTTTGGTAGTAAGCCTACTTTTAGTGCTCTACCAGTAGGCCTGCTGTTATTGCACTGGTAGCAGGCCTTCAATTGGTGCTCTTGGAGTTAGCCTACTGTTGGTGCTCTGATGGTAGGGCTACTGTTGGTCCTCAGATAGTAAGCCTACTGTTGGTGCTCTGGTAGTAGGTCTACTGTTGGTGCTCTGAGAGTAGTTATACTGCTGGTGATTAGATAGTAGACCTACTGTTGGTACTCTGGTAGTAGGCCTACTGTTGGTGCTCTGGTAGTAGGCCTACTGTTGGTGCTGTGATAGTAGGGCTACTGATGGAGCTCTTAAAGTTTGCCTACTGTTGGAGTACTGATACTGTTGCATGGTGCTCTGATAATAGGCCAACTGTAGGTGCTATGATAGTATAGGCCTACTGTTGGTGCTCGGTAGTAGGCCTACCATTGGTCCTCTGGTACTACAGCTACTGTTGGTTCTCTGGTAATGGGCCTACTGTAGGTGCTCTGATAGTAGGTGCTCTGTTAGTAGACCTACTGTTGGCGCTCTGATAGTAGGCCTACTAGAACTGTTGGTACTCTGATAGTAGGCCTACATTCGGTGCACTGTTAGTAGACCTGCTATTGGTGCTTTGATAGTAGGCCTACTATTAGTGCTTTTGCAGTAGGCCTACTGTTAGTGCTCTGGTAGTAGGCCTTCTGTTGGTGCTCTGATAGTAGGCCTACTGTAGGTGCTTTGACAGTAGGCGTACAGGTGGTGCTCATGTAGTAGGCCTTCTGTTGGTACTCTGGGAGTAGGCCTAGTGTTGGGGCTCTGATAGTTGGGCTACTGATGGAGCTCTGATAGTTGGCCTACTGTTGGAGTTATGATAGTAGGCCTACTGATGAATGGTGCTCTGATAGTAGGCCTACCGTTGGTGCTATGATAGTATAGGCCTACTGTTGGAGCTCTGGTAGTAGGCCTACCGTTGGTGCTCTGGTAGTAGGCCTACTGTTGCTGCTCTGGGAGTAGGCCTACTGTTAGTGCTCTGATAGTAGGGCTACTGTTGGTCCTCTGATAGTAGGGCTACTGATGGTGCTCTGATAGTTGCCCTACTGTTGACCTACTGTTGGTGCTCTAGAGGGTAGTAGGTCTACTGTTGGTGCTCTGGTAGTAGACCTACTGTTGGTGCTCTGGGAGTAGGCCTACTGTTGGTGCTGTGATAGAAGGGCTACTGATGGAGCTCTGATAGTTGGCCTACTGTTGGTGCTCTGGTAGTAGGCCTACTGTTTGGGCTCTGATAGTAGACCTACTGTTGGTGCTCTGATAGTAGGGCTACTGTTGTTGCTCTGTTTGTAGACATACTGTAGGTAACTTGATGGTAGGCCCACTGTTGGTGCTCTGGTAGTAGACCTACTGTTGGTGCTCTGATAGTAGGCCTACTAGAACTGTTGGTGCTCTGATAGTAGGCCTATATTCGGTATACTGGTAGTAGGCCTACTTTTCCTACTTTGGTAGTAAGCCTACTTTTAGTGCTCTACCAGTAGGCCTGCACTGGTAGCAGGCCTTCAATTGGTGCTCTGGGAGTAGGCCTACTGTTGGTGCTCTGATGGTAGGGCTACTGTTGGTCCTCTGATAGTAGGCCTACGATTGGTGCTCTGGTAGTAGGCCTACTGTTGGTGCTCTGATGGTAGTTATACTGTTGGTGCTTTGATAGTGGGACTACTGTTGGTCCTCTGATAGTAGGCCTACAGTTGGTGCTCTGGTAGTAGGCATTCTGTTGGTACTCTGTGCGTAGGCCTAATGTATGTGCACCGATAGTAGCGCTACTGCTGGTCCTCTGATAGTAGGGCTACGGATGGTGCTCCGATAGTTGGCCTACTGTTGGTGCTCTGGTAGTAGTCCTACTGTTGGTGCTCTGATAGTAGACCTACTGTTGGTGCTCTGATAGTAGGGCTACTGTTGTTACTCTGATAGTAGACATTCTGTTGGTGACCTGATGGTAGGTTCACTGTTGGTGCGCTTGTAGTAAGCCCAGAGTTGGTGCTCTGATAGTAGGCCTACCTTTTGAGTTCTGATAGTTGGCCTACTGTTGGTGCTCTGGTAGTAGTCCTACTGTTGGTGCTCTGATAGTAGACCTACTGTTGGTGCTCTGATAGTAGAGCTACTGTTGGTGCTCTGTAAGTAGACCTTCTGTTGGCGCTCTGATAGTAGGCCCACTAGAAGCTGTTGGTGCTCAGGTAGTAGGACTATTGTTGTTGCTTTGATAGTATGCCTACTTTTAGTGCTCTAGTAGTAGGCCTACTGTTAGGGCTCTGGTAGTAGGCCTTCTGCATCTGTTGGTGCTCTGGGAGTAGTCCTACTGTTGGTACTCTGATAGTAGGGCTACTGCTGGTCCTCTGATAGCAGGCCTACAGTTGGTGCTCTGGTAGTAGGCCTACTGTTGGTGCTCTGATATTAGATGTACTATTCGTGCTCTGCATGTAGGGCTACAGTTGGTGCTCAGATAGTAGATCTACTTTTAGTGATTTGAAAGTAGGCCTACTGATGGTGCTCTGGTAGTAGGCCCACTGCTGGTGCTCTGATAGTAGGCCTACTGTTAGACTTCTGATAGTAGGCCTACAGTTACATGGTGCTCTGATTGTAGGCCTACTGTTGGTGCTCTGATAGTATAAGCCTACTGTTGGTGCTCTGGTAGTAGGCTTATTGTAGGTCCTCTGGTAGTAATTATACCGTTGGTGCTCTGGTAATGAGCCTACTGTTGGTGCTCTGATAGAAGGCCTACGGTTGGTGCTCTGGTAGTAGACCTACTGTTGGTGCTCTGATAGTAGCCCTACTAGTACTGCTGGTGCTATGATAATAGGCCTACATTTGGTACTCTGGTAGTAGGGCTACTGTTGGCGCTCTTGTAGTAGGCCTACTGTTGGTGCTCTGATAGTTTTATACTGTTGGTGCTCAGATAGTAGACCTTCTGTTGGTGCTCCGGTAGTAGGCTTACTGTTGGTGCTCTGGTTTTCGGCCTACTGTTGGTGCTCTGATAGTACAACTACTGGTGAAGCTCTAGTATTTGGCCTACTGTTGGAGTTTTAATTGTAGGCCTACTGTTGCATGGTGCTCTGATAGTAGGCCGACTATTGGTGCTATGATAGTATAGGCCAACTGTTTGTGCTCTGATAGTAGGCCTACTTTAAAAGCTCTAGTAGTAGGCCTACTGTTCGTGCTCTGGTAGTAAGCCTTCTATTGGTGCTCTGTGAGAAGTTCTACTGTTGGTGCTGTGATAGTAGGGCTACTGTTGGTCCTCTGATAGTAGGCATACAGTTAGTGCTCTTGCAGTAGGCCTTCTGTTGGTGCTCTGGGAGTAGGCCTACTGTTGGTGCTCAAATAGTCGGGCTACTGTTGGTTCTCTGATAGTAGGCCTACTGTTGGTGCACTGGTAGTAGGCCTACTGTTGGTGCTCTGATAGTAGTTATAATGTTGGTGCTCAGATAGTAGACCTATTGTTGGTGCTCTGGTAGTAGGCCTACTGTTGGTGCTCTGGTAGTAGGCCTACTGTTGGTGCTATGGGAGTAGGCCTACTGTTGGTGCTCTGATAGTAGGGATACTGATGGTGCTCTGATAGTTGGCCTACTGTTGGTGCTCTGGTAGTAGGCCTACTGTTGGTGCTCTGATAGTAGGGCTACTGTGGCTGCTCTGATAGTAGACATACTGTAGGTGATTTGATGGTAGGCCCACTGTTGGTGCTCTGGTAGTAGACCTACTGTTGGCGCTCTGATAGTAGGCGTACTAGAACTGACAGTCGGCCTACATTCGGTGCACTGGTAGTAGGCCTACTATTGGTGCTTTGATAGTAGGCCTCCTTTTAGTGCTCTACTAGTAGGCCTACTGTTAGTGCATCGGTAGTAGGCCTTCTGTTGGGGCTCTCAGAGTAGGCGTACTGTTGGTGCTCTGATGGTAAAGCTACTGTTGGTCCTCTGATAATAGGCCTACGTTTGGTGCTCTGGTAGTAGGCCTACTTTTGGTGCTCTGATAGTAGTTATACTGTTGGTGCTCAGATAGTAGACCTACTGTTGGTACTCTGATGGTAGACCTACTGTTGCATGGTGCTCTGATAGTAGGCCTACTGTTGGTGCTCTGATAGTATAGGCCTACTGTTGGTGCCCTGGTAGTAGGCCTACCGTTGGTCCTCTGGTAATAGAGCTACTGTTGGTGCTCTGGTAGTAGACCTTCTGTTGGCGCTCTGATAGTAGGCCTACTAGAACTGCTGGTGCTCTGGTAGTAGGCCTACTTTTAGTGCTCTGGTAGTAGGCCTACTTTTAGTGCTCTGGTAGTAGGCCTACTTTTAGTGCTCTGGTAGTAGGCCTACTGTTAGTGCTCTGGTCGTAGGCCTTCTATTAGTGCTCTGGGAGTAGGCCTACTGTTGGTGCTCTGATAGTAGGGCTACTGTTGGTCCTCTGATAGTAGGCCTACAGTTGGTGCTCTTGTTACTAGTAGGCCTACTGTTGGTGCTCTGATAGTAGACCTACTGTTGGTGCTCTGCATGTAGGGCTACAGTTGGTGCTCAGATAGTAGACCTACTGTTGGTGATTTGAATGTAGGCTTACAGATGGTGCTCTGGTAGTAGGCCCACTGTTTGTGCTCTGATAGTAGGCCTACTGTTAGAGTTCTGATAGTAGACCTACAGTTACATGCTGCTCTGAATGTAGGCCTACTGTTGGTGCTCTGATAGTATATAGGCCTAATGTTGGTGCTCTAGTAGTAGGCCTTCTTTAGGTACTCTGGTAGTAGTTTCACTGTTGATGCTCTGGTAATGACCCTACTGTTGGTGCTCAGATAGTAGACCTACGGTTGGTGCTCTGGTAGTAGACCAATTGTTGGCGCTCTGATAGTAGGCCTACTAGAACTGTTGGTGCTCTGATAGTAGGCCTACATTCGGTGCTCTGGCAGTAGGCCTACTATTGGTGCTTTGATAGTAGGCCTACTTTTAGTGCTCTAGTAGTAGGCCTACTGTTAGTACTCTGGTAGTAGGCCTTCTGTTGGTGCTTAGTGAGTAGGCCTACTGTTGGTGCTGTTATAGTAGTGTTACTGTGACGAGCTTTCATGCGACCAGAAAATATAATTTAATAATCATCACTAATTTACATCACATGACATAGCATTACATAATGAGTTCATATGTGTATTCGAATATGTACGCAACAGTACCCCCCCCCCTTAGTGAGGATCGCCTAACTGAAGACAATCTGGAGGCTTAATATGGCGTCCATAACGAGTAGTAGGTGTAGCTGGAAGAACTGCAGCTGAGTGGGTTGAAGAGGACTCTGTGGTGTCGTTGAGTGGCTCCTCCAAATATGCTGGTTTCAGCCGATCTACCGAAACTGTGTCCTTGCGGCCGTTGATGTCTGACTGTAGAAGGACCTTGAAGGGACCGTCATAAGGCTGTTGCAGTGGTTTTCGCACAGCATCATGCCGGACAAAAACGTGAGAACTGGAAGTGAGGTCCTTAGAGATATAGACCTTGGGTCTGTCGCTTACTCGAGATGGGGTAGCCTGCAGGTGGCGCATTGTTGCCTTCAACTGTTCTACATAAGATGCTGCATCAACACCTGTGGACGCTGTAGATGTGAAAAACTCTCCTGGGATACGGAGAGTTGTACCATATACCAATTCTGCAACACTGCATCCAAGATCCTGTTTCAGAGTGGTTCTGATGCCCAGCAGAGTAAGTGGTAAGGCGTCAACCCATTGGACTGGATCTGGACAGGCTCTGAGGGCAGCCTTTAGCTGCCGATGAAAGCGTTCCACTAACCCGTTGGCTATGGGGTGATAAGCTGTTGTTCTAAGTCGAACAGTACCCAATGAATGCATAAGTTCGGCCCAAAGATTAGATTCAAATTGCCTTCCACGATCTGTGGTGATAGAGGAAGTAATTCCAAAACGTGAAACCCACCCGGTGATAAATGCTTGAGCGACAGTGGTAGCAGTCATATCCGGAATTGGAATAGCTTCAGGCCATCTAGTGAACCGGTCAATGATGGTGAGAAGATATGAAAAACCCTTTGAAGGTGGTAAAGGTCCCACCAGATCCAGATGGATGATATCAAACCGAGAGTCTGGAGTAGCAAACGTTGCAAGTGGGGTAACAGTATGGCGATGGATTTTGGATCTTTGACACTGTAGGCAGGTTCGAGACCATTCTCGGACATCAGTGTTCATGCCAGGCCATACAAAACGAGTGGATATCAGGTGTTGAGTTGCCCGCACCCCGGGATGTGCCATGGAATGTAATGCGTGGAACACTGACCGACGGCAGGTTCCAGGAACCACTGGCCGTGAAACACCAGTAGAAGTGTCACAAAGGAGGGTTAAATTAGAACCTTCCAGTGGAATTGCTTTCAGAACCAGAGAGGTCGTTGTCGAACCGTTTTGGAGTCTCTGAATCTCAGGGTCTGTACTCTGTGCAGATGCCATCTCCACATAGTCAATGGTTCCTGTTTGGTGCTGTAAGGCGTGCACATCTATACGAGACAGAGCGTCAGCAACAGCATTGTCACCACCTTTCACATATCGGAGGTCAGTAGTAAATTGTGAGATGTAGTCCAGATGGCGGATCTGTCTGGGTGTGTACTCAGTTGAATTGGAGGATAGAGCATATGTCAGAGGTTTGTGGTCAGTTAACACATGAAACGGCCGGCCTTCAACAAAATGACGGATGTTTGATGGCAAGGTAAACCGCTAGCAACTCTCGATCAAATGCACTGTACTTGGTTTCTGCTACATTCAGCTTCCTTGAAAAATAGGATATGGGGTGCCAATCTGCCCCAAGTTTCTGCTGCAGAACTGCTCCAACGGCCTTGTTTGATGCATCCGTCATAACGGATGTGAGAGTATCTGGCTTGGGATGAAATAGCATCGTTGCTCGTGCTAACATCTCCTTAGCCTGTTTGAAAGCGTCTGTGGTTAGCTGTGTCCATGATAGCACTCTGTCATTCGCCAAAGAGTGAGAGAGCATTGCATTGAGTGGTTGCAAAATGCCGGCACAGTTCGGTACAAAACGATGGTAAAAGTTGATCAGCCCCAAAAATTCCCGCAGCTTGCGCTGGGTATCAGGCAGTGGAAATTGTTGCAGAGCCTGAACACGCTCTTCCAGTGGTTCAATGCCATGCTCTGAGACCTTGTGCCCTAGAAACTCTAGTGTAGCAACACCAAGTTTGCACTTAGAAGGGTTGACAACGATTCCATTCTTCTGAAAGCGTTCCAAGACCAAACGAAGATGCTGTTTGTGCTCCTCTGGGGTGGCGCTAGCTATCAAAACGTCATCCACATAAGCATAACTAAACTGAAGACCGCGAAGCACCTCGTCAATAAATCGTTGAAAGGTCTGGGCCGCATTGCGAAGGCCAAAAGGCATGCGCACAAATTCGAACAGACCAAATGGAGTGACAACAGCTGTCTTTGGGATGTCAGCGGGTTCAATTGGAATTTGATGGTATGCCTTGACAAGGTCAAGTTTGGGGAATATTGTGGCACCATGTAGAGTAGTTGCAAAATCTTGGATGTGGGGAATGGGTAACGATCAGGGATGGTAGACTTGTTAAGAGCACGATAGTCGCCACAAGGGCGCCAGTCACCAGTAGATTTCTTTGGTACAATGTGCAGTGGGGATGCCCAGCTACTAGAGGATGGTCGGACAATGCCTAGTTGAAGCATGTGATCAAATTCTTTACGTGCCAGTTTGAGATGCTCCGGTGCCAGTCGTCGTGGGCGAGCATACACTGGCGGGCCTGTAGTGTCAATGTGATGGGTAACATCATGCCGGACTGGGAGGTGCTCGCTGAAAGGTTGTATCACTGATGGAAAGTCCTTGAGAATGGCTTCAAATGGATTACTACATGTAAGCGGTAACAAGGTTAGATGAATCGATGGCCTATGAGAGACAATTCCTTGAACTTGAGATCGGGTCACTGAGTCCAACAATCGCTGCTGCTTCACGTCCACAACTAGGTCATAGTGCCGCAAAAAATCAATTCCTAGAATGGGTAACTTAACATCTGCAATAACAAAAATCCATGGAAACTGCCTTTGAAGTCCAAGGTCTAGAGTTATTGAGCGTCTCCCAAAGGTGGGAATTGAAGTATTGTTAGCAGCTTGTAAGACCATGTCTTGTGGGTTTGATCGATCAGTTGTAGAGGGTGGTATTACACTAATTCCTGCACCAGTATCCACTAAAAATTGACGATTTGTACCACGATCAGTTATATAGAAGAGGCGACTAAAATAGTGCTTCACGCCAGCCCCTGAAGTCGCCATCAGTGACCGGCTTTGAAGTTTCCCGCCTTAGAGCATGGAGCTTTGCACTTCTTGGCTGCATCACCAAAACGGAAGTGATACCAACACATATTTGTTTGTGGCTGTGAAGCAGAATCTGGCTTTCTTGCACCACGACTACCATGTTGTGAGACAGAAAGGTCCTCCAGCAACTTCTTTAAGTCACTAACATCTGCCCGAAGAGAGTTGATCTCCGCTTGCAGGCTTGAATTCTGGGAATCTGCAACCGTGGTGATTGAGGAGTTGGAAGTGGATGCATCCATGATCCTGTCAGCTAGCTCTGCTAACTGCTGGACATCAGAATCTGTAGACGAAGCTACAAACATCCGCACATTCGATGGAAGGCGTTGTAAAAATAGCTCCCTAAATAAAGCGCTGTCCGTGGCGGAAGTGTCACCGCTAAGTAAAGCCTGCATCCGACGTAACAAACGGGTCGGCCTCGAATCGCCCAATTCCAGCCCCGCTAAGAGTTGCTGTAGACGACTTTGTTCAGAGGTGGAAGTTCTGTGAATGAGTTGTTGTCGGAGCGTATCGTAGGGGTTGTTAGTTGGCGGCTGCAGAATTAAATCACGTACTTCTGTAGCAATTTCTGGGGAAAGTGAAGCTATTACGTAGTCAAACCTGGTCTTTTGAGCCGTGATATTTCTGGTGTGAAATTGTGCCTCTACTTGGGCAAACCACAAGCGAGGGTCGTTTGGCCAAAAAGGCGGTAGCTTGACGCCGATGGTGCTTACTGTAGCCGCCTGACTAGACTCTGTAGCCGCTTGATTAGACTCCTGTTGACTCATGATGAATAGACGAGCTTTCATGCGACCAGAAAATATAATTTAATAATCATCACTAATTTACATCACATGACATAGCATTACATAATGAATTCATATGTGTCTTCGAATATGTACGCAACATTACTGTTGGTCCTCTGATAGTAGGTGTACAGTTGGTGCTCATGTAGTAGGCCTTCTGTTGGTGCTCTGGGAGTAGGCCTAACGTTGGCGGTTATATATTAGGGCTACTGATGGTGCTTTGGTAGTAGACCTACTGTTGGCGCTTTGATAGTAGGCATACTAGAACTGCTCTGATAGTAGGCTAACATTCGGTGCTATGGTAGTAGGCTAACAATTGGTGGTATGGTAGTAGGCCTACTTTTGGTGCTTTGATTGTAAGCCTACATTTAGTGCTCTAGTAGCAGGCCTACTGTTTTTGCTCTGGTAGTAGGCCTATTGTAGGTTCTCTGGGAGTAGGCCTAATTTCGGTGCTGTGATGGTAGGGCTACTGTTGGTCCTCTGATAGTAGGCCTAATGATGGTGCTCTGGTAGTAGGCCCACTGTTGGTGCTCTGATAGTAGGCCTACTGTTGGTGCTGTGATAGTTGGGCTACTGATGGAGCTATGATAGTTGGCCTACTGTTGGAGTTCTGATAGTAGGCCTACTGTTGCATTGTGCTCTGATAGTAGGCCTGCTGTTGGTGCTATGATAGCATAGGCCTATTGTTGGTGCTCTGGTAGTAGGCCTACCGTTGGTCCTCTAGTAATAGAGCTACTGTTGGTTCTCTGGTAATGGGCCTACTGTTGGTGCTCTGACAGTAAGCCTACTGTTGGTCCTCTGGTAGTAGACCTACTGTTGGCGCTCTGATAGTAGGCGTACTAGAACTGTTGGTGCTCTGATAGTAGGCTTACATTCGGTGCTCTGGTAGTAGGCCTACTATTGGTGCTTTGATAGTAGGCCTACCTTTTGTGCTCTAGTAGTAGGCCTACTGTTAGTACTCTGGTAGTAGGCCTTCTGTTGGTGCTCTGTGAGTAGGCCTACTGTTGGTGCAGTAATATTAGGGTTACTGTTGGTCCTCAGATAGTAGGGGTACAATTGGTGCTCTTGTAGTAGGCCTTCTGTTGGTGCTCTGGGAGTACGCCTACTATTGGTGCTCAGATATTAGGGCTACTGTTGGTGCTCTGGTATTAGACCTACTGTTGGCGCTCTGATAGTAGGCCTACTGTTGGTGCTCTGGTAGTCGGGCTACAGTTGGTGCTCAGATAGTAGACCTACTGCTGGTGATTTGACAATTGGGCTGCTGATGGTGGTAGTAGGCCCACTGTTCGTGCTCTGATAGTATGCCTACTGTTAGAGTTCTGATAGTAGGCCTACAGTTACATGGTGCTCTGATAGTAGGCCTACTGTTGGTGGTCGGAAAGTATAGGCCAACTGTTGGTGCTCTGGTAGTAGGCCTAATATTGTTGCTCTGATAGTAGACCTACTGTTGATGCTCTGATAGTAGGATTACTGTTGTTGCTCTGATAGTAGACATACTGTTGGTGACTTGATGGTAGGCCCACTATTGGTGCTCTTGTTGTAAGCCCATTGTTGGTGCTCTGATAGTAGGCCTACTAATGGAGTTCTGATAGAAGGCTTACTGTTGGAGTTCTGATAGTAGGCCTACTGTTGCCTGGTGCTCTGATAGTAAGCCTACCGTTGGTGCTCTGATTGTATAGGACCATGTTGGTGCCCAGGTAGAAACTGGCCTACCGATGGTCCTGTGGTAGTAGAGCTACTGTTGGTGCTCTGGTAGTAGGCCTACTGATGGTGCTCTGGTTGTAAGCCTACTGCTGGTAGTCTGATTGTAGGACTGCTGATGGAGCTCTGATCGTTGGCCTACAGTTGGAGTTCTGATAGTAGGCATACTTTTGTTTGGTGCTCTGATTGTAGGTCGACTGTTGGTGCTGTGATTGTATAGGCCTACTGTTGGTGATCTGGTAGTAGGCCCACTGTTTGTGGTCTGATAGTAGGCCTACTGTTAGAGTCCTGATAGTAGGCCTACAGTTAGATGGTTTTCTGATTGTAGGCTTACTGTTGGTGCTCTGATAGTAGGCCTACGGTTGGTGCTCTGGTAATAGACCTACTGTTGGTGCTGTGATAGTAGCCCTACTAGTATTATTGGTGCTCTGATAGTACGCCTACATTTGGAACTCTGGTAGTAGGGCTACTGTTGGTGCTCTGGTAGTAGGCCTACTGTTGGTGCTCTGATAGTTGCTATACTGTTGGTGCTCAGATAGTAGACCTACTGTTGGTGCTCAGATAGTAGACCTACTGTTGGTGCTCTGGTAGTAGGCCTACTGATGGTGCTCTGATAGTAGGCTAACTAGAACTGTTGGTGCCCTGGTAGTAGGACTACTGTTGGTACTTTGATAGTAGGCCTACTTTTAGTGCTCAGGTAGTAGGCCTACTGTTAGCGCTCTGGTATTAGGATTTCTGTTGGTGCTCTGGGAGTAAGCCTACTGCCGGTGCTCTGATAGTAGGGCTACTGTTGGTCCTCTGATAGTAGGCCTACAGTTGGTGCTCTGGTAGTAGGCCTACTGTTGGTGCTCTGATAGTAGACCAACTGTTGGTGCTCTGCATGTAGGGCTACAGTTGGAGCTCAGATAGTAGACCTACTGTTGGTGATTTGAAAGTAGGCCTACTGATAGTGCTCTGGTAGTGGGCCCACTGTTGTGCTCTGATAGTAGGCCTACTGTTAGAGTTCTGATAGTAGGCCTACAGTTACATGGTGCTCTGATAGTAAGCCTACTGTTGGTGCTCTGATAGTAGACCTACTGTTGGTGCTCTGCATGTAGAGCTACAGTTGGTGCTCCGATAGTAGACCTACTGTTGGTGATTTGAAAGTAGGCCTACTGATGGTACTCTGGTAGTAGGCCCACTGTTGGTGCCCTGATAGTAGGCCTACTGTTAGAGTTCTGATAGTAGGCCTACAGTTACATGGTGCTCTGATTGTAGGCCTACTGTTGGTGCTCTGTATGTAGACCAACCTTTGGTCGTCTGGTAGTAGAGCTACTGTTGGTGCTCTGGTAATGAGCCTACTCTTGGTGCTCTGATAGTACATGTACTGTTCGCACTCTGATAGTAGGCCTACTGGAAGTGGACCAACAGTAGGCCTACTTTCGGTGTCCTAATAGAAGGCCTACTAGTAGTGTTGTTGCTCTGGTAGCAGGTCCACATTTTGGTGCTCTGATAATAGGCCTTCTGGTAGTAGGCCTGCTCTGGTAGTAGACCTACTGTTGGTGCACTAACAGTAGGCCTACTGTTGTTGCTCTGATAGTAGGCCTACTGTTGATCCACTTGTAGTAGATTTACTGTTGGTGCTCTGGTAGTGGGCCTACTGTTGGTGCTCTGATAGTAGGTGCACTGTTGGTGCTCGGGTAGTAGGCCTACTGTTGTTGGTCTGGTAGTAGGCATACTGTTGGTGACTTCATAGTAGGCCAACTGTTGGTGCTCTGATAGTAGGCTTACTGTTGGTGCTCTGGTAGTAGGCCTACTTTTGGTGCTCTGATAGTACGTCTACCGTTGGTGCTATGATAGTTAGCCTATACTGTTGGTGCTTCAATTGTAGGCCTACTGTTGGTGCTCTGGTAGTAGGGTTACTGTTGATGCTCCGATTGTAGGCCTACTGTTGGTGCTCTGGTAGTAGACCTACTGCTGCTGCTCTGATAGTAGGCCTACTGTTAGTGCTGCGATAGTAGGCCTACTAGTACTGTTGGTGGTCTGATAGTAGGCCTATACTGTTGTTGCTCTGATAGTAGGCCTACTGTTGATCCACTTGTAGTAGATTTACTGTTGGTGCTCTGGTAGTGGGCCTACTGTTGGTGCTCTGATAGTAGGCCTACTGTTGTTGCTCTGGTAGTAGGCATACTGTTGGTGACTTCATAGTAGGCCAACTGTTGGTGCTCTGATAGTAGGCTTACTGTTGGTGCTCTGGTAGTAGGCCTACTTTTGGTGCTCTGATAGTACGTCTACCGTTGGTGCTATGATAGTTAGCCTATACTGTTGGTGCTTCAATTGTAGGCCTACTGTTGGTGCTCTGGTAGTAGGCTTACTGTTGATGCTCCGATTGTAGGCCTACTGTTGGTGCTCTGATAGTAGGCCTACTGTTGGTGCTGTGATAATAGGCCTACTAGTACTGTTGGTGGTCTGATAGTAGGCCTATACTGTTGGTGCTCTGATAGTAGGCCTACCGTTGGAGCTCTGGTAGTAGACATACTTTTGGAGCCCATGTAGTAGGCTTACTGTTGGTGACTTGGTAGTAGACCAACTGTTGGTGCTCTGATAGTAGGCCTACCGTTGGTGCTCTTGTAGTAGACCTACTGTTGGAGCCCATGTAGTAGGCTTACTGTTGATGACTTGGTAGTAGACCAACTGTTGGTGCTCTGATAGTAGGCCTTCTGTTGGTGGTCTGATAGTAGGCCTATACTGTTGGTATGATAGTAGGAGACAGTTTATATGCATATACCACTATCTCCTATCCACCCAGTATTGATAACATCCGCCCTGTTTTGGTAAAACTCAGGTAGTAGACCTACTGTTGGTGCTTTGATAGTAGGCCTACTGTTGTTGCTCTGCCTACTGTTAGTCCTACTGTTAGAGCTCTGGTAGTAGGCCTACTGTTAGTGCTCTGGTAGTAGGCCTATTGTTGGAATTCTGGTAGTAGGCTTACTATTGGTGCTCTGATAGTAGGGCTGCTGTTGGTCCTCTGATAGTAGGCCTACAGTTGGTGCTCTGGTAGTAGGCCTACTGTTGGTGCTCTGATAGTAGACCTACTGTTGGTGGTCTGATAGAAGGGCCACTGTTGGGGCTCTGATAGTAGACCTACTGTTGGTGACTTGAAAGTAAGCCTAATGATGGTGCTCTGGTAGTAGGCCCACTGTAGGTGCTCTGAGAGTAGATCTACTCTTGATGCTCTGGTAGAAGGCCTACTAGTACTGTTGGTGGTCTAATAGTAGGCCTATACCATTGGTGCTCTGATAGTAGGCCTACTGTTGGTGCTCTGGTAGTAGGCCTACTGTTGGTATTCTGGCAGTAGGCCTACTGTTGGTGCTCTGATGGTAGGACTACTGTTGGTCCTCTGAAAGTAGGCCTACAGTAGGTGCTCTGGTAGTAGGCCTACTGATGGTGCTCTGGTAATGAGCCTACTGTTGGTGCTCTTAGTAGGTCTACTGTTGGTGCTCTTGTACTAGACCTACTGTTTGTGCTCTGATAGTAGGCCTACTAGTACTGTTGGTACTCTGATTGTATGCCTACATATGGCACTAAGGTAGTACGGCTACTGTTGGTGCTCTGGTAATAGGCCTACTGTTGGTGCTCTGATAGTAGGCCTACTGTTTGTGCTCTGATAGTAGGCCTAATAGTTCTGTTGGTGGTCTGATAGTAGGCCCATACTGTTGGTGCTCTGAAAGTTGGCCTACTGTTGGTACTCTGGTAGTAGACCTACTGCTGGTGCTCATGTCGTAGGACTACTGTAGGTGACTTGATAGTAGGCCAACAGTTGGTGCTCTGAATGTATGCCTACTGTTGGTGCTCAGATATTAGGCCTACTGTTGGTGCTCTGTTAGTATGCCTATATTTGATGCTCTGATAGTAGGCCTACTAGTACTGTTGATGGTCTGATAGTAGGTCTATACTGTTGGGGCTCCGGTAGTAGGCCTACTATAGTGCACTGGTCGTAGACCTACTGTTGGTGCTCGGGTTGAAGGCCTACTGTTGGTCGTCGTGAAGTAGACCTACTGTTGATGCTCTGGTAGTAGGCCTACTGTAGGTGCTCTGGTAGTAGGCCTACTGTTAGTGCTCTCAAAGTGTTATTTCTACAGTGAGATAATCACAATGCATGTATTATCATTAAAATCATAATAACCACTTTTTCTAATTAATCCATTACTAGTTAGTAAATCTTTATCTATATGGATAGTATATTTAAAGGTTTAAGATTTAATCTGATGTAATCATGGAGTGTGATATGCAATTAAAGATAATCACAATGCATGCATCATCAGAGAAATCATAATAACGACTTTTTATAATTAAACCATTACTAGTTAGTAAACTATATCTATATGGATAGTATGTTTAAATAATTTAGATTTAATCTGACGTCATCAAGGAGAAATATATCCATGATAATCCTTTAGTGTTAATTCTACAGTGAGATAATCGCAATGAATGCATTATCATTAAAATCATAATAACCACTTTTACTAATTAATCCATTACTAGTTAGTAAATATATATCTATATGGATAGTATGTTCAAATAATTTACATTTAATCTGACGTCATCATGGAGTATGATATCCATGTTAATCCATAAGTGTTATTTCCACAGTGAGATATTCACAATGCATGTATTATCATTAAAATCATAATGACCACTTTTACTATTTAATCCATTACTAGTTAGTAAATCTATACCTATATGGATAGTATGTTTAAAGCTTTTAGATTTGACCTGACATCATCATGGAGTGTGATATGCAATTAAAGATAATCACAATGCATGTATTATCAGTGAATTCATAATAACGACTTTCAATAATTAAACCATTACTAGTTAGTAAATATATATCTATATGGATAGTATGTTTAAATAATTTACATTTAATCTGACGTCATCATGGAGTATGATATCCATGTTAATCCATAAGTGTTATTTCCACAGTGAGATATTCACAATGCATGTATTATCATTAAAATCATAATGACCACTTTTACTATTTAATCCATTACTAGTTAGTAAATCTATACCTATATGGATAGTATGTTTAAAGCTTTTAGATTTGACCTGACGTCATCATGGAGTGTGATATGCAATTAAAGATAATCACAATGCATGTATTATCAGTGAATTCATAATAACGACTTTCAATAATTAAACCATTACTAGTTAGTAAATATATATCTATATGGATAGTATGTTTAAATAAATTAGATTTAATCTGACGTCATCATGGAGTGTGATATCCATGTTAATCCATAAGTGTTATTTCTACACTGAGATAATCACAATGCATGTATTGTTAGTGAAATCATAATAACGACTTTCAATAATTAATCCATTACTGGTTAGTAAATCTATTTCTATATGGATAGTATATTTAAAGGTTTCAGATTTAATCTGACGTCATCATGGAGTGTGATATGCAATTACATCCATAAGTGTTATTTCTACATTGAAATAATCACAATGCAAGTATTCTCAGTGAAATCATAATAACTATTTTCAATAATTAAACCATTACTAGTTAGTAAACTATTTCTATATGGATAGTATGTTTAAATTATTTAGATTTAATCTGAGTTTATCAACGAGAATGATATCCATGTTAATCCATAAGTGTTATTTCTACAGTGAGATAATCACAATGCATGTCTTATCATTAAAATCATAATAACCACTTTTACTAATTATTCCATTACTAGTTAGTAAATCTAAATCTATATGGATAGTATGTTTAAATAATTTAGACTTAATCTGACGTCATCATGGAGTATGATATCCATGTTAATCCATAAGTATTATTTCTACAGTGAGATAATCACAATGCATGCAATATCATTGAAATCAATAATAACGACGTTTAATAATTAAACCCTTACTAGTTAGTAAATGTATATCTATATGGATAGTATGTTCAAATAATTTAGATTTAATCTGACGTCATCATGGAGTATGATATCAATGTATCCATAAGAGTTATTTCAACAGTGAGATAATCACAATGCATGTATTATCATTAAAATCATAATAACCACTTTTACTAATTAATCCATTACTAGTTCGTAAATGTATATCTATATGGATAGTATGTTTGAATAATTTAGATTTAATCTGATGTCATCATGGAGTATGAAATCCATGTTAATCTATAAGTGTTATTTCTACAGTGAGATAATCACAATGCATGCATTATCATTATAATCATAATAACCGCTTATAGTAATTAATCTATTACTAGTTAGTAAATCTATATCTATAGGGATAGTATGTTTAAATAATTTAGATTTAATCTAACGTCATCATGGAGTATGATATCCATGTTAATCCATAAGTGTTCTTTCCGCAGTGAGATAATCACAATGCATGTATTATCATTAAAATCGTAATGACCACTTTTACTATTTAATCCATTACTAGTTAGTAAATCTATACCTATATGGATATTATGTTTAAAGGTTTTAGATTTGATCTTACGTCATCATGGAGTGTGATATGCAATTAGAGATAATCACAATGCATGTATTATCAGTGAATTCATAATAACAACTTTCAATAATTAAAACCATTACTAGTTAGTAAATCTATATCTATATGGATAGTAGGTTTAAATGATTTAGATTTAATCTGACGTCATCATGGAGTTTGATATCCATGTAAATCCATGTGTTATATCTACAGTGAGATAATCACTATGCATGTATTATCATTGAAAGAATAATAACGACTTTTACTAATTAATCCATTACTAGTTAGTAAATCTATATCTATATGGATCGTATGTTTAAAGGTTTCAGATTTAATCTGACGTCATCATGGAGTATGGTTAATCCATAAGTATTATTCCTACAGTGAGATAATCACAATGCATGTATTATCATTAAAATCATAGTAACCCTTTTAGTAATTAATCCATTACTAATTATTAAATCTTCATCTATATGGGTAGTATATTTAAAGGTTTCAGATTTAATCTGACGTCATCATGGAGTGTGATATGCAATTAAATCCATAAGTGTTATTTCTACAGTGAGATAATCACAATGCATGTATTATCATTAAAATCATAATAACCACTTTTTCTAATTAATCCATTACTAGTTAGTAAATCAATATCTATATGGATAGTATGTTTAAATGAATTAGATTTAATCTGACGTCATCATGGAGTATGATATCCATGTTAATCCATAAGTGTTATTTCTACAGTGAGATAATCACAATGCATGCATTATCATTGAAATCATAATAACGACTTTTAATACTTAAACCCTTACTAGTTAGTAAATCTATATCTATATGGATAGTATGTTTAAATGATTTAGATTTAATCTGACGTCATCATGGAGTATGATATCCATGTTAATCCATAAGTGTTATTTCTACAGTGAGATAATCACAATGCATGTATTATCATTAAAATCATAACAACGACTTTAAATAATTAAACTCTTACTAGTTAGTAAATCTATATCTATATGGATAGTATGTTTAAATAATTTAGATTTAATCTGACGTCATCATGGAGTATGATATCCATGTTAATCCATAAGTGTTTTTTCTACAATGAGATAATCACAATGCATGCATTATCATTAAAATCATAGTAACCACTTTACGTAATTAATCAATTACTAGTTAGTAAATCTATATCTATATGGATAGTAAGTTTAAATAATTTAGATTTAATCTGACGTCATCAAGGAGTATGATATCCATGTTAATCCATAAGTGTTATTTCTACAGTGAGATAATCACAATGCATGAATTTCCATTAAAATCATAAAAACGACTTTTAATAATTAAACCATTACTAGTTAGTAAATATATATCTATATGGATAGTATGTTTAAAAAATTTAGATTTAATCTGACGTCATCATGGAGTTTGATATCCATGTAAATCCATAAGTGTTATTTCTGCAGTGAGATAATCACAATGCATGTATTATCAGTGAAATCATAATAACGATTTTTTATAAATAAACCATTACAAGTTAGTAAATTTATATCTATATGGATAGTATGTTTAAAGGTTTCAGATTTAATCTGACGTCATCATGGAGTGTGATATGTAATTTATATCCATAAGTGTTATTTCTACAGTGAGATAATCACAGTGCATGTATTATCATTAAAATCATAATAACCACTGTTGCTAATTAATCCATTACTAGTTAGTAAATCTATATCTATTTGGATAGTATGGATAAAGGCTTCAGATTTAATCTGACGTCATCACGGAGTGTTATATGCAATTAAATCCATGTGTTATTTCTACAGTGAGATAATCACAATGCATGTATTATCATTAAAGTCATAATAACCCATTTTAGTAATTAATCCATTACTAGTTACTAAATGTATATCTATATGGATAGCATATTTATAGGTTTCAGATTTAATCTGACGTCATCATGGAGTGTGATATGCAAATAATACCATAAGTGTTATTTCTACAGTAAGATAATCACAATGCATGTGTTATCAGTGAAATCATAATAACGACTTTCAATAATTAAACCGTTACTAGTTAGTACATTTATATCTATACGGAAAGTATGTTTTAAGGTTTCAGAATTAATCATGGAGTATGATATCCATGTTAATACATAAGTGTTCTTTCTACAGTGCATATATTATCATTAAAATCATAATAACTATTTCTACTAATTAATCCATTACTAGTTAGTGAATCTATATCTGTATGGATAGTATGCTAAAATAATTTAGAATTAAATTGACGTCATCATGGAGTTTGATATCCATGTAAATCCATAAGTGTTATTTCTACAGTGAGATAATCACAATATGCGCATGTATTATCAGTGAAATCATAATAACGACTTTTAATAATTAAACCATTACCAATTAGTAATCTATGTATATGGATAGTATGTTTGAAGGTTTCAGATTTGATCTGACGTCATCATGGAGTGTGATATGCAATTAAATCCATAAGTGTTATTTCTACAGTGAGATAATCACAATGCATGTATTATCATTAAAATCATAATAACCACTTTTAGTAATTAATCCATTACTAGTTGGTAAATTTATAGTATGTTTAAATAATTTAGACTTCATACGACGTCATCATGGAGTATGACATCCATAATCCATAAGTATTATTTCTACTGTGAGATAATCACAATGCATGTATTATAGTTAAAATCATAATAACCACTTTTACTAATTAATCCGTTATTAGTTAATAAATTCTTATCTATATGGATAGTATATTTAAATAAGTTAGATTTAATCTGACGTCATCATGGAGTATGATATCCATGTTAATCCATAAGTGTTATTTCTACAGTGAGATAATGGATTATCATTGAAATCATAATAACGACTTTTAATAATTAAACCTTTACAAGTTAGTAAATCTATATCTATATGGATAGAATATTTAAACGTTTCAGATTTAATCTGACGTCATCATGGAGTGTGATATGCAATTTAAATCCACAAGTGTTATTTCTATAGTGAGATAATCACAATGCATGTATTATCATTGAAATCATAATAACGTCTTTTTAATAATTAAACCATTTCAAGTGAATGAATCTATACCTGTATGGTAGTATGTTTAAAGGTATCAGATTTGATCTGACGTCAGCATGGTGTGTGATATGAAATTAAATCCTTAAGTGTTATTTCTACAGTGAGATAATCACAGTGCATGTATTTTCGGTGAAATCATAATAACGAGTTTCAATAATTAAACCATTAGTAGTTAGTAAATCTATATCTTAATGGATAGTATGTTTAAATAGTTTAGGTTTAATCTGACGTCATCATGGAATATGATATCCATGTAAATCCATAAGTGTTATTTCTACAGTGAGATAATCACAATGCATGTATTATCATTAAAATCATAATAACGACTTTCAATAATTAAATCAATACTAGTTAGTAAATCTATATCTTAATGGATAGTATGCTTAAATAGTTTAGGTTTAATCTGACGTCATCATGGATCCATGTAAATCCATAAGTGTTATTTCTACAGTGAGATAATCACAATGCATGCATTATCATTAAAATCATAATAACCACTTTTAGTAATTGATCCATTACTAGTTAGTAAATCTATATCTATATGGATAGTATGTTTAAATAATTTAGATTTAATCTGACGTCATCATGGAGTATGATATCCATACTAATCCATAAGTGTTATTTCTACAGTGAGATAATCACAATGCATGTATTATCATTAAAATCATAATAACCACTTTACATAATTAATCCATTACTAGTTAGTAAATCTAAATCTATATGGATAGTATGTTTAAATAATTTAGACTTAATCTGACGTCATCATGGAGTATGATATCCATGTTAATCCATAAGTATTATTTCTACAGTGAGATAATCACAATGCATGTATTATCATTAAAATCATAATAACCACTTTTACTAATTAATCCGTTATTAGTTAGTAAATTTATATCTATATGGATAGTATGTTTAAATAATTTAGACTTAATCGGGCGTCATCATGGAGTATGATATCCATTTTAATACATAAGTGTTATTTCTAAACAGAGATATTCACAATGCATGTATTATCATTAAAATCATGATAAAGATTTTTAATAGCTAAACCATTACTAGTTAGTAAATCTAGATCTATATGTATAGTATGCTTAAAGGCTTCAAAATTAATATTACGTCATCATGGAGTATGATATCCATTTCAATACATAAGTGTTATTTCTAAACTGAGATATTCACAATGCCTGTATTATCATTAAAATCATGATAACGACTTTTAATAATTAAACCATCACTAGTTAGTAAATCTAAATCTATATGGGTAGTATGTTTAAAGGTTTCACATTTAATCTGACGTGATCATGGAGTATGATATCCATTTTAATACATAACTGTTACTTCTAAACAGAGATACTCACAATGCATGTATTATTATTAAAATCATGATAAAAACTTTTAATAGCTAAAC
Source organism: Spongilla lacustris (assembly GCA_949361645.1). NCBI lineage: Eukaryota > Metazoa > Porifera > Demospongiae > Spongillida > Spongillidae > Spongilla > Spongilla lacustris. The sequence goes on from OX442430.1 coordinate 3,881,432, forward strand.
CATTACTAGTTTGTAAATCTACATCTATATGGATAGTATGCTTAAAGTTTCAAAATTAGTATTACGTCATCATGGAGTATGATATCCATTTTAATACATAAGTCTTATTTCTAAACTGAGATATTCACAATGCATGTATTTTCATTAAAATCATGATAACGACTTTTAATAACTAAACCATTACTAGTTAGTAAATCTAGATCTATATGGATAGTATGTTTAAAGGTTTCACATTTAATCTGATGTCATCATGGAGTATGATATCCATTTAAATACATAAGTGTTATTTCTAAACTGAGATATTCACAATGCACGTATTATCATTAAAATCAAGACAAAGACTTTTAATAATTAAACTATTACTAGTTAGTAAATCTAGATATATAAAGGTAGTATGTTTAATGGTTTTAGATTCAATCTACCATTCAATGGTTTAAGATAAACCAGAAATAACACTTATGGATTTAATTGCGAATCACACTCAATTATGACGTCAGATCAAATCTGAAACCTTTAAATATACTATCCATATAGATGTAGATTTACTAACTAGTAATGGATTAATTACTAAATTTGGTTATTATGATTTTAATGATAATACATGCATTGTGATTATCTCACTGTAGAAATCACTTATGGATTTAATTGCATATCACACTCCATGATGACGTCAGATTAATTCTGAAACCTTTAAACATACCATCCATATAGATATAGATTTACTGACTAGTAATGGTTTAATTATTTAAAGTCGTTATTATGATTTTAATAATAATACATGCATTGTGACTATCTCACTGTAGAAATAACACTTATGGATTAACATGGATATCATACTCCATGATGATGTCAGATTAAATCTAAATTATTTAAACATTTGATCCATGTAGATATAGATTTACTAACTAGTAATGGTTTAATTATTGAAAGTCGTTATTCTCACTGTAGAAATAACACTTATGGATTTAATTGCATATCACACTCCATGATGACGTCAGATCAAATCTGAAATTTTTAAACATACTATCCATCTAGATATAGATATACTGACTAGTAATGGTTTAATTATTAAAAGTCGTTATTACGATTTCAATGATAATACATGCATTGTGATTATCTCACTGTAGAAATAACACTTATGGATTAACATGGATATCATACTCCATGATGATGTCAGATTAAATTTAAATTATTTAAACATACTATCCATATAGATATTGATTTACTAACTTGTAATGGATTAATTAGTAAAAGTGGTTATTATGATTTTAATGATAATACATGCATTGTGATTATCTCACTGTAGAAATAACACTTATGGATTAACATGGATATCATACTCCATGATGACGTCAGATTAAATCTAAATTATTTAAACATTATCCACATAGATATAGATTTACTAACTAGTAATGGTTTAATTATTGAAAGTCGTTATTATGATTTCACTGATAATACTTGCATTGTGATTATCTTTAATTGCATATCACACTCCATGATGACGTCAGATTAAATCTGAAACCTTTAAACATACTTTGTGAATATCTCTGGAAATAACACTTATGGTTTAACATGGTTTATCATAAACCATTCAATGGTAAATTAAATCTAATACACTCAGGCATACTATCCATATGGGATAAGATTTACTAACTAGTAATGACGTAATTATTAAAAGTCGTTATTGTGATTTTAATGATACTACATGTATTGTGAATATCTCTGGAAATAACACATGGTTTAACATGGTTTATCATAAACCATTCAATGGTAAATTAAATCTAATACACTCAGGCATACTATCCATATGGGATTAGATTTACTAACTAGTATTGACGTGAATATAAGAAGACGTTATTACGATTTTAATGATACTACATGTATTGTTAATATCTCAGTACTTATGGTTTAACATGGTTTATCATAAACCATTCAATGGTAAATTAAATCTAATACACTCAGACATACTATCCATATGGGAATAGATTTACTAACAAGTAATGACGTAATTATTAAAAGACGTTATTATGATTTTAATGATACTACCTGTATTGTGAATAACTCAAAGCAAAAATAACAAATGGTTTAACATGGTTTATCATACACCATTCAATGGTAAATTAAATCTAATACATTCAGACACCTTATCCATATGGGAATAGATTTACTAACTAGTAATGACGTAATTATTAAAAGACGTTATTGAGATTTTAATGATACTACATGTATTGTGAATATCTCAGTGTGGAAATAATACTTATGGTTTAATATGGTTTATTATAAACCATTCAATGGTAAATTAAATCTAATACACTCAGACATACTATCCATATGGGACTAGATGTACAAACTAGTATTCGTTTAATCATTAAAAGACGTTATTATGATTTTAATGATACTACATGTACTGTGAATATCTCAGTTTCGAAATAGCACTTTTGGTTTAACATGGTTTATCATAAACCATTCAATGGTAAATTAAATCTAATACATTCAGACATAGTATCCATATGGGACTAGATTTACTAACTAGTATTAGTTTAATTATTAAAAGTCGTTATTATGATTTTAATGATACTGCATGTATTGTGAATATCTCAGTGTGGAAATAACACTTATGGTTTAACATGGTTTATCATAAACCATTCAATGTTAAATTAAATCTAATACACTCAGACCCACTATCCATTTTGGAATAGATTTACTAACTAGTAATGACGTAATTATTAAAAGACGTTATAATGATTTTAATGATACTACATGTATTGTGAATATCTCAGTGTGGAAATAATACTGATGGTTTAACATGGCTTATCATAAACCATTCAATGGTAAATAAAATGTAATACACTCAGACATACTTTCCATATGGGTCTAGATTTACTAACTAGAAATGACGTTTTTATTAAAAGACGTTATTATGATTTTAATGATACTACATGAATTGTGAATATCTCAGTGTGGAAATAATAGTGATGGTTTAACATGGTTTATCATAATCCATTCAATGGTAAACTAAATCTAATACACTCAGACATACTATCCATATGGGTCTAGATTTATTTACTAGAAATGACGTAATTATTAAAAGACGTTATTATGTATTTAATGATACTACATTTTTTTAATTTTTTTTATTTTTCCATGATAAACTAACATATATGGCTAAAAACAACACAACCTAACATATACAATGTACTGGCACACTAACACACTCGATCACTCACACACAGAACTAAAAGTCATCTAAACCATCAAAGGAACTTAATGTTCCCAAGACGGAGGTGGAATTTCCTCTCTGGATTGCCACAGAAAGGCACTGGAGTAAGAATTGGTAGGATTGTGAGTCTCCAGTGGTTTTGTGCAGACGATGGCCAAGGTCCTTAAGAAAGGACAATGTTTCAGCACCAATCACACCAAGAGACTCACATGCTATGGGAACAAAGAAGTATTTAGCTCCAAGAGAGGAATACTTCTTCCTCTTTTGAGATTCAGCCTCTGCTGCTACCAATCCTGGGCCTCTTTCAGCAGTGGAGAGATATGATGGTGCCAAGGTGTCTCTGCATATAGCATCCCACACAAGGAGTTTCCCCTCTTTCCAGGGAACTATTGAAATTCCATCTGGCCTTTTACCATCCGATCTAGCTACTCCAGAAGGCTCCAAACGAGCAGGTATTTTTGCAGCTGACAGTGCTCTGTGGATGATGTCATTTAAGCTAGAATGCCTGGAGTGGCGACCTTCACTCCATCTACAGCTAAGGCCATGAGTAGCAAGGTCATTCACGTGAGAACCACAATGGCGACAAGTGTGTGAATGGCACAAGGGAACACCAAGTCTGAGCCCAACTGCAATTCGGATGGTGGAGTTATCCATTCTCAGGCCTATGGAGGATATAAGGAATGCATTTAGCCATTTTCCTGACTCTGGTGTGGATGCAGCAAGAAGACGAGCACGGGAAGATGGACTATCAGCATTGGCCAGCAGACCTTGAGCTACCAACTGCATTTTTGGTAGATCCCAAACTTTTTGAAAACAAGAAGCAGGAGGTACAGGTGGGGCTGTGTTGTTTCCTTGGGACCAGTGGGAAAGTGCAGACTCAAATCAGGGATGGAGGCATTGTGTAGAGATACAGGGAGCATGCTCTTCAATGTATCAGAGGTGCCAGTAGCTGAAGCCAGGAAGGCTGAAGGTGCAAGCTGACATGCACTCCGAATACCAAGGCCGCCAAGCTTTATAGGAAGCTGAGCTTGTGTCCAGGCTGGATCATTAATTCCAAGAGAGATATTAAAAGTGCTGCTTAGGATGGATCGCAAAAGGTCATCGAAATCAGCAAGTTTCTCTGAAAGGAAACAGGGAGAGGTGCGCAAAATGTTTAGAAGCTTGGCTATTGCAAATGAGTGACGCAGCAATAGCAGAGCATCATGTGCATCTAAATTGCATGTATTGTGAATATCTCAGTGTGGAAGTAATACTTATGGTTTAACATGGTTTATCATAAACCATTCAATGGTAATTTAAATCTAATACACTCAGACATACTATCCATATGGGACTAGATTTACTAACTAGTAATGGTTTAATTATTAAACGTCGTTATTATGATTTTAATGATACTCCATGTACTGTGAATATTTCAGTGTGGAAATAACAATTATGGTTTAACATGGTTTATCATAAACCATTCAATGGTAAATTAAATCTAATACACTCAGACACACTATCCATATGGGAATAGATTTACTAACTAGTAATGACGTAATTATTAAAAGACGTTATTATGATTTTAATGATACTACATGTACTGTGAATATCTCAGTGTGGTAATAATACTTATGGTTTAACACGGTTTATCATAAACCATTCAATGGTAAATTAAATCTAATACCCTCAGACACACTATCTGTATGGGTCTAGATTTACTAACTAGTAATGATGTAATTATTAAAAGACGTTACTATGATTTTAATGATACTACATGTATTGTGAATATCTCAGTGTGGAAATAATACTTATGGTTTAACATGGTTTATCATAAACCATTCAATGGTAAATTAAATCTAATACACTCAGACATACTATCCATATGGGACTAGATTTATTAACTAGTAATGGTTTAATTATTAAAAGTCGTTATTATGATTATAATGATAGTGTGGAAATAACATTCATGGTTTAACATGGTTTATCATAAACCAATCAATCGTAAATTAAATCTAATACACTCAGACATACTATCCATATGGATCTAGATTTATTAACCAGCAATGACGTAATTATTAAAAGACATTATGATTTTAATGATACTACGTGTATTTTAAATATGTCAGTGTGGAAATAATACTTATGGTTTAACATGGTTTAACATAAACCATTCAATGGTAAATTAAATCTAATACTCTCAGACATATTATCCATATGGATCTAGATTTACTACCTAGTAATGGTTTAATTATTAAAAATCGTTATTATGATTTTAATGATACTACATGTATTGTGAATATCTGAGTGTAGATGTAACACCTATGGTTTAACATGGTTTATTATTAACCATTCAATGGTAAATGAAATCTAAAATGATATAAAAACATTCTCCCTGAGAATGTTAGTGGTATATAGGATTTGAAGGCAATGGTGGTGTAAAAAGGAAGGGAACAAGTGATCAACGATGGTACAATTTTATGAATAGTCCTATATTTAGCACTTTTGTAGTACGTACATTTTACATTGCTAAATATAGGACTATTCAAAAAATTGTACCATCGTTGATCCCTTGTTCCCTTCCTTTTTACACCACCAATGCCTTCAAATCCTATATACCACTAACTTTTTCAGAGAGAATGTTTTCATATATTGTTTCATTGTTTTTTTTTATAAGTGACTACTAGTATATAGGTGTACATCATTCACACTTGCTCCTATAATTTTTTGTACTGTTATTTTGTTCACTTGAATATATTTCAATAACAATGAGCTCAAATGGTAATCTGACAACACAGGTATAGTGTACAACTATTTTCCAATATATACTGAAAGTTAAAAAGCATCACGTGACTATTTACTTTACTTATTAACACTTGTTGTGACCCCAGTACAAAAAAAATTGTAAGCATAATTCCTCCTCCTGTAGGCAATATATCTGAACCATATTTGCAATATATCTAAAGAAAAAGCATTAGCAACCTTTAGCCGCGTCGGTTTTAATTCCGGTAAATAGTTACGGTATAATCGAGCTAGATATGCGTTTTTAGCTCGTAAAAGAATAGCGATGCAATTTCGTGTTAGATCTATCGCGAAATCGTACTTGGGAGGCAATAGACCCTTCTTTGCCGTTAAAAAAGTGCCATCAGAGCTGAGTACCTGAAAACAACCGCCATATCGCATTTGAAACGTCATTGTTGCGTCATTTTGTATCATGAATATATTTATAATGTGACGTATCGATACGAAATCAGAAGCATCAAATTGGGCAGGTTACAAGAAACGTCAAAGAGCAAGAGGCAACTTTAAAGCTGGAAGCGAAGCGGACCCAATTAGCTATTTTGAAGCTGCCATTAAGGATTGGAAGCTTTGGGTGATAGAACGCTACCCCTGCGAATGTCTTGATGGCCCATAAAGCTTCCCGATTTGATACTACTGATTTACTAGACGTTCGTTGTGAGTGGCTGCAAGACGCAGCATCGTTAGGTTAAGAACCGTTTTCACAATCCTCATAGAGTCAATGACATCTCTGCTGATACGTCACATTATAAATATATTCATGATACAAAATGACGTAATAATGACGTTTCAAATGCATTCATCGCGATATGGTGGATGTTTTCAGGTACTCAGCTCTGATGGCCCTTTTTTAACGGCAAAGAAGGGTCTATTGCCTCTTAAGTACAATTTCGCGATAGATCTAACATGTGACGACTCGGAAACGAAGTATAGCAGTCCAGTGAGAGCGTACTACGAAATTGCATCGCTAAGATTTTATGAGCTAAAAACGCATATCTAGCTCGATAATACCGTAACTATTTACCGGAATTAAAAACCGACGCGGCCAAAGATTGCTAATGCTTGTTCTTTAGATATATGGCAAATATGGTTCAGATCTATTGCCTACAGGAGGAGGAATTATGCTTACAATTTCTTTGTACTGGGGTCACAACAAGTGTTAATAAGTAAAGTAAATAGTCACGTGATGCTTTTTAACTTTCAGTATATATTGAAAAATAGTTGTACACTATACCTGCGTTGTCAGATTTCCATTTGAGCTCATTGTTATTGAAATATATTCAAGTGAACAAAATAACAGTACAAAAAAATTATAGGAGCAAGTATGATGGTTTCCACTGTAAAGTGTATGTGAAGGTATACGAAAAGGGGGAAAATGGAAGTGGAGGAAGGGAGAGATAGTGAAGTGTACGGGGCCGGTGTCATTTATAGTACAGCAGTTGGAGGGAGGAATAGTCTGTGCAGGCATCTGGATCAGCTAAGAGAGCTTCTTGAAGAGCAGAACGAAAATCAGTGGGAGTGGGCGGAAAACATTAACATTGGTCCCGAGGTGATGAGTGATCAAGGACAGGAGGACATTGAACAGACGGAAGGAGAAAGTACGAAAACTGTTCCAGAAAAGCCTAGGGCTGTTGAAGCACATGGAAATGATAATGGGGATTCGGAAGCAGAGGGGGAAGTAATGGATGAAGCAGGCGGCAAGTTAGAAATTCAACCAATGATATACCCCAGTCGGGTTAGGTGACCTCCAGATAGATATGGATGGTAAAACCATTGTTTTCCTTCAAAAGGGGAGAAGATGAAATAACCTAATAGCTTATGCATGGCGCATGCGTAAGGAATGTGATTTATGTGCGTGATTGCTGTGTAATTGTCAGTCATTGTAATTGGCATTTGTACCATTAACTTGATGCTTGACGATATTACACCATGGAAGGAAATTCACCCTGTTTTGCCTCAAAACTATGAACTGAGTGAAAACCGGCTAAGGGGCCTGTTGAGACATGTGCAATCTGACAAGGAAATGCTTCGTGATTATGACTCTGTAATCAAGGACCAGCTCAGCAAAAGTGTTATAGAGTTAGTTCAGAAACCTTGGGCTAGTGATTTTAGTGGCAAAATTCACTACATCCCTCATCATGCTGTTATCAGACGGGATAAGAAAACAACAAAACTTATGATTGTGTATGATGGTGTTTCAGCAAGATCGTTGAATGACTTCTGTAAGCTGGTTCAAGTTTGGGTCTTATAATATTTTGGACATCATCCTTCGTTTTCGAATGTATATGATAGCCTTGATAGGTGACATAGAGAAGGCGTTTCTCATGGTCTCGGTAGCTCCTGAGGATAGAGATGTACTACGTTTTCTATGGGTTGACGATGTTGCCAAGGAATTTCCACAGATACTTGTTTTTCGCTTCACTCAAGCAGTGTTTGGCGTTTCATACAGCCCTTTCCTCTTAAATGCGGCACATTGAATCTTTCAAGGATATCGATCTTCCATATGTTGAAAAATTTCTTAAGTCAATCTATGTGGATGATGTCACTCTTGGAGCAGATAATGAAGAAGAGTTTTATGATTTGTATGAGAAGTCCAAATGTCGAATGGCAGAAGGTGGGTTCAATTTAAAGAAGCTTATTTGTAGCTCACCAACCTCACCAGCTAAGATTGATCGCCATGAACGTGATCTCACAAAAAGGGTTGATTTGCAGAATTCTGAGGATGATCAGTCGTATACCAAAGCTACACTTGTCGGAGATGTGCAGTGTGATGAAATGCAGAAGGTTTTGGGGGTACTATGGAACCCTGTTGGTGACTTCTTGTCTTTGACACTATCTATAAGTTGGCCTTGGGAGTGCAGCCCACAAAGCGCAGTGTTGTGAGCCTAATATCACGTTTTTTCGATCCAATAGGAGTCATCTCACCTATCACTGTCAAATTCAAGATGTTTGCTCAAGAGCTTTGTAAGGCCAACTTGGGTTGGGATGCAATACTCAGTAACAAGCTGGCAGTGAAGTGGAATGATTTGGTCTCCAGTTAGCAATGTCCAGATGCACTCTCTATTCCCAGATGCTACTTTAGTGGAATTGAAAAATGCGCAGCACACTGCAGTCTGAGAGGGTTTTGCAATGCATCTATGGGAGCCTATGCAGCTGTAGTATACTTGATGATCAAGTCCTCTGCAAGTATAGTTGTTCGTTTTGTTGTTGCAAAATCACGAGTTGCTCCAGTGCACTATTCCTCGATTGGAGCTATTGGCTGCTTTACTTCTTGCAAGGTTAATGAACAGTGTTACAGGGGCTCTCCAACCTGAATTGAAACTGGCTGATCCGATATGTTATACTGATTCGCAGGTTGCACTTTGTTGGATCAAGCATGAAGACCGTGAGTGGAAGCAGTTTGTCCAAAATCGTGTCACTGCTATCAGGAGACTAGTACCATCCGAACATTGGAACCATTGCTCTGGAATTTTGAATCCTACAGATATTCCTTCTAGAGGTGCAAGCATGATTGAACTCGCAAGTTCATCACTGTGGTTGGATGGTCCACAATGGCTTACAAGTGGTGATGCAGATCATGAGTGTAGGGAGGTACCTGTACCTATTCCTGAGGATTGTATGAGAGAATTGAAGTGCACAACAGAAGATGTGTCCTCAAAGGTGCTAATTGTCTTGACCAATGAACCTCAGGATGATCTTATTTTACATTGTGAAGATTTCAGTACCTTGCGAAGGCTTCTAATTGTATCATCTTATGTGATACAGTTTGTTGATAAGCTTATAACAAGGAGAGCAAACGTAGCACACAACAGGGGCACCGAGTACTACTTAACACGGGCAGAGATCAATTGGATCAAGGTTGTACAACGATCACTATTACAGAGCAAAGGTTTGGTATGTGGAAGCATCAGTTTGGCGTGTTCGTTGATAATGAAGGAATTTGGAGATGCCGTGGCCGTTTGGATAATGCCCACATTCAAGACTATTCAAAATATCCCATTTTACTTGATGCCAAACATCATGTTACTGCACTGATCACAAAGCCATATGTCATGAGAAAGTCTTACACGGAGGTGTTAAGAGCACTCTGACTGAGCTGCGCTCAAGATATTGGGCTGTAAAGGGAAGGAGTCTTGTGAAGACGATTCTTTATCATTGTATGATATGTAGGAGGTTTAATGGAAGATCATATTTACCTCAACCACCTCCCCCATTACCTGACTTCAGGGTGCAGGAATCTCAGCCATTTTCTTATACTGGGGTGGACTTCACGGGCCCACTTTATGTGAAGGGAAATGAAGGCAACGGCAAGGTCTGGGTATGTCTGTTCACATGTTGCTCGACCCGTGCATTGCATTTGGAGGTTGTTCCAGATCTCACCACTGAAGCCTTTATGAGGTGTTTTCGACGGTTCACGACAAGGAAGGGAAAACCATGCAAGATCATTTCTGACAATGCCAAAACTTTCATGTCTGCCAAGAAGGTCATCACTGGCATATTAAGTGACTCAACAGCCAAAGGTTTCCATGAACGTTTTCACTCTCAATGGCAGTTCAACTTAGAACGTGCACCATAGTGGGGTGGAATATTCGAAAGGTTGATTGGGGTGATGAAATGTTGTCTAAGAAGACAATTGGACAGGCCAGAATGTCCTATGATGAGCTAGTGACAATAGTGGCTGAAGTTGAGATTACATTAAACTCACGCCCATTGACATTTGTTTGTGCCAAAGTTCTGGACGAACAGTGAACCCCTTCTCATCTTCTTGTTGGCTATAGACTAAACAACTTACCTGATCCACTTTGTGATGATGATGGAGATCCTACCTATGGTGAAGCACACTCATCCTTTGATCTGTCAAAGAGAATGAAACATCTGAGTGTGATGTTGAAACACTTTTGGAACCGTTGGCAGAGGGAGTATCTCACAGAATTGAGAGAGCATCACGGTTACTCCAGGGGCTCTGTAGTTCAAGATCTCATTCAGATTGGTTCTGTTTGATAAGAACCTACCAAGGGTGCTAAGGAAATTAGCAAGAGTTGTGGAGCTCATTCGTGGCAATGATGGGGTTGTAAGAGGTGCACGTGTAAGAACCAAGGGTGCAACTGGGCATTCATTAATACTGAGACAACCCATTCAACACTTGTACCCTCTAGAGGTGTCATAAAGGGATTCAATTGTGTTGCAGGAACCTGCACATGCTGCAAATGACACTGCAGTTGTTACCGACACAATTCAGCGACGTGCTAAACGAATGGCTTTCAAGAAGGCAGTACAGAGAATTCAAAACTTGTCCCAGGATCTCATGCTGACTGAACTTACATAGTTGACTACCTAGTCAACGGGAGCAGGATGTCAGAAATTAGTGACGTGATATGAACATAACGATTTCTGTGTAATTGTGCTTACGGTATGTACATTAGGGATTGATAAGATACAAGTTCACAAAGAGATAGATGCACAGCGTGTTTTGAGTACGAATTACCTTGATAAACCGTGAATCTAACAATTACTAGTTAGTAAATCTAAAACTGTATGGATAGTGTGTTTAAGAGTTTTAGGTTTAATTTAACATATTCATGGCTTATAATAAACCATGTAAAACCATAAGTGTTATTTCTACACTGAGATATTCACAATACATGTACTATCATTAAAATCATAATAACGACTTTTAATAATTAAACCAATACTACTTAGTAAATCTAGACCCATATGGATTGTATGTTTGAGTGTATTAGATTTAATCTACCATTGAATGGTTTTTGATAAACAATGATAAACCATAAGTGTTACTTCTACACAGAGATACTCACAGTACATGTAGTATCATTAAAATCATAATAACCACATTTAATAATTAAACCATTACTAGTTATTAAATCTAGATCTATGTGGATAGTATGCTTCAGTGCATTGGATTTAATCTACCTTTGAATGGTTTTTGATAAACCATGTTAAACCATATTTCTAAACTGAGATATTCACAATACATGTAGTATCATTAAAATCATAATAACAAACTTTTAATAATTAAACCATTACTAGTTATTATATCTAGATCTAAATGGATAGTATTTTTGAGTGTATTAGATTTAATCTACCATTGAATAGTTTATGATAAACATGTTAAACCATAAGTGTACACTGAGATATTCACAATACATGTACTATCATTAAAATCATAATAAGGACTTTTAATAATTAATCCATTACTAGCTAGTAAATCTAGATCTATGCGGATAGTGTGTTTAAGAGTTTTAGTTAACATATTCATGGCTTACGATAAACCATGTTAAACCATAAGTGTTATTTCTACACTGAGATATTCACAATACATGTAGTATCATTAAAATCATAACAACTTTTAATAATTAAACCATTACAAGTTAATAAATCTAGATCTATGTGGATTGCATGTTGGAGTATATTAGATTTAATCTACCATTGAATGGTTTTTGATAAACATGATAAACCATAAGTGTTATTTCTACACAGAGATTTTCACAATACATGTACTATCATTAAAATCATAATAAGGACTTAATCCATTTCTAGCTAATAAATATAGATCTATGCGGAGTGTGTTTAAGTGTTTTAGTTTTAATTTAACATATTCACAGCTTATGATAAACCATGTTAAACCATAAGTGTTATTTCTACACTGAGATATTCACAATACATGTAGTATCATTAAAATCATAATAACAACTTTTAATAATTAAACCATTACTAGTTTTAAATCTAGATCTATGTGGATTGGATGTTGAGTGTATTAGATTTAATCTACCATTGAATGGTTTATGATAAACCATGTTAAACCATAAGTGTCATTTCTACACTAAGATATGCACAATACATGTAGTATCATTAAAATCATAATAACGACATTTAATAATTCAACCATTATTAGTTATTAAATCTAGATCTATGTGGATAGTATGTTTCAGTGTAATCTACTGTTGAATGGTTTATAATAAACCATGTTAAACAATCAGTGTCATTTCTACATTGAGATATTCACAATACATGTAGTATCATTAAATTCATAATAACAACTTTTAAAAATTAAACCATTACTAGTTAGTAAATCTAGATCTATATGGATAGTATGTCTGAGTGTATTAGATTTAATTTACCATTGAATGGTTGAAAGATGTTTCAATGTGTATGTTATTAAACCATAAGTGTTATTACTACTCTGAGATATTCACAATACATGTATTATCATTAAAATCAGAACAACGACGTTAATAATTAATCCACTACCAATTAGTAAATCTAGATGTATATGGATATAATGTTTAACTATTTATGGTTTGTGCTAAACCATGTATGACAACCATCAGTGTTATTTCTACCTTGAGTTATTTGCATATGATATCAATAAAATCATAATAACGACTTTTTATCATTAAACCATTACTAGTTAGTAAATCTATATCTATATGGGTAGTATTTTTTAATATATTAGATTTAATCTAGTATGTTCATAGTTGATGATAAACCATGTTTAACTATAAGTGTTATTTCTACACTGACAATACATGTACTATCTTTAAACGACTTTTTGTAATTATACCTAGATGAATATGGATAGTATGTCTATGGGTTTTAGATTTAATCTAGCATGTAATGGTTTATGTTATACCGTAAGTGTAATTTCTACACTGAGATATTCACAATACATGTAGTATCATTAAAATCATGATAACGAATGTTTAATAATTAATACTATCACTAGTTAATAAATCTAGATCTATATGGATAGTATGTTTAGGGATTTTAGCTTTAATGTACTAGAGCATGTAATGGTTTATGATAAACCATGTTAAACCATAAGTGTTATTTCTACACTGAGATATTCACAATACCTGTATATCATTAAAATCATAATAATATTACTAGTTAGTAAATCTAGATATATATGGAAAGTATGTTTAGGGATTTTAGCTTTAATCTTCTAGAGCATGTAATGGTTTATGATAAACCATGTTAAACCATAAGTGTTATTTTTACACTGAGATATTCAAAAATACATGTACTGTGGAAGATCAATATATTGTAATATTAGTCCTTTTGTTTGTAATGTATTGTGCAGATACTTAATTTTTATTATTCTAAATATGTAGTATCATTTAAATCATAATAACGAATTTTAATAATGAAACAAATTCTAGTTAGTGAAACTAAATTTATGATATATATATAACATCATAATAGAGGGTAAATAGACATACTACAACTAGACTACACACAATGTACACAAAATGCTAGCTATATACCCTGCATCACTTTGGCTCATGCTACGGCACAGGATGGCAATGGCATTAGCTCGTACCACGTGAAGGTTCAGCCGTTCGGTAAGAACCACTGACTTTGTCTTGGACGATCAAGTGGCTAGTCGAGAGGCTAGCTGAGAGATAGACTCCAAAGCCTCTTTTCCCCAGGCTGCATACGACTCCACCACCAATGGTACATTACGATATTAATGATACTACATGTATTGTGAACATCTTAGTATAGAAATAACACTTATGGTTTAACATGGTTTATCATTATGCATAGTTTATCATGGTATATCATCATGCATGAACATGCTATACTAAATCTAATACATTTAAACATACTATCCATATAGATCTAGATTTATTAACTAGTAATGGTTTAATGATTAAAATCATTTTTATGATTTTAATGATACTACATGTACTGTGAATATCTCAGGGTAGAAATAACACTAATAGAAATTTAAACATACTATCCATATAGATGTAGATTTACTAAACAGTAATGGTAACATTATTTCATGATTTTAATGATTCTACATGTATTGTGAATATCTCAGTGTAGAAAAATAACACTAATGGTTTAACATGGTTTATCATAAACCATTACATGCTAGAGTAAAGCTAAAATTCTTGATTTATTAACTAGTAATAGTTAAATTACTAAAATTCGTTGTTATGATTTTAATCATACTACATGTATTATGAATATCTCAGTGTAGAAATAACACTTGGTTTAACATGGTTTATCATAAGCATTTACATGTTCTAGGAGATTAAAGCTAAAATCCTTAAACATACTATCCATATAGATCTAGATATACTAACTAGCAATGCTTTAATTATTAAAAGTCATTTTTTTTAATTATTCATATTGGATTGATACAGTACAAACATGACACAGACACATGATATGCACAAAACAAGTTGCTAGCCTACTGAAGCTCAGGAGGAGGTATGGACCTGGACAGGATCATGGTGGCATTGGCCCTGACAAGATTCATTATTATGATTTTAATGATACTATATATATATATTGTGAATATCTCAGTGTGGAAATAACACTTATGGCTTTAACATCAACCATGACCATGCTAAATTAAATCTAATACATTTAAACATACTATAGATATAGATCTAGATTTACTAACTAGCAATGGTTTAATTATTAAAAGTCGTTATAGATTTAAATGTGTGGTGTAGTTAGTTGTGTACATGTATTTTACGTATGTATGTGTGTATAAACATATAATATGTAAAAAAAAGAATAAAAGCAGATATTATAAATGTCTGCCATTATTATGATTTTAATTTTAATGATACTATATGCATTGTGAATATTTCAGTGTAGAAATAACACTTATGGTTTAACATGGTTTATCATAAACCATTACATGCTAGATTATAGCTAAAATACTTAAACATACAATCCATATAGATCTAGATTTACTAACTAATAATAGATTAAAAGTCATTATTATGATTTTATTGATTCTACATGTATTGCGTATATCTCAGTTGAGAAATAACACTTATGGTTTATTATGGTTTGTTATCAATCATGAACATGCTAGATTATTCCTTAAACATACTCTCCATATAGATATAGATCTACTAACACGTTACCCCCTACTCAGGCTGCGTCCTCCGAGCCTGCAACCATGCACCTCCCCCACAACGATACCGGATACCGACCAACAAACACGAATCACACAGCATCCACTAACCGTCATTGACCAACCAATTCCAACCCTACAACCCGTACCAACAAGCGTCCCTACAGTTACAATACAAACCTCGCCCCTCTAGTCCATCACCATACCCCAAGACCTGAAAACAACTCAGACTCCGTTCTCTGAACACGCTACCACCTACCCTCCAACCATACTGGATACAGACCAACAAATACGAATCTCACTGTCGCAGCCTCTACCAGCAAACACGTCTCCTCCCATGATCCCGTCCCCAGACCACACTTCAACCCACAACCCGCCCCCAGACCCAGCTCTACCAACACAATTCAAACCCAAACAACCCCACCAACACCAACACAGGCATCAATGACCCCAGCCACAACCCCACATACCCAAAACCGCCCTTCACACTAGGCACAAAACAAAACAAAATCACAACAGCAATCACAGACAAAAAATGGGATACAGTACTACAGAAATACACCCAAATCAGAAAATTTTACGAACTGGTCCTACACCACGCCACATTCAATGAAGAATGGTTAGAAGAAGGCTGCTTCCCTCTGGGAAGTAGGGCATATGCCACTTGTGCAACCCTTGGAGCTGACGACCACCTGAGGAATGAATAGACCACAATCCTAAAAAGAGCTAGCATGGAGATAACGGCAGCCAATGTGCACCACCTGAAAAAACTCTCCGACACCACAGCTAAACAGCTCACTGAAATGGAGACAGCCGTGGACAACAAAACAGACATTACCACATACAATATATGGGTATCCACATGGCAAAGCACAAATAACAGCATGCAAAGGTTACATGACGACCTCGTAAGGGGAAACAAAAAAAAAGATTACAAAAACAAAAACTGGCACATAGAAACAACCGAATCTACACCGAGAAAATTTCTAAGAGTCAAGCCACTGCCCATTCCACTCAACAGCCCCCAACCACAACCTCCCCCAATGCCACCACATACAAACCTTCTCAGTCAACCACATCCTACCCCCCCCCTACACCTCGTCCAAACCCAAAACCCAAGAAATCTACCCCAACACCACTTATCCTCATGACCACAAATGAAAAACAGAATAACAGCCCCTCCTCACCACAGCACCCAACGCAAACAAACACAACAAACAAACACTAATGGAACACCCCACAACAACCAGCAACCCATCATGATGCTCACCACACGGCGCCCACCCCTACTCAGGGATCCAACCCCCAGCCATTACCTACCACAATCACAACAAGCCCAACAAACAACCACACACCATACGACGACAACAAGGACCCTCTTCCTTGGGAACAGGAATGAAGAGGGAGTTAAGGAAGGATGGTACATATAGCAATGAGATAAACCTTAATTAGCAAGCTCTGCTGGTGTGTTATGGTTGCCGACAATAACACCCCATCTTATTGTGTGGTGGTAGCGACAAGAAGAGTGCAAGCCTCAATGGATAAGAACATGGATGCATGTGTGCTTCAAAAAAAAAAGGGTAAGAGAGGGCTTAATAATTAGTACCAGCATAACTCATTGCCTTCTTTCTAATTTAAGCCATTTGTTACAACCCCCCTCTCCCCCCACGTGGCACCCCCAGATTAACAATGGGTATGTGTTTGATTTTTTAAATACAGTTTCAGGGCAGTGATGCCATCATCATTAATACAATTCTTGCAATGAAATTTATTGAGTGAGAGGATCATATCTCACACACCCTGATATCTTCCCACCCCCAAATACACATGCCTTCGTTTTGTTTCTCGATCATTCATCTCTCTTACTATTACAATCAGTTACATACGGGATGTTTTATCACTGAAAGAGTGCCAGATGATGTGGCTCTCCGGATCATTGCTGGGCCAATTGCACTCATCTCTTGTGCAATAATCAATAGCAGGCCTGGTTACACCTTGTTGATTATTTTTAAAGTAACACCCACAACTGCTACATCAAATACAACATCTACATAGCAGTACCTTTTAATTTATAACTCAACATGTCAGTAAGAATAGGATTCACCTATCAGCGCACTGCAGCAAACATCTTAGGAAATGCTACAGTAGCTAGCTACATATTGAAGGAGAGTGAGAATAAAGAGGGAGGAGAGACATTACTACATACATGTAAGTACACTTAGCTATAGGTTAAAATGAAATGACCATCCCCTGGGATATATTCCCTATACATGTACATAATAAAATAAAGGAATAGCCCATTGCTACATGTGCAGCCATTTCTTGAGCTAGCGGCATGACTGAAACCTGCAAATTTGATCTCTAGTTATCGTCAAATGCACATCGGTTCACTTACACCCAGATACCAGTTAAATGACTCCAATTAGTTTTTATTCATATCATTTTACACACATGCCGTTCATTTATATGCAGTATCTCATCATTTACTAGTCAATGCAATGCATATGAATGAACACATCGATGGAACACAAAATTCAGAACAAAAAAAAATTATCATTGTTTATGACTGAATTGGGAAATAACAGTATAGTATGTTTGAAAGACTTTCTCTTTCTTGCAACACTCCATTCGCTTATATGTGTGTATAAGTAGAAGAGGAAATCTGCTGATGAAGTACTCGAGAAAACCTTCTGGAATACTTCCAAGTGATTCTTTGACCTCCTCTGATAGTTCTTGGTAGTGATGTTTCTAAAATACAATAACTATTACCTTAACACTAAATTTACACAGGGCAAATAACACATGTTATACATGTACATGCAGGAATCAAAACACTTAGACATCTATTCTACTATGTAAACAAAAAATACACACAATAATTACTTGCAAGTATCAATAACCATTTTGCTGCATTATTCCACAAGCTGTTTGTGCACGTTGACATGTAGTGACGATAACTAAGTACCTGATCTGATGAACTCGGTACATTTATTAGCATGCTACATTTTTTCTTAAAAATGTAAAAATAACTACCACATCAATTATGATTTCTTGGACAATACTCACTAATAAATTGTGCGCAGGTATAGCAACTAGGCCCCTATTGATGCAAAGAAGGGTAGTTGTACATTCTTTTAAAGGTTTCGCAAAAACTCCCTATCAGATTAGACAATTTGCTGTATACATGTATTTAATATATGTACATGTAGATAGGTGTGGAGTTATGAGTAAATCAAAAACTTCTCTATTGCGAAAGTGATTGGTGGTATGCAGGATTAGTGGTGCAAAAAGCAAGGAAACAAGGTACAGTGAGGTTTGGTAAGACCCTACAACTCACAGTCCTGAATTTGCAAATGAAGATTGTTATAGTTGTAGGATCCTACCAAACCTCACTTTAACATACTGTACCTTGTTTCCTTGCTTTTTGCACCACCAACCCTACATACCACCAATCACTTTCTCGATAGAGAAGTTATTTACTTGTTCCCCTAATTTTTTTCTCTGCCAGGAGTGTTCAATAAATGGCTTAGTGTATTCGCTGCAATATATAGCACACTTAGAATCGTCTTATCTTATTAATCTGAATAGGCCTCCTTCGTACATGCCATGCAGCTCTTTATTAATAGGCCTAACTTTGTTCTTTGGTTAAACTCAGAGTTCTCATTGTTAACGAGCCGTTTTCTTTGGCTTGTCACCTTTGCTGAATTAGAACTGCTTGTTGCATCTTTCAAACATTTCTGCAGCTGCGTATGTTAATTGTGCGTAGCCTGGCAACAGTGTACCATCAAACTGCATATCGCTAGCTAGGCAACCGAGAATTTCCACCCATAATGAATTGCACCTGCCTGAGTTACGTCACAGTATTTCATCATCACTAACAACTGTAGGATTTATTTGGATGAAAGGGCAAGTTTGGAAACACTTTGAAGCTAATCTCGCCTTCTTATGACATCCCCGTCGCGAGTTACATGTATACATTTTTACGTGATGAATGGAAGAACAAAAATTAAATGGCGGAATTTAGGTGGCGACTTGTCACTCTACGTAAACAGCCCTGTTTAGCGAAGCTCACATTATTTGTGCATAGTTGTCATATTTTTGATGGATTACATGTATATGCGAGCTGGCGAGTAAAGGCAACGCCTTGTTACCATCACAGCTGATACAATTGCATTGAAACATGGACCTAATATTAGGTCCACACCCACTATAAATATTAATAACCTAGAAACATGTCAAATCTAGTAACACATGTAATCAGCAAACACATTTCACAATATCTAGGATTTCATGGTACAACTGTGTGCAGTGAAGCATGTCCATGTATACTACGTGTATGCGCATATTTATGCTATCCAGCTTGCAGCTCACAATGAACATATTTGGGATCGAAAAGAAGTTGCATATTGTAAGTGCACAGCTAAGCAAAAACCTCACGCGCACTGTCCATGTGATGGCTGCAAAGGTAATACTGTGTCTCGATCAACTGAACGTACAGTGTAGGCATTGGGAGAATACTTTGCAAGTAGCAGCGCTCTAGCACTTTTTAATTTAGCGAATCTGACTTGACTGCATATTTACAATGTGTTGATTTGTAGCTTGTGATGTTGGCAACGCTCTTGCGGATAGTGAAGTCTTAGTCGAACACAACGACTACCATTGTCCAATTGTAGCTGACGATCAATATCATGGTGAAACATCAGGTGACACAGATGTACATGTATATGCAGCAGATTTGGAACAAATCAAACCTGTTCCTGTTTTGGATTCTTCTGGTCATTGTTCCACTCCTTATTCAGCTGTTACCACTACAACTGATAATGAAATTGAAATCGATGAAGATATGGAAGAGCAAAGGAAGATTGAAAACGATGTTCTAGAAGCTATTCTTTAATGCTTTGATGATCCACAATGATTTTTCTACGTCGCAAGCACATTATATGTGTGTGCTAAACAATGGTAGGGACCTAGAGTCTAAACTTTTGGGTTACTGGCCTAAATCATGGCAAGCAGTCAAGCTATTGAAGGTGAAAGGATATAAGGAACCCATGAGGTATGACATATGCCTGAACAGAGAACATCTACCTGTTTACGATATTATTGATTCCTCTAGACATGAATTTAGTCACATTTGCACCTGCACAGGAGTTGCCATAAAAAGGCCCAATAGATTTTAGATTTCTGTGTCTTCACAATAAGATAATAAGATGACACAGCAACCCATTGTTTGGTAAAAAGATGACGACACATTGGAATGAAAGATAACACTGGTAAGTAATTTGAAGAGCGAAATATGGGATGGGTCGCTGTATAAGGAGCTATCATGGTCTTGAAATCCAAACGCTAAATTGATTGTGTCTGTCTTCTGTCCTTCATGCAAAAAAAATGTGAGCTGCGGAATTATAAAAGAAGGCTTACATCTGGCATCAACAGATACATGTACAACTCCAGACATCATTGATCACTTATCTATTGAATGTCTTTGATTGTTATACACGGCACCAAATGTCAACAGGGGTGATCCCAAAAATATAACACTCATAGGTCATTCGGATGGATGGCAGCCCTTTTCTACATTTGGCAAGCATAGTTGTGGTAAGCATATTTTAATTAATGCATAGAAATCCAGCAATTTTCTCAAAAGGTGTGTCAATAGCAACAATGAAAAAAGAGGGTCACTGTAAAGTGGATGAAGTATATTTTTGTATATTATTTCCACAAAAATGGCCCTTCGTTTATAATTATAAAATCTTATAAAATTGCTATGTATTTGAATTTGTAATAACTTCCGAACGGTTAAGGCTATCAACTTCCTATTGTCAACACTTCATACCACACCATTTCTCTACGGTAAAATACATTTTGGGGTCATGCACTTGCTCCGTGCCAGAATTGCAACGTCCGATACCCCACCGGGTTCAAACCCAACATAACTTTCTGTAGGAGTTATGAAATCGCTTCAAATTCAGTTTGTAGGTGGAGAGGTCCTATACCTATCGATTTGTTCTGTTCGTTGATTTTTATGCCATCCGTTACGGAGATACAGTTGAACAAACTACGTGCCCATTTTCGCGCTCGATTTGCGCCAATGATTTGGGCAAATTGCGTTCTGCTCAATGTATGGGGAGGCGGGGATTATAACATTGGCGCGAATCAAGCGGGAAAACGTGCACGTAATTTGTTCAACTGAATCTCAGTAACGGATGGCATAAAAATTAACGAACAGAACAAATCGATAGGTATAGGACCTCTCCACCTACAAACCAAATTTGAAGCGATTTCATAACTCCTACAGAATGTTATGTTGAGTTTGAACCCGGTGGGGTATCAGACGTTGCAATTCTGGCACGGAACAAGTGCAAGACCCCAAAATGTATTTTACCATAGAGAAATGGTGTGGTATAAGGTGTTGAAAATAGGAAGTTGATAGCCTTAATCGTTCGGAAGTTATTACGATTCAAATGCAAAGCGATTTTATAAGATTTTATAATTATAAACGAAGGGCCATTTTCGTGGAAACTGTCCCATATATATATATATATATATATATATATATATATATATATATATATATATATATATATATATATATATATATATATATATATATATATATATTACTTGATCCAAATACTGGTAGAGAAATTAGACGATCTATTTATAAGAGATAATTGTAAATGCAAATTTTTCAACCACACTTTATATTAATTGTTTGGACTGGAACACGGGTGTTTCATTGCATTGAAAAGATGGACATTAGATCTCGTCCCCATACTTCACGATACAAGATTTAATGGAGACCTCATTATAGCATAGCATTGGAATGTGGGCTCTCTTGTACAATCGGTTTAAGGTAAGCTTTATACACATGAAAATATGGGTTAAGCATCCTTCGAGGATTACAGACATACCAGCGTTATGGTATTTGTGTGCATGTACGCCACGATATCGAGCCTGGACTGATAGTGCTCCAATTGGAGTTATTATCTTCGAAAAATGTTTTTTCTTTTTTTGCCTGACAAGTGATCTATAAACTTATACGAGAGTATACAACAGTGTTGCCTCTACCTATTCTTACTATCTCTGTTGTTAGACACATTTTCTGTGAGACGTACGAAGGCTCTGAATATGGCAGTTATTGTTAACATGGCGGAGCGCTTCATTGATTCACGGATAAATCTACCAGTATTCAGCGTACTATCGTAACATTAAATGAAATCAATGCCATGAGTATATCTGAACAAGGTTCAGTTCTAGTCTTCGCGCTTTCTTTTTATCGTTCTTATTGGCATTAAGAGTACTGTAGGACACACATTCAGGTGATGCTCTTGCATGATGCATTTTAGCCACTGCACTTTGTTTGATACGTCCTATACAATTTTTTTGAAATGGGCATGTATGGCTTCAGTGCCTTGTTCTCCCATTAGTCCAAGTCCAGCATTGTATGTACTCATCCACTCGACGTGATGATGTGCATTTCCAGTATATGCATTTTAATTGTCCTCTTTGTTCCAGGGAAAGCTAAGTCGCAGTAGCTAAAAAATTCTTGTACTGCAATTTTTTTTGGGCCTTTGTCACTCGCATTAAAGTCAGTGGCTGTAAAAGATGAGAAATGCCATAGCCAGCAGGCCTTAAATTACCTACTGGACCATGTATGCTCTGCAGGCCTATTGCCTACTTGGTGTGTGCTCTGCAGGCCTTGGCTACTTGGTGTGTGCTCTGTAGGCCTTGGCTACTGGGTGTGTGCTCTGTAGGCCTTGCCTACTGGCATGGGCGCCCCCAGCTTTTCTGGAAGGGGGATAGGGCAAGGGAGTGCCATTTGACAGCCACGAATACGTTGTCCACTTTCGGCTGATTCAACCCGTGGGGGGGGGGGGGGGGGGGGGGGGGGGGGGGGGTGTTTGCTGTCCACTTTGGCGTGGTTCAACCAGGGGTGGGGGGTGGGGGTGGAGGTGGGGGGGTGCTGGTGCTGTCCCCTTTCGGCCCATTCAATCAGTGGGGGGGGGTGCTGGTGCTGTCCCCTTTTAGCCCATTCAATCAGTAGGGGGGGGGGGGGGGGGCGCATGTATGTTAACTTTTGTTATAAGGGTGCCATTCAGTCCCAAAGGGGGGGGGGGGGGGGGCCATGGCCCCCCCTGCCCCCACCCTGGGGATGCCCATGACTGGGTGTATATGCTCTGCAGGTCTTGCCTACTTGGTGGGTGCTCTGCAGGTGCTCTGCAAGCCTTGCCTATGGTGCTATTGTAGGGTCCTTTTTACCACACATGATCTTTGGAGGTGCAATGGTCTTTATATGAAGAAGCAAAGCACTTATCCTGATGCCTGGTGGTCGCCCTGGTGTTCTTGCCTGTTTTAAGTGGATCCACGAGTGTACACATGTATGGCTTATACATGTATGTGCATGTATTTGTGTATGTGCATATATGATTAACCCTATGAGGTCATGTGAATATGCTTACCTTGCATGTGCATGTACTGGGACAGTGTAGGGACCAATTGTAAAGCTTTACCATTTTCAGTTGAAAGCTTCACTAAAAAGGTAGCACTGCTATATGTTGTCTCTTGATGACCAGCAGAGGTTTTTTTAATCATCTATCTCCACATACGCTGCATAAAAGGTGTACTTTGGCATTGCGGAATATCCATTGCTGTACTGTTCATTCACGTGACTTCAATTATTCATGACTAAACAAACTAAAAGTAACCGTTTTGTTCTCTCACCAGAAAATGCGTCTAAGCATGAACTATACACGTATAGAATGTGCAATGATTCCTCTTTACGGAAAGGTAAGTTTCATGCCCAACAGTCAGGCGTTTTTTCGAGAAAAATTGGTTGCCGTTCGAGCGTTTCAAAGTAAGCCATAATATGACCGTTACCTGCGCGGAGTTAGTAGGCAGGAAAATAAAAGCTTAATATAATAGCATTATTTATTGATAGCTTTTTGTGATTAAAATAGATTTTAGAATATAAACCACATTTTAATGAGCTCCTTCATTCGTCGGAACACTAAGAGTACCGTAAATGTAATACATTTCTAACTTAAAAACCTAATGTCCATCTCGAAACAGCCGTGGGAGATTACCCTGCTCAGCAGAAGTGGGAAAGTTTATTCAAGGTGGAATCCAACCCTGCAGGTGGTGCGATGTAGTTGCAAAGCTTACAAGTACACTCTGCAGTTGCCTTATACTAGGTCGTTTATTCATTACCAGGCACACAACAACCAGACAGCAATCACTATTATTATGGTAAGAATATATACATGTACATGTAGCTGTTGAGGATCAACCATCAGTATGTGCCAAAATGGCAAGAGATTGTGAGTTTACTGGGCTTGCTGTCTTACATCGCCTTTATGCGACATAAGGCTTCAATGTTCTCAAAGATATGGTTTCTGATGCTATGCATGATGTCATTGTGAACATAATTTTTCATCATCTTAAAAAATATACTTTAAACTAGGACAAGGCAAATGTTGAAGAGCGGTTAGAAGCAATGCCATGGACATCAGTAACAAATACATGTACCTTCGCCTTGCTAGTGTAATTTTATTTTGTTTTTATACTTATTTAGAATTCAAAGTTTTCAGTGACCATTCAGAGGGGGAATGCAGCTTCTGTTTTGGGAACTTTGCCTCCAACCCGGTCCGTGTACTTTTCCACAATTTAATTTCTCCTATTTCTATTTACACACGGAGGGCTTTTTGGGCTCGATTGTCAATGTTGCACGTGATCGAATTCAATTTGTGGCCTAAATCCAGTGCGCTGCAAAGTATTGAAAAATGAAAAATGAAGTACCGTCGTCTTTATCAATATAATGAAAAATGCTCCATCTGCAACGGAATAATGGTCTGGAAGCAGTACCGACCTGTTTCCAATGACCGGAATCGACCGCTTTGCGCGGAACACGTACCCTGTAGGCGTGTGTTACCTATTTATAGCGTTCTGTATCGTGGTGTTTACCTGATGCTACAAACAGTATACTAATTTAGAGTGTGCGCGTGCGTTGGTGAAGATTAATAGTGTGTTTCTCTAGTCTTTACCCACCTATACTATCGCCAGTCAGCGTCTGGCGTATGGAAACATGTGCATATCTATTATGTGACCAAATGTTACAGTTTAGCCATAGATTAAACCTTATGGAACCCTTCCTCCTCATCCTCCCTCCCTCCCTCTTCCACGTACTCCCTATCTACCCCTGCCTTTCTATAAAGTGTGTACAACAACAGCACTGATAATTCTAAGATGGTTGCACAAGGTCAGAGTACCTTATCAGGTTGCCATGGTAACTAATAAGAACAATATGAGGGAGTAGAAGGTCACATAGATATCTTTTCATGGGCTTTGAATGGGTTGTCAACTGTTGTCATGTATCCTGTACTGCTTGCTTACTAATGTTGTCATTTCTTGCACAGCTCTCTAATGTGATGAATTTATTAGTATGTATTTTATGTCAAGGCACACAAGTTTAGTGCAAGAAGGCATGCATGCTGCATGCTGTGCATGTGATGTATGGTGTATGTGCATGTATGTACATGTATGTTATTGTATGTATGTATGTATGTATGTATGTGTGTATGTATGTATGTATGTATGTATGTATGTATGTATGTATGTATGTGAAATCAACAATAGAATTTCTAAAGCTGCTAAGCAGTTCAGCGCATTGAAATGCAAGGTTTGGTATAATGCCAACTTATCAAAACTCACCAAGCTTGCAGTCTTCAATGCCACAGTAATACCTGCACTATTGTATGGCGCGGAAACCTGGCCCACTACAGCACACCTCGTACGTCGTGTTAATTCATTTTTGTTGGCTTGTCTTAGACAGGGTTTAAGTATAAATCCCTTGCATCATATTCCTGACACTACTGTTCTTGCAAGGTCCCACCTACAACATGCCTCTACTCTTATCTCCATAGCTAGGCTACGATGGCTGGGTCATGTCTACAGAATGGAGGACAACAGGCTTCCTAAAAAAATACTTTTTGGGGAAATTTCATCTGCAAAGCGCCCACAACATAAACCAAAACTAAGATGGAGGGACTGTGTTTCAAAAGACCTCTCCTCTTTTGGTCTCTCCAACAACTGGCAATCTATTGCAGTATTGAGGTCACAGTGGAGAACCTCGCTTTTTAATGGTGCGGCCTTAATGGAAGCAAAGCTTAATGAGAAGGCTAGGATGTTGCGAGACTGCCACAAGGGTGCATCCTCCCTACAGCATGGCTGCTATTGTTCTATCTGTAATAAAGGTTTCACTAGTGAGAAATATCTGAGAAGTCATAACACCCAAAAACATGGTCAACATGCAAGGGCTACCCACCCTCTCACCCACCCTCCAAGGGCTACTCACCCTCCTAGTGACTTTTCATGCCCTGTCCCTCTATGTTCCTTTACTTCAAACTCTATAAAAGGCATTAAGATACATCAACACCACAAACACAAGGAACAAGCTGGTGAAGCATCTACCAACCAGTACACCCAATCTGTGCTGTGCCCAGCCTCAGATTGCCACTTCAGGTCTACATGCGCTAAAGGAGTTAAAATCCATCTCCGTAAAACACATTCTTGGTCAAAAGCAGATGTAGATGCCGTAGAACTTTGAATGTTGTTAGCTTGGTGATATATGTGTTCTCAACTATGTCTAGTCTCTTCCTCCAAACGTTGTATAATGCGATGGCATATTATATATTATTATTATTATTATTATGTATGTATGTATGTACGTATGTACGTACATGTATCCATGCATACCTACATGTACACATCCATAACATAATAGCTGTATGTAAGTGCATGTATTGCCCTTTGTGCTAAATATAGTCGGTCCCACAGCCGATCATCCGCCACCTAGGCCATATTCCTGTGATATCCTCGGTCCCCACCCAGGTAGCTGTAGGTGCCTATTGCCTCCGGATGCTATGGGCATGAGAGTTCTACTCTCACGCCGATATAGGACCGACTACGTCAGCCCATAGCCTTATATCACAGCACACCCCGCCCGCTGACACATGGGTGAGGCTGGCTAGGAGTCCCCTACCCGGGTAACCCAGGTATCCCGCTTGTTGTAGGCCTGTCACATGAGGCTATGGGAGCGACTAAATAAAATTTATACATTGTATACATGTATTATAGAAATACAAGAAAACCTATTAAATCTACATTACCCACCAAACACTCCAAATGTAAAGGCAAAACACCATAAGAGGATCACCATTGCATTTGCTCTGACAAGGTTCAGACACTCACAGACAGAAACACACACACACACACACACACACACACACACACACACACACACACATAATTCATATAGTAACTGTCCACCTTATGAATGATACTGATGTACACATGTACAGATTGTTCTGAATGCTCCCGCCACATGCCTCCCATGGTATGTACCCTCCCCCCCTTCTCAGATCACATGATGATTGGTGTGCACACCAACTTCTAATAATAGTACATGATAGGCTTTACACATTTACCAGCAACAAACATACTCACCACAATCAGGCTTACAATTACTCACACTACTACAGCAATCATAAACTACACACAAGGCTGGGCAGGGGGGGTCAATCTGGAGATACACCCACATCTCCTTATGGAAAAACCCCTGACGAAAAACGTCTAGCAGGAAAAAATCCACCATACATGTTGGAGAAAAAGCCTCTAACTAGCACTGCCCAGTAACATACAACTTAGAACACTTTCTACAAACAGTCCAACAGCTGCCACCTTCTCTGTGCCAGGGATCATCTGCCATCAGTCAAGGAATCTGCTCTTGTGATAAGACACATATGCTACCATTTGGCACCAAACAAAGCACAACCAAATAAAATAGAATTACTGGTGCCTACAAGTGCTATGTATGCACGAACGCTTAGACTGAACAACTGCCTCCAGCTACTGCTTTTACCTGGGCTGCCAGCTGCCACTTACAGCTGGCACCGCCAATAACCAAGCACAACCCCACCATTGTACACACCATCCTCGGTCATTACCATGCGTACCGGCCCTACTTAGGTGGGAGCTCATTTTCTGTCTACTTTAATACTTTCAGATCACAGGAAAGTGTATATTTCTTCATTCAATAAATGGATGGTGTATAATAGCTGCTTCTCATCCTAGTTTTATAATTATCCTAAGTTACCAATTTTCAGTTCCATGTACATCCCATATTCATTTGACAAAAACTGCTAAGACTGCAAGTCCCTTTGCGTGGAACATTATTTTTAACAGCACATGACATTGTAATTTGTTTTTGGGTTTACTACATGTAGTTTTTTTTTCCTTGTGATGAAGACAATGTCATCCTGACCTTGCCTGCATGCACACACATAAAAGCTTAGGGTACTGGTTTAAAGTAGATAAATTTTACTGATGTTAACCTGGTTAGTCAATTTCATACGAAAGAGGTGTATTACACTGTATGTATGCATGCATCTGTCCATCCATTCACCCATCCACTTCACACAACACACACATGCATAAGTACTGTACATATGTTCACAGATATACATACATACATACACATACATACATACACACACACACACACACATACATACATACAAACATACATACATACACACATACTTACACACACATACATCACATATGCATCACATGCCTTCTTGCACTAAATATAATATACTCGTGTGCCTTGACAGAAAATACATACATACTAAAAATTAATCACATTAGAGAGCTGTACATGTTGCATGCAAGAAATGACAACCGCATTAGTAAGTAGTACGGATACATGACATGAACTGGAACAGTTGACTACCCAGAGACAGATCATCCTTTCCACCATGTACTAATGAAGTGCAGTTTTCTCACCCCTATGAAAAGATACGTATGTGACCTTCCACTCCCTCATATAGTTCTTATTAGTTACCATGGCAACCTGATAAGGTACTCTGACCTTGTACAACCATCTTAGAATTATCAGTGCTATTGTTGTACGTACTATATACACGGACGCTGACTGGCAATTGAATAGATGGGTAGAGACTTATTATTAATCTTTGACACCAACACACACACACATTCTAAATAGTATACTGTTTGTAGCATCAGGTACACACCACGATTATGACGATACAGAACACAACGATGTATAAATAGGTACACATGCTTACAGGGCATACGTATTCCGTGCAGAGGGGCCGATTCCGGACATTGGAGACAGGTCGGCACTGCTTCCAGACCATTATTCCATTGCAGATGGAGCTCTGTTCATTATATTGATAAAGCCGACATTTTATTTGGTTGTTCTTTGTTTGGTGCCAAATGGTGGCATATGTGTCTTAACACAAGAGCAGATTCCTTGACTGATGGCAAATGATCCCTGGCACAGAGGTGGCAGCTGTTGGACTGTTTGTAGAATGTATTTTAAGTTGTATGTGGCTGGGCAGTGCTACATGTAGTTAGAGGCTTTTCTCCAACATGTATGGTGGATTTTTTCTTGCTAAACGTTTTTCATCAGGGGTTTTTCCATAAGGAGATATGTGGGCTCATCTCCAGATTGAGCCCCCTGCCCAGCCTTGTGTGTAGTTTATGATTGCTGTAGTAGTGTGAGTAATTGTAAGCCTGATTGTGGTGAGTATGTTTGTTGCTGGTAAATGTGTAAAGCCTATCATGTACTATTATTAGGAGTTGGTGTGCACAGTTGATATGGCACCAATCATCATGTGATCTGAGAAGGGGGGGAAGGGTATTTACCATAGAAGGCTTGTGGCAGGAGCATTCAGAACAATCTGTACAACAGTATCATTCATAAGGTGGACAGTTACTATATGAATTGTATGTGTGTGTTTCTGTCTGTCAGTGTCTGAACCTTGTCAGAGCAAATGCAATGGTGATCCTCTTAAGGTGTTTTGCCTTTACATTTGGAGTGTTTGGTGGGTATTGTAGATTAAATAGGTTTTCTTAATAATTTTTATTTAGCATAAATGGCAAGATTGGCACAGTACAAGCACTTACATACAGCTATTATGTGTATGTGTGGATGTATACATGTAGGTATATATGTATGTATATATGTATGTATGTATGCATGTATGTATGTATGCATGTATGTATGTATGTATGTATGTATGTGTATGTGTGCGTGTATGTATGTGTGTGCATGCGTGTATGTATGTATGTATGTATGTATGTATGTATGTATGTATGTATGTATGTATGTGTATGTGTACATGTATGTATGTGTGCGCGTGTATGAATGTATGTATGTATGTATGTATGATGTATATGTGTATGTATGTATGTGTGTGTATGTATGTGTGTGCGTGTATGTATGTATGTATGATGTATGTGTGTATGTGTGCGTGTATGTATTTGTGTGCGTGTATGTATGTATGATGTATGTGTGTATGTATGTGTGCGTGTATGTATGTGTCTGTATGTATGTGTGCGTGTATGTATGTGTGTGTGTGTATGTATGTGTGTGCGTGTATGTATGTATGTATGATGTATGTGTGTATGTATGTGTGTATGTATGTATGCGTGTATGTATGTGTGTGCATGTATGTATGTGTGTGCGTGTATGTATGTATGTATGATGTATGTGTGTATGTATGTATGTATGTATGTGTGCGTGTATGTATGTGTGTGCGTGTATGTATGTGTGTGCGTGTATGTATGTATGTGTGTGCGTGTATGTATGTATGTGTGTGCGTGTATGTATGTATGTGTGTGCGTGTATGTATGTGTGTGCGTGTATGTATGTATGTATGTATGATGTATGTGTACGTACGTATGTATGTATGTATGTATGTATGTGTGCGTGTATGTATGTGTGTGCGTGTATGTATGTATGTATGTGTGCGTGTATGTATGTGTGTGCGTGTATGTGTGTGTATGTATGTATGTATGTATGTATGTGTGTATGTATGTATGTATGTATGTATGTATGTATGTGTGCGTGTATGTGTGTGCGTGTATGTATGTGTGTATGTATGTATGTATGTGTGTATGTATGTATGTATGTATGTATGTATGTATGTATGTATGTATGTATGTATGTATGTATGTATGTATGTATGTGCATGGTAATGCATGTCTAGATCTTATCAAGAGTTTATGTTCCATAGTAACATGTACTAAAATCTATTGCAAGATATGGACAAATGATATGCAATATGAATGCTTCTGTACAGTATTACAGGGTAACAATTAAATGTATGTGCACAGTGTTTAGGGGCTGTTGACAGAACCAGGATTAGTACATAAATAATTTGACCTGAAGTAGGGCCCCATGGTTATAGTGTCCTCTGCTTAGGCACATCCTTGATATCTACTAACAAGTACCAGATGAACAGGCCAGTTCCAGTGCATATTAATTACACTGCAAGCCAAGTACTGCAGGTTAACCAGTTAGTCCATTTCACAAGAAAGGGGTGTATTTGTTATCATGCATGGATACACAATGTGTGCATGCATCCATCCATCCATATTCATCCACCCACCTACACGCATTTACATATAAATACGCATAGATACATACACACATACTACATACAACATAGATAACACTGTGTGATGCATGCATGCCTTCTTGCGCTACATATAACATATCCTCGTGTGCCTTGAAAGAAAATACTTATATCATTTCTTTTTAACATTACAGAGCTGCACATGGTGCATGCAAGAAATGACAACATTAGTAAGTAGTACCGATATATGACATATTCAAAGCCCAGACAGATCATCCTTTGCACCATGTACTAATGAAGTGCAGTTTTCTCACCCCATGAAAAGATACTTATATGTTGTATCTACACTTCCACCTCCCTCTCATACAATGTATTGTTCTTATTAGTTACCATGGCAACTAGGTACAGCGCTTTGTACTTGTGCAACCACCTTAGAATTGTCAGTGCTGTTGTTGTACAGTTTTTAGATCTAGGTGGAAAAGCCGGCAGGGAGGGGAAGGGAGGGAGAGGGTGGGAGGGCGAGGAGGAAGTGTTCTGTAAGGTCATAAGGTGCATAAGCTAAACTGTCACATTTGTCCACAGTATCACATATGCACGTTTAGTTTGTATGCCATTAAATAGGATGCTGACCGGCGATTGAATATTTTAGCTACACTGTACGTAAAGACTAGAGAAACACACACTATTAATCTTCACAACACACACGCACACACACATATACTGTTTGTAGCATCAGGTAAACACCACGATACAGAACGCTATAAATAGGTAACACACGCCTACAGGGTACGTGTTCCGCGCAAAGCGTTCGATTCCGGTCATTGGAGACAGGTCGGTACTGCTTCCAGACCATTATTCCGTTGCAGATGGAGCATTTTTCATTATATTGATAAAGACGACGGTACTTCATTTTTCATTTTTCAATACTTTGCGGCGCACTGGATAAAGGCCACAAATTGAATTCGATCACGTGCAACATTGACAATCGAGCCCAAAAGGCCCTCCGTGTATAAATACATGTAGAAATAGGAGAAATTAAATTGTGGAAAAGTACACGGACCCAACCCTTTCCCCTCCTTTGAATAATGATGTTTAGATTTTTATTTTGTATTCTTCTATAATGATACATGTGAAAACAAAATAAAAAAATAAAAAATAAATAATAAATAATAAATAAATAAAAATAAAAAATTCAAAGATCGTAGGCTGCTAACATCAATAATAAAATGCTTTGATTTTTGGAAAGCTGAAGATTTTCTAAAATCTTGTTATCAGGCCGCATCAGAGTACATTATTGGTGGGGTTCTATCAGACTCTTTTTATCACGCTTGGGTACTACATGTACTTGTTCAAATAACAGAAATGATGTTCGGAACTGGGCGAAAAGGCTTTTCTGCAGATGATGATATTGTCCTACTTAAACACTTAATCTTAATGTCTATTGTCCTGAATGTCCACCCAGGGGTACAATTGGACACCCGGGTGGACAGCAAAAAAAGTTTTTGCCGTTCAATCACGGAAGGGACCTACAGTGGCATTTAACGGTACTGGCTTATAGTACAAGTCTTTTCAGGATTGGGCCGAGATAAGTAAGGCTTAAATCCTTTCGGTACTCGTAAAATGACCTATGCTAGCGGACCTATCAATTACACTATCCATTACACTCCGACCGATCCGCACGGAGCGTAATTGATACGTGTAGGTCCGCTAGCACAGCTTGTTCTACACCAAAAGGATTTAAGCATTGTTTATCTCGGCCCAATCCTGAAAAGACTTGTACTATAAGCCAGTACCGTTAATTGCCACTAGGTCCCTTCCGTGACCAAATGGCAATAACTTTTTTTGCTGTCCACCCGGGTATACAATTGTATCCCCGGGTGGACATTCAGGACAATAGACATTAAGGCATAATATGAAGCAGAATGTTGTGTGATAACACTCCATAATCTATTGCACTTTCCAGAATATATTGAACGGTTTTCTAGTCCAGATAACTATTGGTGCTTCTCATTTGAAAGAGCAGTCAACAAAAATATGGAATCTACATTTGCTGAATCAGAGTGCAGAAGAGAGTTTCTCAAATGTTATAGAATGTCTGATAATGATCACCTTATCAATTGATTGCTCCAGTAAGTGATTAAAAAAATTAAATGTGCTAATTCAATATTGCCATGCATGCTGGCTTACACAACATTCATATTTGAAGGTACATGTAGCAAGGACCCTGAATTTGACCTCATTAAAGTGAGGTTGAGGTACATGTAATGTATACCCTAGAGAAACACCTTAGCTTTGATGCCTGAAGTTTTGTGTATAAGGCTGAATGTCCACAATGACACATGCATATTGCACCATTTTAATTGTACCTTAAGTAGAACTACATGTATGTAAATACATGTACTGTAAACCAATCATAACAATATTTTTACTAGGTACATGTACATGCAAACACATGTAGTATTTCAGAAGCAAGAAAACTATCCAAGCAAATCCCAGATGCTAATAATATCCTTGAGGGTAGAAAAAGAATCATCAAAGTATCTCCAGCTGAAAACAATCACATGGAAAAAAACGCGTCAAATCTTATTTGATTGTGAGAACGATTGATATATTTCGTTTACTTACGATTTGAAATCAATTAAGATTCTAGATCACACGAATGATTTCGTGCTCAAATTTTTTATCTGTTTTTGAATTCGCACAGATTTTTAATCCTTTGGCAAATCTAGTGAAGATTTTCTACAAAATTATGCTTGGAAAACGTGAACCAAATCCTGTTTGATAATGGGCTGGATTTTTCACATGATAGTTTCAGATTGGTAATGAATGAGTGATTTTAAGAAATAGGATTATCAACACGCAAGTGAGCTCAAAAGTATATAAAACTTTAAGATCAGAAAACACAGAAGTGCTTGAATTAGAATCCATCGTTGCATTAGCGCATATAGTTGTAGATGCTGTTTCTGGTACTGTAGCCTCACTTTCCACACTGTAAATTATCCGACGTCTTCGTACAGTTGAGTACGAAAAGGTATAACGTCGCTTGCACCTTGCACAATCGCACGAATGGAGAAACTATTTCTTAGGCCTTTTATTTTGCTTGGGTATCGTATTGTAAAAAGGCGGGATTGCAAGCTCATTAAATGTGCATTTATGCATTGTGAAACGTGACTGACACATGTATGCTGACTCAAAGTTTTTGCAATGCATGCACATGTGCATGCAATGCATGCACATGTGCAATGTCTGTCCAAACGCCTTGAAAGTCGGTTGGTGATTGGTCTGCTTTAAGGACGCATGTAAGGGAATTGGAAGATAAGCACACCTTGCTCGTGAACGTCTTCGACCGTATTGATGAGATCAATAAGACCGTGAATGCATGAACTCAAAACTACGAGGGATGGTACATGTAAGCTAGTTGTTTTTAAAGTGGTATTGTATAGATGAATTCATGCTTTTTTATAGTCAGCACATCGAACTCGGATCGCAGGCGAAGTGACTCCCCACAAGCAAGAGACGTTGTACCCTTGGTTAGTATACATGCCGGCAATGAGCTGAGCATGCTTAACAACTACATGTAATATCAATACAGTTTTAGAGCAATGGTTGCAATGTTGGCCATTTCAAATTACAATGTATGCAAGGGCATTTTTTTTCCCCACCAGTAAACCCTGAATCATACATGTAGATACATGTACATCATACATACTACATATACATGTACATGTACAACATGAATGTATGCCTGAGCAGATAACACAAATCACTGTCTACCTTCAAACTACAAGTGAAAATTCAAAACTACATGTACACCAGTAGATGTACAATGTACGGTACATGTAAATTTACCTTATTCCGCATGGCTCTTAATAAGTCTCGTAAGGAAGCTCCATGATACGTTCGAAATCGTCGCAAATCTATGAATAGAACCACACTTTACTGTACATGTATGTTTAATGTACATGTACATGTACATGTATGTATGGGTCAAAAACATAACCTGCATGCATATGAATACACACATGTATTTACCATTTCTCAATTCCTCTCCAATGACAGTTTTCCAATCCCTACCTACAACATTAATAGCACCCTGTTCCAGCGACCGTACAACAAAGGATGTCACTGCCTCTTTTTCAATCCTATCGCTTACATCCTGCAAGAATGCTAGCTGCTTTTCCTTTGTCCAAAAAAGGCAGTGAGACAACACTTCCTGAACAGTTGGTCTGATAAATATAAGGCAACTTTTGACATCAGAGCAATACATGTACATGTATGTATTGCATGTCAGTAGTAACATCAGACACAAATGAATAAAATGCAATCGAAATCTAAGCAAGCAGGTTCGTTCCACATATAGGATTTGTACCGTACCATGGAGGTCATATAAAACATGACCCACATACACTGCATGTAATGAATGCACACACAAGTACTCACCTAAATAAAAAGTTGTGACTGATCATAGAAGCTATAAGATCTTGTGCAACGTATCTGTCTGCAAAATTATAAACATTACAAATGAAGAAAAACAAAACAGTGAGACACAAGTAACCACACATGCCATCCACACATTAACTGATAAAACTCAATGGCCTTTCTATATATAGAATACTGCTATATAGAATAGTATTCTATATATAGAATACTGCTGCCAGAAATCAGGAGTACAGCATGGATGGATTCTGTAGTATGTATTGTACACACACTAACTCACCACGTCCAGTAAGTGCTGACAGAGCTGAGTTGTCTGCATCAATATTAGCTTGCCTCCTCAAAGGTGGCCCAAAGGGGTGCTCTCCATTAGTCAGAACATAGTGAAAGATGCATCCCAATGAGAAAATATCCACAGCATTAGTCTGAAGCAGAATAGACAAAGTGCTCACATAATTTAATACACATGTACAAGTACATGTACATGTACATGTATGTAAGTAAACCGCAAATTAGAATAAAATTTGTTCAAACAGTTGTGGTAAAGTCTACAATAGAAACAATAAGAACATCCAAAACATACAAGTTATGCAACACTTGGAGCTACATTTAAGGTACATGTACATCACAAACAATAACATGAAAATCAACGTATAATATTTAGGCATCAAGCAGACATGTTACATGTACATCAAGCTACAAAAAATTTAAGGATTTGAGGCCGCAATTAAGGCTTAAATTTTTTTATATATTCATAACTTTATAAATATTACAGACCTACATTATTTAGCAAATCTACAGTTTGTACCTGCCTGAAATTGCTTTATGTACAATGTAGGTACACTGTTATAAATTTGTAAATAAAAGCACGCAATCCTGTGTTCCCTTACTCTTTATAAATGTGTACATTGATTTTGTGTACGAATCCTACATCACAAAATTACAATTAAAATTTTATATCTTGTTTTACTCAAACCTCATTGTGTCTGGGAGAGCGTTTCACATGCACATGTACATGTATGAGACAAAACAAAAATGAAGAGCAGTAAGGCTCAATGACAAGCTCCACTTCTATGGCTACCAAAGCTGATTAAACCTGTTGTGCTTCAAAAGATACAATGATCTGAATCATATTTTTTCATGTCCAGAAGGAGAAACCTATTTTTATAGGTTCGACTGAAAGAGCACATGAGTGTTACCTCTGTTGTCTAGGTTTCTAAGCGTCGGAAGTTTTACTATATCGTACATGTAGGTATTCAACGGCTGTATTCAAATGCGCTCACCAAAGTCCAATTGATTCTACAGTACATGTACATTGGCAATAGTGGGATTGGGTGTTTAGCTAATCATATTCCCAACACTCCAATCTAATCCTACAAAGAACCTAATAACTTATGTTCTCATGTCTTGATACATCACATACATGTACATGCACATGTACATGTACATATACATGTACATACATGTACACTGTACATCTGCATAAATGATACTTGTGCTCAATATACATATACAAATGTAGATAGTTCCTAAGGTACATGTAATTATTCAACTGGCAGTAACATTTTATCTACAGTTATGACTTAC
Source organism: Spongilla lacustris (assembly GCA_949361645.1). Taxonomy (NCBI): domain Eukaryota; kingdom Metazoa; phylum Porifera; class Demospongiae; order Spongillida; family Spongillidae; genus Spongilla; species Spongilla lacustris. Next base: position 3,919,797 of record OX442430.1, read on the forward strand.
AACTCGGCCATCATTTCTTAATGATTCCGGAGCAATCCACCCCTCAGTACCCATGACTCCTGACTTTGCAGTAAAAGATGCTTTTCCTTGTGGAAGCTTGCGACACAAACCAAAATCAGATATTAGCACTCTTGCACCTTTCACAGTCATTGACAATAAAATGTTCTGTGGCTTTAGGTCCCGGTGGACTGGAATTAAAGATACGAATTCAAACATTTAAGGTCTGACTTTAGGGTACTAACCAATTCCCAGAGCATGAAGATGCAACAGACCAGTAGTTGCTTGATAGAGAAGGTTAAGGGGTTCCAGCATCCAGTGCTTATAGACTGAGCTTGAAACATACTGAGCATGTACATGTAGCATGTGTAAATAATAATCCTTAATGTACATGTACTGTACATGTACCGGTACAATGTGGCAAATTTAAATGTAGATGTATGTTTCGTTTGCAGCCTTTACAGACATTCTCGAATTGACCAAAACTCTTACAGATATATACAGCTAGACGGAAATCTGTACTTAAGGGTGGCATGGGTCCCAAGCAGTTCAGCAGACAAGGCAAAAGTTTAGCCAAATACAATGTACATGTACATGTACCTTCTTAATACTACTCCACAATGCCTGAGTACCATACATACATGTATCAACAACAAGCATTAACAAGCAGCTGAACAAATTTATCTTACAATAACATCATCAATTAGCACAAGGTTAGGGTTACATGTACCTCATACAGAGTAGTTTGACAAAGTTCCAGTGCAATATACGTAAAAACAGTATCCTGCTCCTGGAATTGAATATGAAATACAAATACAGATAACATTTACTGTTCATGTACATGTAAATAGAAAGAAAAAAATTGCACATGCAGATAAATCTTACCATACAGAAATATCTCACTACGTTTGGATGACAATCTGATTCCCGAAGAAGAGCTACCTACATGTACATGTGCATGTAAAAGAGCTGAATAAAAAATGTTACATGTATGTACTTGCATTTACTCTAATGCTGTCCAAAAAGAAGAGTGAAAAAAAACTAAGTGAGGTCGCCATCAACATTATGTTAAGTTGCATAGCTTCTTGAGAGCATTCTACAACATGTATAACTTCTCTTTGCATGGGGAAAGAAGGGGGGGGTATTAAACAAGTGACTTCTACAAACTGCATGATTAAATGGCAATATTGTCTACATTAAATAGCAAATCAATTCTGCTTACTGGGCTAAAAGAAATCAATACTTCATCACAATTCCTTTTTTATAAAATTGAAACTCATTGCCACCAATTGTGAGTGCCCAGTAAATGCTATGCAGTACCAGCATAACACATAGACACCTGTACAACATGTACATTGTGTACAAGTAATTTAACTGTACATAAGCAATTTTAAAATTTCATGTATTGGAATTACCTCCTTTTCTGCAAGTTCAAAACACTCAGGTAATAATCTTTTTATCGCAACTGGTCGTTGATCAAAGATTCCACTGTTGAAGAGGTGTGAATTGTACAATATACATGTACAACTACACTCTGTAAGTATACTAACCTGTAAACAACAGTACCATGGCTTCCATAGCCTATAACATCTTGCAAAGAAAACCTGATTTTTCCTACAGTCATTGCTGCTGGGGAAAAAATATACAATACCATAATATTGCAAATATATGTACATGTATATGTTATTTTTTTGCAATCAAGAATTCCAGGCAACCATCTTTAGTATCATGCAGTGTTCCAAGCCTGGAGCTTCTAAAATACATCAGACTGTTGGTTTCTTCTCCCAAACTCAGCTGTACAACCTTAATGTCATATGCAGTTGGGACAAAGAGAACGACCAACTTGGCAATGCCTAATGCTTGGCAGACCGGATTTTAACACTCAACCATGACTACCTTACACAACTTAATTTATAATTATGTGGGACAGTTTCCGCGAAAACTTCTTATGTTTTAAAACATTACTGTGTTATAAAAATGCTTCATGTTTGAGTCACTATATCTCCCGAACGGTTAAAGCTATGGACTTCCTCTTTTCAACACTACATACTACACCATTTCTCTATATTACATATTACAATTTGGAATCTTGCACGTGCTCCTTGCCAATATTGCAACATTCAATACCCCACGCCATGGGTTTAGGTTGGAGTAATCAAATCACTTCAAATTTATTTTGTAGGTAGAGAGGTCCTATACATGTATCTATTGATTTGTTCTGTTCGTTAATGTTTATATAATCCACTACGGAGATACATGTACAGTTGAACAAACTACATTGTACACTGTATGTGCACTTTTTCCCACTTAATTCACGGTAGTGTTCTAATCCCCGACTCCCCATACATCGAGTGGGACACAATTTACCCAAACCATTGGCGCAATAAAAATGTGCACCTAGTTTGTTCAACTGTATCTTTGTAACGGATGACACAAAAATTAACAAACAGATCAAATCAATAGCTGCAAGACCTATCTACCCATAAACCGGATTTGAAGCGATTTGAACATTCCTATTGAAAGTTATGGCGGGTTTGAACCTGGTTGGTTATCGAACGTTGCAATACTGGCACGGAGCAAGTGCAAGACTCCAAAATGTACAATGTACATGTAAACAAAACAAAAAATGGTTCTAAGCCAGTTTTTATAATGCACGTTTCTTGTAAGGAATTGTACGTGCCCCAATTTCTTTTATGGGTAGAAAAGGCCAGTCCTCATTTACAAATGTATGCTTTAAAGATTTCTCTACATACATGTATCATAGAAGACCAGTTTGACTACGACAAATTTATACTGAAATCTTAAAAATCAAGATTTCTAGGTACCTAAAAAAAAATCAAGAGTCGACGTTTCCAATGGTTGTGGCTTACCACATATACAATGTACATGTACATGTGTATGTTCACACTTAGGAAGTACCGATAAAATAAAATTGAGCTCTATAACTACGTGTACACCACTTAAATTAAATGGCTTCAAACTGCAGTTATAGATACATGTGTATACATTCTATGAAATTGCCTTCAATTATTCAGTATACATGTGTATATGTAATTTACACGTTTAAATTACATTTATATAAAAATAAATCCTTGCAAACTGAATGTGAAAATCCAATAGAAGTTATTTTTTTAGAATCTCTACAGTCTACAATGGCAAATAATTAAGTTTACATGTACATTGTAAATGAATTCTATGGCTATTATACATGTACATATCTTTGTACAGAATTTCAAAGTGAGTAATGCTATTAAAAGGTATTATGCTTAGACATAATGTGTGAATCTTACATATACATGTAAACAGTATGCAAAGCATTTAAAGATATGCACATAAGTATATGTACATGTACATACATGCAGTATTTGTTCGTCCAAGGGAACTGCCAGGTTTGATTTCAGCAATAGTATCGCAACTTAAAGACTTATCATTAGTGGGTATCTCTGAAGAAGCTGAAGAAACACTTGAATTTTGTAAGCCCTCGTGACGTTGCTAGGAAAATGTACATGCGTAATCAAATATGCATAGAATGTGACATTATAAAATTAAGTAGACTACATGCACATATGATTATGCTTGTAGCACTGCAAATATACATGTACCTGTTTTCCATTAGATAACCTTGTAACTACAAGAGCTATGACAGCTGCAATCAGTGCAGAACCAATCACTGTGATAAAAGGCACGATAAGAACATGACGAGAAGTGTCTATGTTGACCAATTGTGGAGAGTTATAATCAACATTAGCCACTCCAGCAATGTTTGTATTTTTATCAATATAATTTGCTTCTTGCCCCACCAAAGCAGGTACCATGTTGGGGACACTGTAGTGCTTCCACATATCTATATACCAGTCATGATCCATAATAGGTGTAAAATAAACCGATGAGCGACTTGGGAGACAAAAGTGCCCAAGACTATATTGTCCTTGTCTTTCTGTTTCTGATAGTGCAGTAGTTGGCTTTGCTCCAGGACCCTCTAGCAACGGAACTGTTACAGTCTGCAGATGAAAAAATATATAAACTCCGAGACAGAAAAATACACATGTACACTGTACATGTAAATCTTATCAATAGTGGACCGCTCTATGGTAAAATACATTTAGGGGTCTTGCACTTGCTCCATGTCAGTAATGCAATATCCGATACCCCAATGGGTTCAAACTCGCCATAATGTTTGGTAGGAATAATCAAATCGCTTCAAATACAGTTTGCAGATAGAGAGATCTATTAGCCATTGGTTGTTAGTTAATTATTATGCCATCCATTATGGAGACGCAGTTGAACAAACTATGTGCTCATTTTCGCACACAATTCGTGCCAATCATTTAGGCAAATTGCATCCCACTCAATGTATGGGGAGGCGGGGATTATAGCATTGGCACAAATCAAGCGGGAAAACGTGTACATACAATGTACATGTACATGTAGTTTGTTCAGCTGTATCTCCATTATGGATGGCACAAAAAGTAACAAACAGAACATCCTAATAGCTGAGGGACCTCTCTAACTACAATTCGTATTTGAAGCGATTTGATTACTCCTACCGAAAGTTATGGTGAGTTTGACCCGGTGAGGTATCGGACGTTGCAATACTGGCATGGAACAAGTACAAGACACAGGTCTGAAATTGTATTTTACCATAGAGAAATGGTGTCTGGTATGAAGTATTAAAAATAGGAAGTTGGTAGCTGTAACCATTGGGAAGTTAAATGATCGAAACGCAAAGGATTTTAATAACATTTTTTATATGTATCATCATTTTCTCAGAAACTGTCATTATCGACTACCTATTTTCAACAGATACAATGTACATGTTACATGTACATGTACATATGTACATGTGCATTTAGTACACCATTTGTCTATGGTTATATTTTGAAGTCTACACTAATTCCATGTTACACGTAGAATCATGATGTCTACAGGGATCAAAACTTCCAGCAGGTTCAATTCTCTTCCAAATTAGTTCACATGTCTAAGTCCTGAAGGAATTGATTTGTACTGCCTACGCTTATGTCATCCATTTAGGAGACGCAGCTGCACAACAAACTACATTACCACTGAGTTCATGCCGCTGGTGTAGGCAAACCTCACCCCAATCAATGTTGAAGCAGGGAAAAATTTGTATGTAGTTTATTCAACAGCATCTCCATAAAATTAAAAAATAAACAGCCTTCATTTTTATACATCACTAATTTGCTTGTTGCCGCTTTGCTTGCAGTATATACAATCTAGGAAAATTAACCACAAACAGTTGCTACATGCTCTAATAATGCAGGCTTAAATTGTGATGTAAAGAAAGTAAACATTAATCTTTAATGAAAGAAATCTGAATTAACAAAAACGAATTACTTCCAGACAAATTATATACCATTTTAGAGGCATCCAAAAGCTCCAACATTTTAATAATAACTTGTCGAATTTATTAATAAATTCAAACCACTAAATCTAGATACAATGGCCCCTAAATTAAGAACATTGCTAAAATCAAAAAATCAAGATTTCAATTTTGAATAACTTCTGAATGGAAGGAGTTAATTACATAGAGGTTGCAGCTTTTAAATGTACATGTAACTACCCATCCTCATTTATTAAAATTAATTGAAATGTGAATAGGGGTCTTGAGACTTTTATCACTAATAAAACTTCATAAAACAACACAAACAACATCCTTTGATAGTATTGCACTCCTGCTAAGAAGAAAAAAATAACCATACTTCACCATGCAAGTATACAACAACAAAAAAAAAACATAAACTCAACAGATATTACATGTATATACATGTATATAAACAGGGGACAATTTTGCACTAAATAATTTTAAAGTAAATTCAAGCTATTGCCTAAAGTAAGGTAAATTTAATCCATTGGGTATCAGACTTCACAATTATAAAGTAAAGTCCGTATATACCCGAAAGGTCATACATATGTCAAAGTATGAGAAGTTACAGTTGCAAAACCAATAAAACAATGAAAAGTATTCCCAGAGAGGGCAATAGTGATTTTAAACAACTACCCTACATGCACATGTGTATATGCATTGCAAATTTTTCACTAGGACTTGTCAATGCCGCTATCAGTACCAGCACAACCACTCTCCCCCTACGTGCCAGACATCTTGTCAAATGTCATAATTGATTGGTCAAATGTCATAATTGATCGGAAATGGTCAGGTCCAATGTCTGGCCATTATTATAAGCACTGCCAAAGAACAGAGAAATGTTATACAGTTTGATCCATGGGATATTAAGTCGATATTTACGTACGGTGATTCAAACATAAAGTATTTCTATTTCTATACATACATAAATATGACACTATTTTCTTGGAAACCTCCTCCCAATGAATTCATTTCTTCACCAGTTGCAATTGATAATTTACCTCATGATTTACTACTGATTCATCTGCGAATGAGTCCAAAGCATAGAGCTGACCATGCTGACTTCCAATAAAAAGGGATTGCCTAAAATGTGTTGTACATACATGTAAAAAAATGCATAGAAAAGTGGTTTCAAACCCACTGAAGATTGGCATCTACTGATCTTGCTATTGCACGCTTATCAATTTGAGTTAAAGCTTCTGTGGCAATGCTTGAAATTATCAGTTTCCGAAGAATGCCATTTTCAAGATTGAAAGCAGCAACCACAGGGGAGCTATATGAGTGTTTCCAAATATACTGACCTGAACATAAGACAGAAAATGCATGTACATGTACTATGTAAAGTTTTTCTACACGCAGTGCTTAAATACATGTACATGTACATGTACATGATGTACATGTACATGATGTACATGTACATGTACATTGTGCATGTGCAGTATATGTACAAATAAAAAGGTTAACTGAGTATCTCAGTGTGAAACCACAAATACAAAGTCACAAAATAGGTACATGCGTCATATTTACATGTACATACATGTACCTGGGGTACCTAAACCGCAGTCAATAATGGCATAGAAACACATTGCATATTTAAACAGTACAGTGTACCTGTCAAAGCATCCACTGATACAACTGACCCATCAGAGTTTGAGCACAAGTAAAGTGTATCTGAGAAAAAAAAAGTTAACATCATGAGTTAATGCACACAATCACTTGAGCAAACGTACCTTGAGAAGACTGATCAGCAGAAGAGTGCGGACAATACTGGAAATAAGTGGCATTCCATCTGTGGCGCAAGACTGCATATGTTATAGTCATGCAGTTTCATAAAACATACCTTTGTTGTTTTGTAGCAGTGTCATAAACCGTCACCGTATATGCTAAACATAAACAAATCTATTATATTCATGTATAACAAAATTGAGCTTGGTGCATGGTGTCCCAAACATGATGTAATTAATGTACAAATGTACAAATCAATGAGTTGACAACAAAGCTACATGTACATGTAGCTTTAAGATGTTTTCAAACCTATTGATCTTCCAAGATTTATTTTTTGCTTGCAAAAGCTACATGTACATGTATTCAATACATAAAAGCACAATTCTACTCACCAGAGCGCCCAATATATAGAGGGTTTTCATCCACATCTGCAGCTAAGTGACTTGATGACCAACCATCAGTACTAAATGTATGAAGTTTAGAGCCTGTGTCAGAGTTCACAACTATCCATATGTCCTGTTTACGAGCTACAACATAGTTACATGTATATCTAATATTACAGTCGCAATACCATGGCTAATGCGCAAACCTGTATACAGAAGCCCATCACTGCTTTGTGTTGGTGAAAGATGAACCAGCTGTGGTATTGTCATCGGAAGTCTCTAAATAACATTACATAAATATATAAAGTATCGATAGCAACTACTAATGTTCAGCACCAACACACTTCAAACTTGCCCCCTTGTTTTGCCAACGCATACAGACTGCCATCTTTTGGATTTGGTATTAAAAAAATCCTGTAAAAAAAAAAAAAACATTAAGACATCATTCATATTACCTTTTGTTTATACAGTAGCTAATGTTAATCAATGCAGAGAGACAAGTGTATTGGGTACATATATGGTATGTAAATGTGTGTGTGTGCGGTGGTATGTATACATGTGTATGTGGTGATTCACTAGCAACAATAAATGGTGCACTCACACTGACATACCCATCTGGTGAAGCCTCCATTGATACAAGCAGCAAGGGATCTGTAGAAAATAAACAAAAATACCTTCAACATCATGTGTAAATCTATGTCGATGGAAAAATTAAACAGGACACTTAGAATATTAGCTTGAGAAGTAAACAAATGAAGCACTGCACATGCTAAATTCTCATACGCTCCATTATTAGGGCTTTATGCATAAATGCACCTTGAGAAGTTCCTTGCCTTTTATACCACCCCTAAACATTACTCTCCTTCAAAAAGGGTGTATCTTCACTGAACACTCTGATCAACAACTAACACTAATGCTCATATTACTACTGTCATTTTTCACCCAACTACATGTACATGTAGTACTTAGTTTTAATATCATATGTTGTCACAATAAAATGTGTCATCTTTCATATTGGCCACCAGGCAACGATACCTCTTCCAAATAGTAAATTTTATCCCACACATATAATTTACCAAACCATTTCAATTATGGTGTCTTACTGATGGTGTTATACCAAATCTACCAAGCCCAATACCCGCAATGCTCCAAACATGTACATGTGTATAAATTCCTGTAGAATCATCCAAATCACTTCAAATCAGTATAAATAAATGCAGGAGGGTCCATTACTTACATTATTAATTTGCTCAGACAACGCACAATTTGTACAAGCAGTTTAGATGGATCTCATCTTATTCAAAGTGCATGGGTGAAATGTGCATAATGGTAACTGATTTGGAAATAATGTCAGGATCTTCTTATTGCTTCCAATTATGTTGGTCAATATACACATATATTTGAGCTCAAAATTTTTTTTTTTTAACCCTAGGGGATAAATTATATCCCATACAGGTATGTGAGCAAGGAGCCAAAATAAGATATTTAGTTCACTATTGACAGATAATAGTACTACATGTACATGCACATGATATGTTTGTTTTCAGAAAGGTAAACATAGTACACCAGAAAAAGGGATATCTTATTGTTACATGACATATGACTTTTCTTCATATCATCATTATGGGACCAATTCTCTGGCCTACATTTGTTGTTCACCCTGCATCTAATGCAGCAGATTCACAATTCACATATTTTTGTTCCAAATAATCCTGTCACCACCTCTAAATACGAACTGCTGATTAAGTAGTAGTGTAAGGTTATTATATCTGCATATCAGGCCTCTTTTAATTTACTCAAGATATATATGTAAAGCATACCCATCTGCAGCATGATGATATAATATTGTTCACACAACACAATATTAAATGTAACAATGAAGTAGTATGATTTAACGTACCTTCCTTTAAAGTCCACATCACTTCACCCGAACTCTTCCGCACACAAATCAGAGATCCATCTAATGCAGCAAGCAACAAGTGCTGCTCCCTTGTTGAAACTATGTCATGTTGCTACAGTAGGTCAATTTAGTCCATTTAAATATTACAGGATGAGGTTCAGAAAAATGATAATGCAAAACGAATTCAAAACTGATAGTGCATGCGCAGATAATGGACATTGTGAAAAGTAACAAATCCACACATGCGTACTGACTTCTACTGTGGTGTAAGAAAGCTTCCTACTGATAGTGACAATATAACTAAGGTACTGAACATTACGCAAGAATTTTAATACTAATAATAGACATGCGGGTGTCACCAAAAGAGTATTAGGCCTAGTATATTAAATTAATTTATGGTATTCATTTAATGATGACATGAACCACTGATCGTGTGTGGTGTGCATATCGCAACGAAGGCTATTACATGCATACGAACCCTACAAAGACGCAAGCTAAACGCTACATTTTACTTACAAATCGGTTCGTGTGTATCATGGGGGAAAAAACCAAACAATTAATTATCGGAGAACACAAACTCACGCCTGAGAGCTCTGGAATAAGGAACAACAGTGACATAAAAACGGCGACCCTGGTCAATATCATTGCGGTCAATTATTAAAATCAATAGTCGTCACGTGAATCATTTGTAACGTAGCAACGTTCAAACATTCGAATTCGTGCTGAGATATGTCTAAAGGGAAAAAGAATGCAAAGCTCCCATCTGCTGGTGGCGGAGGTTGGGATGAAGCACTGGTTAAAGACGAAGTAGCGGATGTGAGTTTGCATTGAAAACTAAATTCAACTTTTGATATTATATCACTATATATTACAGACCAGTTGGGATTTCTACTTGCTAATTGTCGTATCAGAACATCCATATGCGGATGACCATGTACAAGTGCTAAAGCATGCTATTGAGACTGGTCTACGAAAAAAGTTCATTGTATTCGATAAAGAGACACTACTTCAGAAGGTACACGATATTTACAATACTTTAAAAATTTTAACAATGCATATTTAAAGTCATTATTATTATTATTATAGCCATTTATAGGACTACTCACATGCCAGAAACAACAAAAACGTCACGACCAATGAAGGTCCAGCTCTTGACAGCAGAGCTCTTGCACATTACAAATTAAAATTACTAATTAGTACAAATGCATAACACAAGAAATAATAATATGCATGAACAGATACATGCATAATATGCAAGGCTCACCAGACAAGCTCCATCATCAGTACCTTCTCCATTTGATTCGAGGACCCAAGTTAGGTGCCCTCAAAATGGCAAAAGCTCTCTCTTCTGGATATGATTTTTCTGTTTAATAGCCACATGTACATGTGTACTTTTTCATCAAGGAATTTAATAATTATATTATAATCATAATGTAATAATATATATTGTATTTGTTGCTGCCAGTATCATATCACTTGCATATCCATATCTTTGAATTGTGTAATGTAAGAAGAGATGAGTGTCAGTTGATCAATATCAATTGATACCCACTGTAGATGATTTGGATTTAAAAGCTCTACTGTTAAATTATCTCAAAACCAATTTCCCATTCCCTGAATGAGATTCTACTGCAGTAGTTAATTAACATACATATGTTGTGGATGTTATTTCTACTGCATCTTTTCATGCATTCTCTTTTACATAAACATGTAGGCTGGTGAAGATTTAAAAACTGTAGCTTCTGCTGGTCGGGGAGGTGGTGGAGGAAAAAGTAAATTAGGCTCTGCAATGCAGGATCGTCCAATGTATGCTGAGGTGAGTATTTGTATATATTCAAATTGTACAACACCTTTGTTATAGAACGATATTTACAGGTGTGTGAGCATGTTGTAAATGCCATTGGTTCTGGTGAAGGAGTTCCAGTATCATTGTTAGCTAGATTTATCAAATATTGTCTAATCAAGAGGAAAAAGGCAGACTTCAGTACAGAAGCACTAAAAAAGGTGAGCAGCAGAGATGTGTATGCAACTGATCACAATTCTATTAGGACACACATATTGTATACTATTAAATAGAAGAGCCTAGTCACATACATGTAGATCTGTCATTTGTTTATCAGCAAATACATGTACCTACATGTACATTTACTGTGTAGGCTACAATATGTTAATAAATGAGTGGTAGTCCTTGCAATTACTTCCAATTTGTTGTCACTGATAATACATGAAGTGACTATGAACTTGCTCCTTTATTTCCTTCCATCCCTTTTTAATATGAAACTATGCAGCGCATAATCAAGCACTATAGTTTCATATGCATTTGACCATTTCAGGATTGGTGGATTGTAATTTCTGGCAGATTGGTATTAGAAAAGATCAAAACTTTTAAGGGTGACAAATCGAATGACCCCAGGTCCTAATAAATTTGGTGGAACAATAGTAAATGTATATCATCCTAACCCTTGAAAGATTGGAGTCAATGATGGTGAATTGTCTTGTACCAGTAAACAACTACATTGTATTATTTATTGATTATTGTGACACCGGTAAACAATACATGTACATGTACATTAAATGCACGTGTACATGTATTCTATAATTTGCATCTATGTGTGATTTTAGGAAGTTGTAGCTCAAAGTACGGATACAAAAAGTGCCAAGAAAGGAGCTGGAGGAGCTGTGAAGTCTGCAAAGAAGGGGAAAGCAACGCCTGCAATTGAAGAAGATACATTTCCATTACCAGTAAAACCACCAACCACCATGAAAAAGAGAGGAGAAGAGGAGGATAATGTCAAGTATATTGGTAAGTAGTCGCTATATTTATTCAAACTCTCTCGGCTGCTTTCCAGAGTTAAACTAATTTAACCTTGGCATGTTAATACTCAACCTCTTTTCCTCCCAAATGCTTTTAAAATGCATTTCAGGTTTAGCTGAAATTTTAACTACCTGAATTTAATACAATACTTCAGCTACATGTAGATATACTTAAGTACATGTATCTTTTAAAAGCAAATATAAGATATCATTTTTAAGTACCTAATATTCAAACCAACAAGCTACATTGAACATGTAACACATTTTTGATTGACTTGGAGCTTTAATAACCATCAACAGAATACATGTATTCAGCTCATTTAACTGCTCTAACTTGATGCTCGATGCATATGTGATGTACATGTATACTATTATTATTCACGTGACCTATCCAGCAGAGCTCTAGAATTTATACCAGGCCTAGCCTATATGAGGCTGAGCAGTGTGTGCAAATTTTGTATAGATGCATGTGTGTGTGCTGTTTGCATGTAGATGCATGTATGTGTGTGTCTATGTAAAAGAAGCCAATGCATAAATGTGATACTCCCATTACATCATGGGCCCTGGTACTGTGTTAGCTGCTGGCCTGTGATTATGCCTTAGTGTGGCCTGATGCATATTAAACGACCACCCACTGGTTCTCATGAGGTGAACTTCAGCTTGTCATGGCATGCTGCATTCTTAATGCCATGCAGGTGTCGCAAAACTAGAGCCTTGAAAGATTGTGTCTTGATGGCCTCACGTTTTGTTGATACATGTACATGTACATGTACATGTAAGCTGAACTTTCTGCGCTCAGTCTGCATCAGTTGATTCTTAAAGGCTTGGTCAAAGAATAGGATTTCATCAAACACCCGGGGGGGGGTTTTTGGTCCAAGAAAATATAATTAGATGTCCTACTAACACCTTACCCTTGCACCTAACATCACACCAGCCTCACCTCATCCTCACACCTCATTCATCCTCACACCTCACTCACCCTCACACCTTCCTCCACTCACACCTCACTCATCCTCACACCTTCCTCCACTCACACCTCACTCATCCTCACACCTCACTCATCCTCACACCTCCCTCATCCTCGCAACCTCGCACATCCTCACACCTCACCACTCATCCTCACCTTCCTCCACTCACACCTCACTCATCCTCACCTCACACCCTCACTGCCACCTCATACCCTCACTCATCCCACCTCACACCCTCACTCATCCACACCACACCAGTCTGACCTCACCCATCCTCACACCCTCACAACCTCACTCATCCTCACACCCTCACTCATCCTCACACCCTCCTCATCATCACACCCTCACTCATCCTCACACCCTCACTCATCCTCACTCATCCTCACACTCTCACTCATCCTCACACCCTCACATGTCCTCACTCATCCTTTATACTTATAGAGTGTTACCCCACCCACCTTGTCAATTTGATAACCACAGAAGCCATGTTTATGATTATTTCATGTGTCCCCAACCCATACCCAACCATTTGTATTCTGTGAGGTCCAAAGAATATAAGGCACTGCAGAAATATACAAATTTATCGCTTCTCGGCCTCTTGGCTAAGATCAAGTAGAAATAACTACGGGTGATCCCTGGAAGTTTTCTACTTGGTCTGGCCACGGTTCTCAACTGTTACTTGTCATCCTATTTGTCATCGTTCCCCGCTGCTTCGACAGATTATCTACCTTTCTGCTCGTCCTGCGCGACAAACTACCCTCTTACAAACGAGGAAAACGAGAACCGGGAGGTCGAGGGAATAAGCGCCAAGTTACGATTAATACGGTTTTTTTTTCCCTAACTGCAGTAGGGTTTTTTTCCTGGGGACGAGGGTGTGTGTCCGCCCCCCCAAATAAACACTTCCAGACACCGTAACTTGTTTTTCTTGCCAGAAATGGCATCACCTCTCCCCACACAAGCGGAGACATGGGAAAGACTTTTTCCATTACCCTCTGCACTAAAGTGTCCACGATGTTCCACATGCATGTGGAACGAAACGTCGTACGCTCGCCATGTACGACAACACTACCCCACCCCCCCTGTGGTGAAGTGGGTATGCGACGTGTGCCGTGCACCTTTTGACACCAAACAAGCGGTAGCACAACACTACCGCTCTCACAGCTCCGAAGACCCCGTTTCTCCTGGCCACACCTCCCAATCATCTCCTACCGACCCTACTAGCAGGCTTACACCGACGAACAACTACTCCTGCGAATACTGCGAGAACTCCTTCCCAACAAGGATAGGCCTTAGGAACCACGAACGAGCACGCCATCAGGCGCTAGTCTCAGCCTCGCTCTCCAGGGCGGTCTCTGCTTTGACGGACACGCGCAGACCATCCACTCAATGGTCGGACGAGGAAGTGGCGAAATTCCTCGCAGCGGTCAACAAGTACGGCCTTAAACACACGTCACTGATCGCTCAATTCATCGGTACGCGCACCGCTACCCAAGTGACATATTTTAAGGCAGCTTACAAAAAACGTCACCCTATCTGGGCCATGAGGCACCTCCTTCCGGTAAAAGTCAAAACAACTAACCAAGGCACGCAATCCTCCCCTTCGACATCCCCAAGCAGCTCACCCTCCATGAGCTCATCGTCAAGATCTCCAACCCTCCCAACCCAAAGGAGTCACCTATCTACCCCTAGCCCACAACTGCCTACCTTGGAAGAGGCCACTCCAACCACCTCGCCGGAGTGCCCGCCCACCATACAACCTACTATCTCTCTTCAATCCCGGGCCTCTCTACAGCTCGCTGACCAGGCACTTCGATTACTGAAAGCCCCACCCACCACCTCCCCCCCCAGAACTCAGGAGCCTTCCTCTACACCCCCCAGTACCCACCCTGAAGCCCCATCATCAGCTGTCAGACTACATCCAACCCGTTCCCCAACACCAACCCACTCTCCCCTTCCGCGACATGGCCCAGACCCCGCTGAAAGGGACTACAGCAATGGCTCACCCTTGGCCTACATCACGCCCCGAGCCACTACCCAGTCAACAGCACCCCCCATCAGCCTGGCCTTACATGACCTAGTTGCCTCCATCAGAAAAGAGGTGGAACTGGGTTGCAAGACCAACCCAAGACGAAGGAGGGACCAGGGCCACCTCTCCTCACCCTCAACGACTGGAGAAATCTCTCCTCCACCCCCTCCTCAACCAAGAACTCCCTCCCCACCCTGTGACAGCCCAACTACTACCCCACATCACCCCAAGGCCTCCTCGAGATCCATGAGTCATTCCTCTCCCTCTACAGCTGAACAACCATCTCCTCCTCCATCAAGTCAGTGGGCCCCCCCCCCACCCCCCCACTTGCCATATGGCCCGCCAGCGGTAATTACACAGCCTTCCCTGGGTGGGTTGCACATCACAACCACACACGTCCCTCGAATAGCCCCCACCCCATCCACAAACAATATGAGGGAGGGCAGGTCTGTAGGCCCCTATAATTGGTATGGTCCCAGTTGGTTAACCAAGCATCCACCCCTCATAGACCAGAACAGAAGTATGGGGCCATGCCCACCACTAGGAAACTGGGTGGGATGGGGGGAGGGTCCCAGAGGTAAAGGGAAGGAGACACCTTCTAGGCCCCCTATCACTACTTCGGCCCGTCCCGTGCTAAGGGGGAGTAGGATCCGAGGGCCCACTGGGCCACTCACGGGTAACAACAACAGGGGGGGCCTTGTACCTACAACTGGACAACCAAGTAGAGGGTTCAACCAGCCTTATACTTCTAATGGGCCTCATCGACACAGAGTAATCCAACCAGGCAGTGGGGAGTCATTAACCCAACCCAACCCTAGTGTCAACCACCTGGGGATAGATGGCGGTGTCCAGCCTGGTGGTGGGGGTGGACCTGAGGATGCTTTGTTCCCCCGGGGTCCCCTCTCCATGAACCCTAACGACAATACAGCCCCAGTGAAGCTGTTCTCCAAACTCCTCCCCTACACCGAGCGCCTTCTCTCTGACACGGAATGGTCCCAGTGGTGTTCGCTACTGGACTGCTGGACCCAGGGCTTCTCCAAATGGTTCTCGGATAGATCCAAACCGCCCACACCAACACCCCAAGCGGCCTGGGCGCGCAGACAACAGGACAGGAGACCAAACGAAAGACGCCCAAACACCCAACAGGACAGGTCCCAAACAAGAAACCGTGCCATAACACGTATGGTCGCAGTGCAGAAGGCCTACCGACAGAATCCAAAGCGCTGCATGGCAATGTTGCGAAAATCTCCTCCACCAGTGCGTTGCAACATTCCCATCGCAACAGTTGAGACATATTTCTTAGCCAAGCAGAATGTGGCCGACCCCAGCGTCCCCATGGAACCCCCACCATTCCAATTGTGGCAGGACACAACTCCCACTGACCTGCTAGAGGTACCCATCACCAGCCAAGAGGTACTAACCACACTGAGGAGAACAAACCTAAACTCTGCCCCGGGTCCAGACCGCCTGCCATACGCTGCATGGAAGAGGCTTGAACCAATCCCAAACATCGTAACCAGCATCCTGAACACGTGCAGGATCAATGCCAAGATACCACCCTCTTGGAAAGGCTCAAATACAATCTTGATCCACAAAGGTGACAGCGTCAACCATCTCGACAATTGGAGGCCCATCGCACTCCAAAACACTCTGTACAAAGTGTACGCCTCAATAATAGCTCGACGCTTATCAACCTGGGCCATCAGCAACAACATTGTCAGTCCCTCTCAGAAGGGCTTCCTTCCAGTAGAAGGCTGCCTGGAGCATGGATTTGTCCTGAAAAGTGTCCTGCAGGACTCACGCCGCAACAAGAGGGAGGCCTGCATAGCCTGGTTAGACTTAAAGGACGCCTTTGGCTCAGTTCCCCACCCTGTCCTCCTGGAAACCCTGCGTCTCGCTGGCCTCCAAGGTAGCACTCTAGATGTCATCAAAGACATATACACCAATTCAACAACTTCAGTTAAAACATCTTCGGCCACATCCACCCCAATCATCTGCCGAAGAGGAGTGAAACAAGGATGCCCCCTCAGCCCTATCCTCTTTGACCTCATCATTGAGGTCATTATAAGAGCAATGGACAGGGTCCCAAAGGCAGGCTACCGAATCGCCCACTCCACAGTCAGGTCGCTCACATACGCTGACGACCTGTGTGCATTTGCCTCATCCCCCGCCATCATGCAACAGATGCTGACAGGGGCCCAGAACGCGGCAACATGGGCAGGTCTGACATTCAACCCCCGCAAATGTGCAATCCTCTCCATTGTCCGTGGGAGCGGCAAAAGGCAAAGAGTGGATAGACCCCAACCCTCCATCTCAGGAGAACCAGTACCAACTCTCCCATGGGATGGGCAGTACAAATATTTGGGGTGCACAAGAGGAGCTGACCCAAACTCCGACCTAACCCAGGCTGCCAATGACTACCTGAGTGACTGTAAAGTCATCCTGGAATCGGAGCTAACAGACTGGCAAAAAATAGATGCCATCAAACGTTTTGCCAGACCCAGGATGACATACTTACTCCAGAACATGGAACCCACCATCAGCTGGGCCAGGTCGATCGACCAAGAGCTGAAATCCCTGGCCAAAATGTGCTTCAAGCTCCCCAACCGTGCGACTACGTCCTACTTCTACGCACAAACCAAGGCAGGTGGCCTGGCTCTTCCAAGGATAGAGGACGAGATCCATCTATTCAGAATCTCGACTGCATACAAGGTCCTCTTTGCCCAAGGAGACGCCCAACTTCGGGACATCTCAACATCAGCCCTCGGCAAGACTGCTGAGATACGCACTCGAAACCAGAAGTCGGCACAAACCTTCCTCAACGATCCAGCAGACCCTGGTGAGGGACGGCGAGGAGACATTAAGTCCCTGTGGAGCGAAGTCCGTTCCTCTCTTCAGCACTGCCGAGCAAAATTCAACCTCCAGGACCAGTCAATAACTTGTGACGGCATAACTCTTGGATGGAGCAAGAGGAGAAACATTACTGGCCTCCTCCGTAACGCCATCCAGAGCAGGTATGTGGAAGACTGGAAGAGATGCCCAGACCAGGGTAGAGCAGTCATCTGCACGTCAGCCCACCCAGCAAGCAACCATTGGGTCACCACAGGCCGCTACACTAGTTTTGGCGAGTACCGGTTCGCCATCAAGGCCAGATTGAATCTCCTCACCACCCGCACCTCGCGCTTCAGAGCTGGAGATAGAGTCCCAGATCGCAGCTGTAGACGCTGCAACTCAGAGCAGGAGACCCTCGCTCATGTCCTGAATCATTGCCCAACCCACGTGGGCTTGCTAAGAAAGAGACACAACAACATCCTAGCTCGTCTCTCCAATGCGATCCCAGTCTGGAGAGGCAAACAATTCAAAGAACAGGGGGTCCCGGGAGATAACCTTGGTCTTAAACCAGACCTCGTCATTCTCGATGACACTAAAAAAGAGGCTTTCGTAATAGATGTGACCATGCCCTTCGAAGGGAACGGATCCTTTGCAGAGGCCAGACAGGCCAAAGAAAGGAAGTATGGCCATCTTAAAGCTCTCCTTAATGCCAAGGGCTACAATAGGGTAGAGGTGGATGCCTTTATTGTGGGCCCCCTTGGTAGTTGGGACCCGGCCAACGACCCAGTCCTCCACAAACTTTGCATCAGTCGTCGCTACGCAATCCTGTTCCGGAAGCTATGCTGCACTGAGGCACTGAAAGGCAGCTTTGGAATATGGAAGGCATTCACTGAGGGGCACCCCCCTAACTCATAACCCTTTAACTCATAACCCTCTATTGTGTATTTTTGCGTGTCTGCAGCACGCCTTCATTTCTTGTTACCTGTAACTGTGTACTACCGGCCCAAATGAGGCCGAGAGAGTCGTTCCCTACGACGGGACCACCCCCTTTTGGAGGTGAAGACCTTCTTTGATTTTTCCAATCAATTTTCTTCAACTGTTCTTACGAGTGTAATATCTCGTATGAGGACAATGTCCTCACGATATTACATCAATTTTTGAAACCTGGGACTCGGAGTGAAGCTTGCTTCGCCGGCCCCGCGGGTTGCCCCAGTATTGCACTACCTCTGGGTGCGGCCCATCCCCTTTAGGGGAACACTATTCTATTCTAATAAAGATAAGACTTTAAGCTAGTTGAAATGTAGAGTGCTTGTGGGTCTAAATTTCAAATAAATTACTTCCTACTAATTTAACTTCGGTAACTTCATTGTGAACACCTATCCTCTGGGGAAAAAACTCTTAGGCATACCCGAGGGGGGGGCAAAAAAAAAGAAGTTATAGATACCATCCCAAAAATTCTTAAAACCAAGGGCCAGGTCAACCCCCCCCCCCTCCGCCTTCGACCACGCCCCTTATAATAATTACGTAATTGACCACACCTACAATTAAGATAATAGAAAGCAGGCTTCGTTGCAGATTGCTGTTGTAGGTGTTGTCACTTCGTCGCTTGCAGCTGGAGACGCTGTTTCACTTGTACCATAGAATTTCGCGATACTCAGTCTCTCGTGCCATGACGTAATGTACAGGCTGTAGGCCTATCGAATATTACATCCCTGCTCATCAATTAAGGTTTGCGGTACTCCAACAAGATTTTGAAGAACGGCACGCATTATCGTTCATGATTTGGTAAAGTACTCGTTTAAACAATAGCAGGCGGGGCGTGAGTCGGCATGACCTCATGCATGTTACTTAGTACCAGGAGGTATCCGTGGCTTACTTAGTAGCGTTAGTATAGTTTTTATCTTTACATTGCTTTGCGACGCTTCAATTGTTGCACTATTGGGTAGTGAATTGGTATGAAGGCCACGCCCACGAATTGTGTCTCAGTCACGTGATAATATGCTTCAATGAAATAGCTTACAATCGCACTAGATAGGCAGTTAAGCCCTATCTTTGCACGAATTGGACACCCATGAACACTACAAACAATATGATTCCATCATTATGTTGCTGTAGTGCGAGCTAAAGTGCAAAAAAAAAAAAATTAAGAAAAGTGATTAATTTTTTTTAGAAAAAAATTTTTGGCCAAGACCCCCCCCCCCCCCCCCCCTAACTTTGATACCTCATAACTTTTTTTCCTAGACCCCCCTGAAAAAAAGAATAGCATATTCGTGATGCTCTCAATGAGCTCTTCAAAGTTGGGGGATGGTGTCTTCCACTTTGTTTTTTGCCCCCCCCTCGGGCATACCTCATGCAAAAGTTTTCAGTGGCCATTCAGGAGTCTGTTTGCCTCCAACCCTCTCCCCTACTTTAAATTATGTTACTTATTTTGGTATCTTATCAAATATATATATAATATATTATAATTATATATATTTGAATTACAATTAGGCATAGAAGCAGAGGGAATTATCCTTTAATCTATAAGCACCAGTAAAAACTTCTTTGGCTCTTTGGGCGCATGCTTCTGCCATATGTTTTGAGCTATGGTGGTGCCACACCGTGGGCATATCGACAGTGGAGGGAGGTGGACCGCTTGCTTGCATGTGACTACTTGCACATGGTACACTCTTGAAGCTAAACTTCAGAGTCATACGTTTATGCGATACACCCACGTGGCGTACCAGTGAGGCATTAGATGGGTCTGTGAGATAGCATCCAGGGAGGTATGCCCGTGCTGGGACTGGGGACCATCCACAGACTCCTGGTCCAGCTGCATTATCAACTCAAGATGTGATTAAATGTGCATGCATTGTAAGTGTGCACTGTGATCTGTATTTCCAGATGATGAGCCAGAAGATGGACCACAGTCCTACATTATTCTTACGGGTTTTACAGAAGCTGAACTCATACAAGAGCTTTTCTCTGTGAATACAAAAGTGCATTGTGTAGTGAGATTTCAAAGTGAGAAATCTCCTAAAGGTACATTTACACTGTATTTATACAAGTTCAGGATACTATAAGTTGGTTTCATACATGTGCTTGTTCTATCATTAGAAATGTCTGAAGAAGAAGTGAGCAAGATTAGAACACAATCAGCCTGCCTGTTAGACTTCTGGTCACTTCTCCATGAGATCTGCTTAAGTGACAAAGCACTAAAGAATGTAGCATTAGTTGATATAATGGCATCCAGAACTGTAGTTCCAACTGGCAGTGATGAAAAGGTTATATTTTACTTGCACAGAAACACTGTAATATCCCCCTCCAAACTTATTTTTACAGGAATTGTATGGAACAGAACTTTTCAACATTCTTGCAGGGAAAATTTATGAGCTGCTGACATTGCAAACCCAGTATAAGCACTACATGAACTTTTTGAACATTCTAAATGTCCCATTTATCACCAACTTGCAAGCTTCTAATGTTTCTAGTGATAAGGCTCAAGATGTTGATAATAAAGAGAGAAATGTCTCTCATCCACCGAGGTATGTCATTTCATCCTTACACCAATTGTAATTCTATCTCATTGGTTAAAATTTGCATGTACATGCATGTATTTTTATTT
This sequence comes from Spongilla lacustris, assembly GCA_949361645.1. Lineage (NCBI taxonomy): Eukaryota > Metazoa > Porifera > Demospongiae > Spongillida > Spongillidae > Spongilla > Spongilla lacustris. The sequence continues at coordinate 3,941,429 of OX442430.1, forward strand.
TTTACTTTGCATTTGTAGTGCTGCTGAACCTTCGATATCTCGTGATCTACGACACTATAATCAGTTGATGTCTTGTGTTCCAGAAGAGAGCACTGATATAGGGTTAATCCTTTATTGCCTCGTCGAGCAGGTGATCTATAGCATGAAATGCTGATTATAGGTTCCCCACATAATAGATGGACTATATTTAAAGCCATTCATGAAATACATTGTGGACTGGTAAATCTAGATGCAACTGAGCAAGTAATATTCATACTCATTGCTGCATTAAGCTTAAATTATATGTGGTGTACATGTACATGTATGTGCTTCTATCTCATTTCACTTATATGTAATCATACCTCTCTACTATATATGTATATATTCAGGTTGCATTAAATGTACATGTCCAGTCACCGACAAGCAGCAAGAGATCTGAAGAAGGGGGCAATGCAAAGTTACAGCAAAAACTAAACAACCTAATAGGTGAACTAGCCCTTACTTCTACTGACAAACAGGTATTGTCATACATGTGTGTGTCAGATTTTGTATATGTGCACTATCATTGCTTTAAATACAGGAACTGCTCACGTCATGTTCATCTTCCACAAATGCAACCCACTCAATCAAAAGTCAACCTGTCTTGTGTTCTTGGGATTTGTTACAGCAAAAACTCTGCCATCTCAAGAGCGCAAACCAATTTGATATGCATGGTTCATCAAATCACACATTGGAATCTATGTGGTTAAAAAAGCTGCTAAAAACTATCCGCCAGCAAGTCAGGAAGTATAGCTCAGATAATGCCAGTATCAATGCTTTGGATAACTTTTGCATTACCGAAGACGTTACGCAATCATTGTTGCAAAATGCCTTAACTTCACTTACACATGAATACCTGGACACTCAAAATGCATCTTTTGCTCCAAAACATTCTATGCAACTTCAAAATGTATTATTGGACCACCCACTGTCACTGAAACTGAAAGACAACTCCATCAATACTGAGGTCTTACGACCATCTGTGTTTGCACCAGTTGAGTTCTGTGTCCAAGAGCACTTAGATGAGTCTGCTGCTGTGCAACAGCTTCATGCACTTCAGCTCACAACTCACCCATACCTTGAATGCTTTCACCACAAGCACCTCAAGTCAGGAATGATTGTTGCTCACACTGGATATGATGGAAAACCTGTGCACCAGTATGATTGGCTTGCTCAATCCCATTTTCCGTTAGGATTTCAAGACTATATACAATATGTTGCTAAAACCTTTGGAGATGATGTCGATAAAGCCGCTGCATTGGAAGCTGAAAGAATTGCTGCAGCACATGACATCGATATTCAGCAAAATGAAACTCAAGAAAGTACACAACATGAGCTGCCACCTGAATCAGCTAAAATTGCTGCCACCCCCAGTGGAAAGAAAAGCAAAGCTGAAGCTTCGGTAGCCTCTTCGAAAGATTTATCTTGTACAGAGCCTTCCGGTGTGGATCAGAAAACTGTCAAAGCACTTTTTAATGCCTACGATCTTGGTGGAGCACCTATTTTGTGCAAGGGACTTGTGCGGACTGCATTTACAGCAGATGGGTCCCAAATTCGAACAGAAACACTGGAATTTATCAGTAAACCAGTAACTCTGTCCACCACTGTTTTGGATGGTGCAAATACGATTTCAACATACCTTGTGCGTGGAAAAAAAGAGAAGGCACAGAAAGTTAATAAAAATACTGAGCAAATTCCTCAAGATGATGCATCAAAAGCAGAACCCATCCCACCTCCTCCTCCTGCATTGCTGTCAACCGTACCTCAGCCAATTGATCAAATTATTTGTTGCGGCCTGCAAGCCTCTTTTAAGGATAGTGTTACTGTATCCTTGAGCCACTTTGGACCAGAAGGGAATGGAGAGTTCCCGTTGAAACCTGAACTTCCCAAAGTTTTAAGAGAAGCAAATTCTGCCATTTCAAGCAGACCTCAATCACAAGCAACACCACCTCCGCCACAAAAATTGAGTAAAAAGCAACTTGAACAGCAACAGCAAATGATAGAAGATCAGAAGCGACTAGAGGAACAGCGCAAAAGGGCACAGATTGAATACGCTGATAAGTGGAATTCCTTGGCTATGCAATGCAAATATCAGCAATTGTTTGCAAGCAATTCATACGGACTGCACATTCATTGTCAAGTGTTTTCTGACCCAACGTCAGATCCTACCTGTATTGATAGGGATGGCAGTTATATTGTTGTTCGACAGACCTATCATTGTAAAGGCAGTGGAACACAAGACTGTGAGCAGATACTACTGCAATCTGCATATCAGGAACACCACCGATGCTATTTGCCTAATGGTTCAATTATTTGCTTCAAGGATCAATCCATTGTGATTAAAAATGCCGATGGCAGCTCTCTAAGGACAGCTAACGTGCATGAGCATGAACAATATGCAAAGCTATCATCATCTCAAGCAAGAATGAAAAGTACACAAACTCAAGAAGTCTCTGACAGGATGAAGTCTGCTACATCCGCCATATCATTTGCATCAGACTTCACACGTGGTGATGACATAAACTTGGACAAATCCTTGTGGATAGTAACAACTGCAGCAGGTGAACGATTTTTTTGGATGGACTCATCATCAACTGCAGTAAAGATTGAAGATATAAGAACCACTGAGACTGCAGATGGTCGCTTACCTGTTGATACTTCAAATGAAACCACAACCAATACTTCAGTACTCAAGTTGAGTCCAATCAGGGTGTGTAGAGCTACTGATCCTGTAACAAAAGAAGTAAGTTTTTAAAATATAATTGCACTTAAATTGTACATGTAATGTACTCTTGTAGACACAGTGTTCACATTCCTTAAATTTGGCTTGTTCACCTGAAGTGCATTTCATTATTACTTGATGAACTAGTGAGATGCCACATGCACATACATGTACATTTAATTACACACATATGTACATGTATAGGAGTAGTGTCCCTCAGTGGTTTAGATTTTTGTTTGTACACGTATAGGAAATTGTCACCAGAGAGGATGACACTGTGATTTTGTACCAACCGGATGGTTCATATATTTCTGAATTTGCTGATGGAACAAGAATTACCACAGTGTTGAAGAATGGAACGAAACCTTCGGAAATTGTTGCAGAGTGTCCTGGATATGCAAGGGTACACTACATCTTCACTGCAAATTTATGCACAATAACATTTCCTGATTTGTCAACGATTGACTGTAATACTGATGGGAGCTACTGCATTAGAAAAATTGACAACTACAGCCTTCAGATAGACAAGAATGGGGATGCTTCATACATTAATATGATAGAATCAGTAAAACAAAAATACAATATTTCTCACCTTGGCACTACTGATCTGTTGCAGTATTGTGATTGTAAGGGAAATAATTTCAATGTAAACCTGTCTGGGAAAATATCTGTGAGCAACGAAAAGACTAGTGTTCCTGTTCACTCTAATTTTCTCCCTTTGTACTGCTGGGTGCCTGGAGATGCCCCACCTTTCCTACTGCTCCCAGAATCCACTTTCCAGCAAGCAATGTCTCAAGCAAAAACAGAATTGGATTCTGTAATGATTCAGGATGCTGTTCCATCAGGATGTATAGCATCATCTACAACACTGATCAAACCATGCTCATCTGGACTACTTCAAAACTATCAGGTACCGTACATAAGAGATACACTCATTCCAGCTAATGTTCATGGACCACAGCTCATTTTTTCTAACAAAAGGAGTATTCCAACATGCAAGGCCCTAAAATATCAACATTTTGCATGTAGGGTTCCTATTAACAAAACAGTACGGCAGCAAGTCCTGCAAGGAATCATCAAATATATGCAGTGGAGAGAAAAGCAAGATGCTGCTAGCAATTCACTGTTGCCAGATACGAAAAATGAAAACGAGGAACTCAAAAATGTACTAGCCCTTGAATCGAAATGGAAGGATGCAATTCCTACTTCACTTTTCAACACTGAAATATTGCATGAAAAATACAAAGTAAGTATGCTTCCTAAACCTACACTCAAAAGTCAATTATTGGAATTTGTTGCACCAATGCCACAAAAACGCAAATCTGAACAGATTGATGATGTAAGAAAAGTACTACGAGAAAACAAACATCCACCTTACTTTTCACTGCACAAGTTAGAAGTTCACAATCCTAATGACGTTAAAACACCAACTGTCAACCTCCATGTAGCCACCCCAGCAATACAAACCTCAAGTCATACAGCAACTACATGTAGCTCAGGTAAACAAGATTCCAGCATCCAAAATAGCAATCAGCCAGGATCAAAGGTACATTAACTTGAGGTAATAGTGTGATCAGTTGTGATGAGCCTGCATTGTATTATGTATCTATCAGCTGTTTATCTTTAATGTACATGTACATTAGACATAATACAGGACGTCTAATGTAAATATATGTAGTTAAGTCCTTTAATTGATTTCAGGTTACTGTATTAAATTGATTATGTGTTTTCCATCCAGTTGCAGTTTAAAGAAAAAATTTCCATGTGTCAAACCACTGCTCAAAAAACAGATCTTGTGCATAAAGGGCTTGGATTAATTCCAGATGAGGTCAACTTTGGTACGATAGTTGACACAGGTATATATAGCCAAACGGTGACTGTGAGAAACAATGGCATAAAACCTGCTAGGCTTAAAGTCAAGCAACTACATGGCCCAATGGAAATAAAGCTGATATACACACCTGGACCAGTAAGTTTGAATAAAATGTAATTACTTCTGCATGTAACTAAAAACTATTTAACATTGCAATTGTTACCTCGTACATGTGTAAGTATAATAACATACACTCACAGATTGCTGCTGGCATGTCAAGATCAATTATCATTGAGATGACTGTCTCAGAAAATTCGAGTCCTATTCTGGATGGCTGTAAGCTGGAGATAAGTTCTGAGGCAGGAACATTATTGGTCCCAGTGAAGGCAAATGTACAGCTCAAATGTTAAGATGCCCACTTTTTGTATTTGCTTCTCTTTGTCATGATAATAGTTTTTCTAATTTATCAGCGGTATGGCTGCATGCATTAATATGTGGGCCCTGTACATCATAGTGTACCTGTAATTAATTGTGGAGGGTACTATATGTTTAAAATGAGTGCTATTACAGGAGCAGAAAGATTTCCACACGTTTTCTTATGCCAAAATGTAACAAGGTATTGCTCATTTGCATTTGGTACAAATAAGAGCCATATTACACATGTTGAATAAGTGCACAAGTTATCAATGATATGGGATTTGTAGAGTAAAAAGCAAGGAAACGAGGGATTACAGTGTAGTTGTCATAAATTTTAACAGAACAAATCGATTAGTAATGAACCTCTCTACATACAGCCGAATCTGAAGTGATTTGATTACAAGTTTATGGCGGGTTTGAACCGGTGGGATATCTGACAGTGCTGCAAGACCCTAAGATGTATTTTACTGTATAGAATTTGGTGTAGGAGTGAAGATGGACATTGATAATAGTGATTCCAAATCAAGGGATTTAATAACATTTTTAATGTATATTTTCGTGGAAACAGTGCCGATTAACTGCTTTGGTTAATTGTCCTCTAAATTAACAAATGAGTTATATGCTGTATCCAGAATGTTACATGTATTTCATCTAGTTTTATCCTCCACCAAGTGCTGTTGTAGTAAGAGATTATCAGAAGGAATGTAAAAGTGTTTACAGTGAAGGGCTGGGGTGATGAGTCATAAAATTCAAGCCAAAAAGCCACCAAGGAGACTCGCATATCTTCACTTCAGTATGTCTCAGCTGCTATAGACCGTAACAACCATTCAGTATCTCACGTCCACTTCACTGTAAAAATTTGACCCAATCATACATCTGAATACCAAAAAGAAATACACACAACGGAATTTAATAATGATTTCTAAGGTAGCACACAATATATACACCCTAACACTGTATTTCCGATGAAGATGAGGTACTCTTTATAAAACTCTGAGGTAATCCATGGTGAATTGCATGTGAGTACACAGCTGATTATAGCAACAGTGGGTACTCTAGTCTGCCCCTTCAGTGCATAATGGTTGTGGCAGCAGAGATAATATGCATTGAGGCACATGATGCATCAAGGACTTAATACAGTGATGTGAGGTGATGGAAGATGCTAGCATCCACTGGCTAAATGGTGGTTGGGGAGAGAAGGCATGCAGGAAACTTTCAATCATACCAGCAAGACGTTGGTAGTGGGCTCGGCCTCCAGTGAAGCTTGGGTGAGGCATGGGAGACTAAGCCTAACCTTATCTTGGCAAGATGCAGCTGAGCTGAGACCTTGTGTGCTGTCTGCCATACATCTATTTCCAAAGTTTTGTAATTACATGTATATTGATGTTAGTTCATTCTGTGTATCATGTAGTAAATAATAACTGTGAATTTAATTATTTGTGTTTGAATAATCTTTATGCCCTCCTTATTGTAGCGGAGATTTTCTATAAGATTCACTATTGTGTCTCATTCTGCAGATAACCATAATGGTGTAAATATTGTGTCATGTCGATTGTGCAACATCATACCCAGTATTATGTAATGTGTGGCAGGGTAATTCAAAAAGTGCCACGTAAAAGTGTAGTGTGATCAAGCAGAGATAATAATATACTCTGCTAGTCTCACACTGAATAAATGATATCATTATAATCCTTTAGCTCTTCCAACTGTGGCCATTGAGAAGGTGCATCAGACCCTTACCTTTTTTAGAGCACTTTAAGTGATCACATTCAGCGCTGCAGTTCTTCACACCATAGAGATGCTTGACTATGACTATGTATGTATAGGACTAAATGCCATGTATGTTAAAGTGCATAATCATGCATGCCTTATATCTTCCAGATATAAAATAATAAAAACAGGCAAACAACAATAAAAGAAGTGGATTCGACCATTTGGAGAGGCGTACAAATGCACATAGACACATGGTCAGCAGTCTAAGACACCTATACAGACACATGTCTATTCACTAACAGTACTGGCATCATTGCCAACTACTCTGCTGATGTAATAATACAGTTCAGAAACAGAGGGTAACAGGTTTCTGACAGAATACAAAGAACCTGCATGTATCAAACCAGGAATGAAGTAAACACACGCCATAGAGCCATTCACATACCTTGGGGAATGTGAATCTGTAAGTCTGGATGTAGTGTGAATTGAACAGAGTTGATGGTCACCAACACACGTCCCTTCACTACGTAAAAGAACTGCACAGTGCCAAATTAAGGGGCATAATGATAAAGTACCACCCGCTCACTCATACCAATTCATAGCGAGATGCTTTGCATTTACTCTTCTCAGCTAGACCATCAAATGTAATACGGCCATTGGATGTGCTGCCACCAGTAAAATACTTTGCTATTCTCACTCCATCAGGTGACTCCTCCTCTGGTTGGCCCACACTATTCAGTTTCTCTGCTGAGGCTGGGGTAAAGACGACTCCTACAGGGAAATGGAGAGGGAGAGATATTTGTGCTTCAATACACAATACCAATTTACTCACTCTGTTTGTCAACAACATTTCCATCATCGTCATGAATTGGCACAGGAGGATATGCCTGCAAGATATTCAAGGCCATTTGAAATCAATTAACAGATTAATGGGCCTAACCGACCCAAATACATTTACTTCAACATTTGAAGAAATTAGACCACTAATATTAATACCACTAATATATAGTTAAAGCAAACACAGTTTTGCATGGTTAAGTGTAACAAGAGGAGCAATAGTGTTCCCAAAAAGACTGGCAAATAAATCTTGAATTTTGCTTTTGAACTGTGATATAGTTTACAGTTAATCAGTTTTGCAACACAAAGAGCATTATGCACAAAACCTTTGACAACCGTTTTGCCATCAAAATTAGGTCTGACCTACTTCAATATTGAATGGGAACATGAGCTGGGCTTGATGGTTCCCAGTCCAATGTAAGATGTGCTGATCATTAACAAAGTATGTCTGGCTCTCTGATTGATTGTGACAATATAATTTGGGCTGCAGACATTAATGTACATGTGTAAGTGGAATTCATCATTTAGTGACATCGGCTTGTCAATGAATTTAATATTATCAAATGACATCAATTGAATGTGCTGTGTAAACATATACATTGTTGTACAAGGATTAGTTGTAAATCCATATTTTAACCTTAAATGCGTGTGGTTTTTGTGTCAATATGTGACGTTTCACATACATGTGTAGGTCAAACTTTTTTGAATGATGCAATAAACTGCCTGCCTATAATATGAAGTCATTTATGACCCCCTCTAGGGAAACCCCTGCTCATCCCAACAATACTGCCTGCCAAGAGGCAACTAACTAAACAGCATACATATACATGTTTTGTTTGTGTATGATGTCACACATGCTACATGTTTCCACACTTATTTCTACATGCACCTTGAAGGGGACACACACACACACACAAAAAATATATTAACACCATCCTAAAAATACTTACAATCAAGCTTGATTCAGGTCACCCCCCCCCCCCCCCCCCCCCCCCCGAAGAACACGGCCATTTTACTGACCAGACCCCTCAAAAATCCTCACACCATTGATTATTTACACACCTACAAATAGAATACTAAATTGTGCGCAAGCAAGCCCGCCCCTTTAAAAACACTTCTTCAGTGAGGGTTGCTCGCGGTAAGCACATAAGCACTTAGCAGTGTCATCAGCCATCATTAATCGTAGCATATATATTATAGCCTTTAGGAATTGGATCACTTTTTATGTACTGCATGTAGTAAATTTAAGTCACTGTTCAATGCTATCTGAAGGCAATGCAACGAGGGGGGGATGGGGGGCAAAAAAAAAAAACACCTGTGTGGGACCCTATCGTCCAATGTTGTAGGGCTTGGTGAGAGGATTACAAACCTGCTTTTAAAATAAAAATTGGGATACAAGGGATCAAAAATAGAGGGCGTAGGGGTACCACCCTATGCCCATTATAATTTCATGTGTTTTTGTTTTGCGTTGGATACACATGGGAGTAGCATTGATTTATTCCTCCCAAAGCACCTCACTGAGATCTCACACATAATCGCTAGACACTTGTAAAACCAGCAGTGATGGATTTAACATTTAACCCCCTAGTGGTTATTTCCTATTTGCTAACCAAATTAGGAAATAATCACTAGGGGGTTAAAACAGGTTTTTTTTTTTGATCCCTCATCTTTTTCCATCACTGCCGGTTGTAAAGTGTCTAGCGATTATGTGTGAGATCTCAGTGAGGTTATTTGGCTTGGAGGAATATATCAATACTCCCGTGTAAATCCAACGCGAAACAAAAAACACTCGAAAATGTAATGGGTGCAGGGTGGTACCCCATTTTTGATCCATCGTATCTTTCTGCTTTTAAGTTCAAATTTTATTTTGAAAGCAGATTCACTTTTCTCCCTTTAAGCTCTACAATATTGGATGATAGGGTCCATACAGTTTTTCTTGCCCCCCCCCCCCCCCCCCCCCGCTCAGTTGTATGATAATATGAAAGAATAGCAATAATAATGTGGAATCGCACTATCTTTGCAAGAATTGGACATATGAACACTACAAAGAATATTAATGATTCAATCATAGTGTGAGCTGAAGACAAGTGCATTAAACAAATTCGGAAGTTGTTGTTGGTGCTAAAACTTATTATTTGTGGTGCTCTCAATGAGAGCTTTGAAGTTGGGGGGTGGTTGTCTTACACTTTGTTTTAGGCCCCGCCCCACTCATGATACTAAATATTTTACAAGGTAGCCCACTAAACAAACAAATTGATTTTAAATGGCATAATCACATTCAGAGTTATGACACTTACATCATCTGTGAGCTGCTTTCTTGAGGTGGCTGTGTGCAGGTGAGGATTGGGAGGGACTGTAGATTAATGTAGCACTAAGGTACAAATACCCACCATCTTTTCGTCTTGGCTTAGGTGTACTCTCAGCAGGCACCAGAACACCAGTAACTGAAGAACCTGCAGATGCAAATACAATCATAACATTTGCCCATGTGCTGTTACATTTTTTTACCAGTGAGTGTTGCTGGGTCAAACCAGTGGTCATACTCCAAAATTTCATCCGGCTCAAGACGAGGAACACGAGTGCGATGGGTTCTCCTTACCCCCGGTGTGAAATTCTGCTTAGGTTTGATTGGGACCCTATGATACCTCTTCCCACCAACGGTGGTGGTGTCCAGGAGGTCCTTATCAATGACCTCAACAGCACCAGCCTTCTTTAGGCGCTTCAGGCCAGCAGGTATAACACTCCTTCTTTTCCTTTTTCTACCAGATGGTGGGGGAGACTGTGTATTGGTTTGCTCAGGGCCTTTTGCCCCACTACGAAGATTCTGTGAAGGCAGTTGCCTTTTCGTTTTTTCCAAGGTCTGTGATTCTCCTCCTGGTGACTGAAACAATCTTCTCACTATTGTTTCTCCTTGCTTGTCCCCATTGTCCAGTTCCTCCCCACTTGCACCTTTTTCTTCATTGCTCTCTTCCTCTTGGTCATTTTCCAACTGCCCTTGGTCATCCTCTATCTGAACTTCTGCCCCTGGTACATCTTTTCGCTCCTTTACTGGCACATCCTCCTCCATCACCTCCTCCCTCTCACTACCCTCTAATTCCTTTGCTTTATTTCTTGACCTCCTACCTAGGGCTGATACATCTTCAGGAACAAACCACTTGCCTGGACTGCCAGAGGGAACAGATCTCCTGGACCGTCTCTTCTCCAAGGCTCCGTCACCTTCATCCTGAACAGTTTTCTTAGGAGGTCTACCTCTGGGCCTCTTTTGCTCAACGTTATGAGACTCACTATTTTCTTCAGCAACCTCTGTGACATGTGTGGACTTCCTGTGCCGTAAATCTCTGTTCTGTGGTCCTTGTGTGTCTTCTTCCTGATCACCCTCTGATGCATCTGTAACTGCTGCATCCACAATACTAGTATCTCTCCGTTGAGATTGATGCGTCTTCTCCAAGGCCTCATCACCTTCATCCTGAACAGTTTTCTTAGGTGGTCTACCTCTGGGCCTCTTTTGCACAATATTTTGTGCACTATGAGACTCACCACTTTCTTCAGCAACCCCCCTGGCATGTGTGGACCTCCTGTACCGTAAATCCCTATCCTGCGGTCTTTCTGTGTCTTCTTCCTGATCACCCTCTGACACATCTGTAACTGCTGCATCCACAATACTTGTATCTTTCCGTTGAGATTGATGTGTCTTCTCCAAGGCCTCATCACCTTCATCCTGAACAGTTTTCTTAGGTGGTCTACCTCTGGGCCTCTTTTGCACAATATTTTGTGCACTATGAGACTCACCACTTTCTTCAGCAACCCCCCTGGCATGTGTGGACCTCCTGTACCGTAAATCCCTATCCTGCGGTCTTTCTGTGTCTTCTTCCCCCTCTGACGCATCTGTAACTGCTGCATCCACAATACTTGTATCTTTCCGTTGAGATTGATGTGTCTTCTCCAAGGCCTCATCACCTTCATCCTGAACAGTTTTCTTAGGTGGTCTACCTCTGGGCCTCTTTTGCACAATATTTTGTGCACTATGTGACTCACCATTTTCTTCAGCAACCCCCCGGGCATGTGTGGACCTCCTGTGCCGTAAATCTCTATCCTGCGGTCTTTCTGTGTCTTCTTCCTGATTACCCTCTGACGCATCTGTAACTGCTGCATACACTATACTTGTATCTTTCCGTTGAGATTGATGTGTCTTCTCTAAGGCCTCATCACCTTCATCCTGAACAGTTTTCTTAGGTGGTCTACCTCTGGGCCTCTTTTGCACAATATTTTGTGCACTATGAGACTCACCATTTTCTTCAGCAACCCCCCTGGCATGTGTGGACCTCCTGTACCGTAAATCCCTATCCTGCGGTCTTTCTGTGTCTTCTTCCTGATCACCCTCTGACGCATCTGTAACTGCTGCATCCACAATACTTGTATCTTTCCGTTGAGATTGATGTGTCTTCTCCAAGGCCTCATCACCTTCATCCTGAACAGTTTTCTTAGGTGGTCTACCTCTGGGCCTCTTTTGCTCAACGTTATGAGACTCCCTATTTTCTTCAGCAACTCCCCTGGCATGTGTGGACCTCCTGTGCCATAAATCTCTATCCTGCGGTCTTTCTGTGTCTTCTTCCTGATCACCCTCTGACACATCTGTAACTGCTGCACCCACAATACTTGTATCTCTCCGTTGAGATTGATGTGTCTTCTCCAAGGCTCCATCAGCTTCATCCTGCACAGTATTTTTAGGTGGTCTACCTCTGGGTCTCTTTTGCTCAATATTTTGTGCATTATGAGAGTCACCATTTTCTTCAGCAATCTCTATGACATGTGTGGACTTCCTGTGCTGTAAATCTCTGTTCTGTGGTCTTTCTGTGTCTTCTTCCTGATCACCCTCTGACACATCTGTAACTGCTGCATCCACAATACTTGTATCTCTCCGTTGAGATTGATGTGACTTCTCCAAGGCTCCATCACCTTCACCCAGCACAGTTTTCTTGGGTGGTCTACCTCTGGGTCTCTTTTGCTCAATATTTTGTGCATTACGAGAGTCACCATTTTCTTCAGCAACCCCCCTGGCATCTGTGGACTTTCTGTGCCGAAAATCTGCATCTTGTGCTCTTTGTGTGTCTTTTTCCTGATCACCCTCTGACACATCTGTAAACACAATACTTGTATCTTTCCGTTGAGATTGATGTGTCTTCTCCAAGGCCCTATCACTTTCATCCTGTTCAGGTGGTCTACCTCTGGGCCTCCTTTGCTCAATATTTTGTGTTACACGAGAGTCACCATTTCCTTCAGCAACCCCTCTGACATATGTGGATCTGTTGTGCCATAAATATCTACTCTGTGGTGGATGTGTGCCTTTTTCCTGATCACCCCTGAACATCACTGTAACTGCTGCATTCCCACTCTCCACCTTCTCCCCACTTCCATCTTTTTCTTGATTGCTCTCTACCCTTTGGTCATTTTCTAACGGCCCTTGGTGATTCTTCATCTGAACTTCTGCCCCTGGTACATCCTTTGGCTCCTTTACTGGCACATCCTCCCTCTCACTACCCTCTAATTCTTTTGCATTATTCCTTCTCCCGAGTGCCTCACCTTTGCCTTGAGTAGGTACAACCTTCTTGGTACCTGCCAATCCAATCAGCCTCCTTAATAGGGCCAGCTGTTCAGAACTATCCACATCGCTGTCAGTATCACTACTGTCATTAAATACAATTAATGGTCTTTGGTGAACCTTCTTTTCTTCCTCTACAGCTTTCGTCTTCACCTTCTCCTCTTCAGCAGCTTTCTTCTTCACCTTCTCCTCTTCAACAGCTTTCTTCTTTGCCATGTCCTCCATCTCTGCAGCCTTCCTCTTTGCCTTCTCCTGCCTAATCAGTTCCTCTACATCTGTTTCAGGAGAGCTGTCACGGTCTGAGGATGACAAGGTCAAAATCAGTGCAGGTTTGTGAAGGAAACTACAAATCAAGCAACTACCCTTATAACTGACTGTTTTGCAAGGTACTCTGACTAAGGCAGGAGTTACTAACCATACTGCCAATGACCTCAAAAAGATAAACCTTTTAACCATTTGAGAGCCTTGCAATCCACTCATGACTCATGGTCCACCAAGAGAGTTATATATGCTGTACATTTCAATACATGCATTGCCAACACCCAACAATTTTCTAGTGCATTGTACAAAACGTCACCTTAGTCTTCTAAACCTGACAAAGCTGTGTGAGCACCCCAAACACCGACAGACACAGTAAAGGCGTTCTCAAAGTACATTGTACATACAATAGTTCCTGACCGAGCTCTGCTCTGCAAGTACCAAGCTAGTACGGTAGGCATATAAACTCCGCCAACTTATATTAGCTATAGTGTATCTGAAATACTGCAACGCACCGATATCTTTGAAATATTCACTAATAGGTTCAAACCCATGGCTGTCTCTTTGGAAAGACTTGCGCTTGTGATACGGTAGGCTACAAGAACATAATGTTCACTTAAGAGAACATCTCGATGATGCAGTCCTACGTACCCGATATACAAGTTTGAATTTCCTACGTGCTTCGTCTTCCTGTTCATTCCCGCTGTAAATAACGCACATCATAATACTTATACGCATGCGCAAAATTATTTTGGCGGGAATTGATTTCTCGGCTTTATCGCATACAGACAGTAGCCCGTGATGAAGTCGATATACTAGTAATAAGCAGGCATTTGACATTTAAATGTCAATGTACATGTTTGTTGGTAGTCTGGCCCGACTGATGGGTTAAAAACGGGTCAACCTGTCATAGGCTCTGCGCTGTCAGAGTAACTAAGTAGTGCGGTTACTAGTTGCGTGTGTGCTTATGAAGAGTCCTAAATGCATGTCGCTACGAGATTTATTGGGCAGGAGACATGGATCAGGGGCGGATCCAGGATTTTGGGAAAGGGGGGGTCTGATAAATATATACACAACTGGGTGAGGGGTGACAGCAAAGGCCTTAGGGGGTCTGGCCGTGGGTGAGTGCTGATAGCTCCCCCAGTGGGGTCTGGGGCGAAGACCCATCCACTATTTTACGTTTGCGTTTATTTAGCATCTGCCATATAATATAATATGGGACAGTGTCCAGCAAAATCGGGCTTGTGGGGTTATAATTTTATCACTATAAAAATTGCACGTTACACTTAACAGCACATCTTCGCAACGGTACAACCTTTTTCTTTCAAATTTCGTACACTTATTCCCACACCATTTCTCTCTGTGGAAATCGATTTTTGTAATCTACGTATTTTCCGTGCAGCGGGTACAGCATTCGTTAACCCTGCGGGTTAGAAATCCACATTTCTCGAGGTGCGAGTGTTGAAAACGCGTCAAATTCGGAACATACATAGTGAAGTCCTGTAGCTATTGATTTGTTCAGATCGTTGATTTGTATATTATCCGTTACGGTAATATGGCAGTGCAAAGTTAGTGCATATTTCCCGCTCCATTCGCGCCACCAATGTATCTTAACGCTTCCCGTTCTTCCGAGCACATGAATATGCAATTTATATCTGGCTCCGCCTATTCTCCGCCCCAAAGACCCAGTACCACTTTTGCTTAAGTTGCTGGAAATTAAAGTGGAAACAATCTCGTTACGGCTGGCTTTGACTTTACAACTAGCGATTAGCGAAGTAAAGTTAACAAGTAATTGAGGCGATCGTGCAATGCACGTGGACTCTCGTGCCAACTCGGTACGTACGCACTCATAGCCACATTATAATACATCGCAGAAATCAGGAGGGTGGTGATTGATTCATTTAGGAAAAGGCTTTCCGGGGACAAGTACGATTACTAAGCCTTACTGTATACTACATGTACTATAAGTCTTGCTGCCTTCTTTGCACAACGTTAGCAACACAAACTAGTGCTATGGTGCAGTGCCAGTTATAAGAAGTGCTGTTACTGTGCTTGTAAAGTAGTGCTATAGTGTTGTGATTGTGAAGTAGTGCTATTGTGCAGTACCCGTTATGGTGCTGAAGTAGTGCTATGGTGCTGATTATGTAGTGCTATGGTGCTGATTATGTAGTGCTATGGTGCTGCATTTATGAAGCAGAGTGCCTCTGTGTGACGTAGTGCTATGGTGCAGTGCTAGTGAAGTAGTGCCATCGTTCTGTGCTTGTGAAGTAGTGCTATGGTGCTGATTGCATACTGATATGGTGCAGTGCTTGAGACGTAGAGCTATGGTGCAGTACTAGTGAAGTAGTGCCATCTTTCTGTGCTTGTGAAGTAGTGCTATGGTGCTGATTGCATACTGATATGGTGCAGTGCTTGTGATGTAGTGCTATGGTGCAGTGCTTGTGACGTAGTGCTATGGTGCAGTGCTTGTGACGTAGTGCTATGGTGCAGTGCTTGTGACGTAGTGCTATGGTGCAGTGCTTGTGACGTAGTGCTATGGTGCAGTGCTTGTGACGTAGTGCTATGGTGCAGTGCTTGTGACGTAGTGCTATGGTGCAGTGCTTGTGACGTAGTGCTATGGTGCAGTGCTTGTGACTTAGTGCTATGGTGCAGTGCTTGTGCGAGGAAGCAAGGGACATGGGGGCCATTACCCTCATTTTATTGTCATAGAGGGGTATTGCCCCCCCCCCCCCCCCCTCACCTTTATTCAGTACGATCTATACACCATCCTAAAATTTATGTCAGGTCCTCAGCCTATAGACACATTTATTTGTACCCCCCACTTTTAAATACCTTACTACACACCTGATGGTGGCACCGTGCTTCTGAAGTAGTGCTATGGTGCTATGCTTGCTGTGGTGCTTATTGTGTAGTGCTATGGTGCTGCGTTTATCAAGTAGTGATATTGTGCAGTGCTAAGCAATGCTGTGGTGCTGTGTTTGTGAAGCATGTGAAGTAGTGCTATGGTGTTGTGCATGTGAAGTAGTGCCATCCCTATTATGGTGCTGAAGTAGTGCCATGGGTGAAGTATGTGTGCTGATTGTGTAGTGCTATGGTGCTGATTGTGTAGTGCTAAGGTGCTGATTGTATAGTGCTATGGTGCTGATTGTGTAGTGCTAAGGTGCTGATTGTATAGTGCTATGGTGCTGATTGTGTAGTGCTATGGTGCTGATTGTGTAGTGCTAAGGTGCTGATTGTGTAGTGCTATGGTGCTGATTGTGTAGTGCTATGGTGCTGATTGTGTAGTGCTATGGTGTTGATTGTGTAGTGCTATGGTGCTGATTGTGTAGTGCTATGGTGCTGATTGTGTAGTGCTGTGATGCTAATAGTGTAATGCTATGGTGCTGCATTTATGAAGTAGGGCTATGGTGCAGTGTTTGTGACGTAGTGCTATGGGTTATATAAATGGAGGGGGGGGGGGGGGGTGCTACACGCCATCCTAAAAGTTCTAATATAGATCAGATCTCTCCCCCCCCCCCCCCCCCCCTCGGCCTATAGACATGCTCATTTATATGCACCCCCACCTTCCTACACGCCTGATGGTGCTATACTTGTGAAGTAGTGCTATGGTGTAGTGACTGTGAAGGAGTGCTTGGTACAGTGGCTGTGAAGTAGTGCTTTGGTGCAGTGCTTGTGCGAGGAAGCAAGGGCCATGGGGGCCATTGCCTCCATTTTATTGTTGTAGAGGGGCATTGCCCCCCCTCCCCCCCCTCACCTTTATTCTGTATGATGTTTAGAAGTATAAATGGAGGGGGGAGTGGGGGGGGGGAAGTGCTATACGCCATCCTAAAATTTCTGAGTCAGGTCCTCAACCTATAGACACACTTATTTATTTGTACCCCCCACCTTTAAATACCTTCCTACACACCTGATGGTGGCACTGTGCTTCTGAAGTAGTACCATGGTGCTATGCTTGTGAAGTGGTGTTGTGGTGCTTATTGTGTAGTGCTATGGGCTGTGTTTATCAAGTAGTGCTATTGTGCAATGCTACGGTGCTGTGTTTGTGAAGCATGTGAAGTAGTGCTATAGTGTTGTGCATGTGAAGTAGTGCCATCCCTGTTTAGTGCTGAAGTAGTGCTATGGTGTTGATTGGTTAGTACTATGGTGCTGATTTTGTAGTGCTATGGTGCTGATTGTGTAGTGCTATGGTGCTGATTGTGTAGTGCTATGGTGTTGATTGTGTAGTGCTATGGTGCTGATTGTATACTGCTATGGTGCTAATAGTGTAATGCTATGGTGCTGAATTCATGAAGTAGAGCTATGGTGCAATGCTTGTGAAGTAGTGCTATTGTGCAGCGCCTGTTAAGAAGTGCTAGTATAGTGCTGTGCTTGTGAAATAGTGCTTTTTATGGTGGACTACTACAGATCAAAGACAACTTGTTACCCAATTTGTTTCAGGAGTATTGGTAATTGCTATAGGAAGGTTAGCCCTTAATCCTCATTTGAAAAGACAACAGTTTGCACCACCCATTTTCATGTTAATTGGGAATGGGCTTGTGACTCATGTACACATCTGATGCTCCTTGAAATCTTAGCGTACTACACCTTTAATTAATGTTCATGTATAGTTTACAGCCCCCTTTTAATGGGATGCAATGCCCAAGCAATACACATGTAGCTTCCATGGCACAAGGTGCACCTTGAACTGAGGCCATGCAGGCCAGGTCACCACTTAATGGCTGCATGGGAAATATGGTCAAGGTGACTCTGATAGAAACAATAGATGTTCTTTAAGGCAAGCTATGACCACCTCGGCCATCATGCAGCTACAGTGACCACCTCAGTGTGGAGCTATGTCTCCTGACCACTCCAAAACTTGCCTAAGCTGTTATCCAACTGGTACATGGGAAAGGCAATGGCTCTAGACTTGCCCATCACTTCTCACCTCTTCATTTAACCCCCTAGCACTATTGGAAGCGAGGGTGCCCAGGTCAATACACACTGCCAATGACACCTTGTGCTCTGATCTGGGGTGTGTTTGTGTGAAGCCTAAGATACGGAGGTACCAGCTATAAGCTTGCCTCACCTCTTGCCACCACCTCTAAATTCCAAAAGCTACATGTATCCTTACCCGGACTGCCAACCCTGATGTAAATTAGTGATTGCTTTGATTGCTTGTGTGTGTTGTACATCTGTGATTGTGTGTGTGTATGTGCCTGCATATGTGTGTGTGTCTGTACGTGTGTGTGTTTGCAAATTCTAAGTGGTGCCCCTCATACATGGCCCCTATTTAATCTAGGGAGCTGTGCAACATACTCTGAATATTTGTATAGTAGCTCATATAGTACAAGAGCAGTGTTGAGATTTTTTTTTTAAGTCCAGGCTTCACAAGGGTAGAAG
Organism: Spongilla lacustris; assembly: GCA_949361645.1. Lineage (NCBI taxonomy): Eukaryota > Metazoa > Porifera > Demospongiae > Spongillida > Spongillidae > Spongilla > Spongilla lacustris. The sequence goes on from OX442430.1 coordinate 3,960,185, forward strand.
CTTTGGAAGCCTTGCACATGTTAGCAGTGAATATTATTGCTAACCTATCACTACAGATTATGGCAGGACTGGGCCACTGGAAAGTTTACATAGACTGTGTTCACAACCAACTAGCTTGTTATTTCTTATAGTGCAGTGCTTGTAAAGTAGTGCTATGATGCAGTAAGACTTACTGTAGTGCTATGGTGCTGTGCCTGTGAAGTGCCTTTTCACAGGCACAGCACCATAGCACTACTTCACAAGCACTGCAGTATAGCACAACTTAACAGGCACTGCACCATAGCACAACTTAACAGGCACTGCACCATAGCACAACTTAACAGGCACTGCACCATAGCACTGCTTCACAGGCACTGCAACAATAGCACTGCAAAATAGCACTTCTTGAGAAAACAGCACCATAGCAAGCACCATAGCACTACTTCATAAGCATAGCACCAAGGCACTAACAGGTGCGAAGGAAGGTATATAAAGTTGGGGGGTGCAAAAAAAGAGCTCACACAGTACAAGATCAGTCCTTCACAAAAGCAGCTTTGGAAGCCTTGCATATGGTGGCAGTGAATATTATTGTTAACCTATCACTACAGATTATGGCAGGACAGGGCCACTGGAAAGTTTACATAGACTGAATGTTCACATACCAGCTGAATGGTAAGTGTTCAGGTTCAAATACAAATACATGTACACCAACAAATTTCCCAGCTTGAACATGTATGTTATTTAAAAAAGCACTTCACAAGCACCATAGCACTACTTCACAGGCACAGCACCATAGCACAACATCACAGGGACTGCACCATAGCACTATTTCACACTGTGGAGGGGGGGTCCCAATGGCCCCCATACTTCTTTGCCACTGACCATAGCACTATGTCATAAATGCAGCACCATAGCACTACTACTTCACATGCACTGCACCACACAATCAGCACCATAGCACTACACAATCAGCACCATAACACTACACATAGCATTACACAATCAGCACCATAGCACTACACAATCAATACCCTAGCACTACACAATCAGCACCGTAGCACCACTACACTGTACTTCACAAGCATAGCACATACCATGGCACCACACAATCAGCACCATAGCACATACCATGGCACCGTAGCACTACACAATCAGCACACATAGCACTACACAATCAGCACCATAGCACTACACAATCAGCACACATACTTTACCCATGGCATTACTTCAGCACCATAATAGGGATGGCACTACTTCACATGCACAACACCATAGCACTACATCACATGCTTCACAAACACAGCACCATAGCATTGCTTAGCACTGCACAATATCACTACTTGATAAGTGCAGGACCATAGCACTACACAATAAGCACCACAACACTACTTCACTAGTATAGCACCAAGCACTACTTCAGAAGGACAGCACCATCAGGCGTGTAGGAAGGTGGGGGTGCAAATAAATGAGCATGTCTATAGGCCGAGGGGGGAGGGGGGAGAGATCTGACCTATGTTTAGGATGGTGTGTGGCACCCCCCTCCCCCCTCCATTTATACTCTTATACATGGTACTGTGGAGGGGGGGGGGGGGGGGGCTATGGTCCCAATGGCCCCCATACTTCTTATGCCATTGACCATAGCACTACTTCACAAACACTGCACCATAGCATGTCATAAATGCAACACCATAGCACTGCACAATCAGCACCAAAGCACTACTTCACAAGCACTGCACCATACCACTACACAATTGGCACCACAGCACTACACAATTAGCACCATAGCACTGCACAATCGGCACCATAGCACTGTACAATCAGCACCATAGCACTACACAATCAACACCATAACACTACACAATCAGCACCATAGCACTACACATCAGCACCATAGCACTACACAATCAGCACCATAGCACTACACAATCAGCACCATAGCACTACACAATCAGCACCATAGCATTACACAATCAGTACCATAGAACTACACAATCAGCACCATAGCACTACACAATCAGCACCATAGCACTACTTCACCCATGGCACTACATCAGCACTAAACAGGGATGGCACTACTTCACATGCTTCACAAACACAGCACCATAGCACTACACAATAAGCACCACAGCACCACTTCACAAGCATAGCACCATAGCACTACTTCAGAAGCACAGTGCCACCATCAGGTGTGTAGGAAGGTATTTAAAGGTGGGGGGTACAAATATATAAGCGTGTCTATAGGTTGAGGACCTGACTCAGAAATTTTAGGATGGTGTATAGCACTTCCCCCCCCCCCCCCCCCACTCCCCCCTCCATTTATACTTTTATACATCATACAGAATAAAGGTGAGGGGGGGAGGGGGGGGGCAATGCCCCCCCATGACAATAAAATGGAGGCAATGGCCCCCATGGCCCTTGCTTCCTCGCACAAGCACTGCACCATAGCACGTCACAAGCACTGCACCGTAGCACTACTTCTGAACAAACACTGCACCATAGCACTACTTCACAAACCATAGCACTACTTCATAAATGTAACACCATTGCACTACACAATAAACACCACAACACTACTTCACTAGTATAGCACCAAGGCACTACTTCAGAAGGACAGCACCATCAGGCGTGTAGGAAGGTGGGGGTGCAAATAAATGAGCATGTCTATAGGCCGAGGGAGTAGGGGGGAGAGATCGGAGTTTTAGGACAGCGTGTAGCACCCCCCCCTCCCCTCCATTTATATATGGTACTGGTGGAGGGGGGTGGAGGGGGGCTATGGCCCCAATGGTACTCATACGTCCTATGCCACTGACCCATAGCATTACATGTACTTCAAAAACACTGCACCATAGCCCTACTTCATAAATGCAGCACCATAGCACTGCATAATCAGCACCATAGCACTACACAATCAACACCCTAGCACTACACTGTACTTCACAAGCATAGCACATACCATGGCACCATAGCACCACAAAATCAGCACCATAGCACTATACAATCAGCACCATAGCACTACACAATCAGCACACATACTTCACCCATGGCACTACTTCAGCACCATAATAGGGATGGCACTACTTCACATGCACAACACCATAGCACTACTTCACATGCTTCACAAACACAGCACCACAGCATTGCTTAGCACTGCACAATATCACTACTTGATAAACGCAGCACCATAGCACTACACAATAAGCACCACAGCAAGCATAGCACCATAGCACTACTTCAGAAGCACGGTGCCACCATCAGGTGTGTAGTAAGGTATTTAAAAGTGGGGGGTACAAATAAATGTGTCTATAGGCTGAGGACCTGACATAAATTTTAGGATGGTGTATAGATCGTACTGAATAAAGGTGAGGGGGGGGGGGGGGGGGGGGCAATACCCCTCTATGACAATAAAATGAGGGTAATGGCCCCCATGTCCCTTGCTTCCTCGCACAAGCACTGCACCATAGCACTAAGTCACAAGCACTGCACCATAGCACTACGTCACAAGCACTGCACCATAGCACTACGTCACAAGCACTGCACCATAGCACTACATCACAAGCACTGCATCATAGCACGTCACAAGCACTGTACCATCGCACTACGTCACAAGCACTGCACCATATCAATATGCAATCAGCACCATAGCACTACTTCAAAAGCACAGAACAATAGCACTACTTCAAAAGCACAGAACAATGGCACTACTTCACTAGTTCATAAATGCAGAGTGCCATAGCACTACACAATCAGCACCATAGCACTACTTCACCCATGGCACTACTTCAGCACCATAACGGGTACTGCACAATAGCACTACTTCACAAGCACAACACTATAGCACTACTTTACAAGCACAGTAACAGCACTTCTTATAACTGGCACTGCACCATAGCACTAGTTTGTGTTGCTAACGTTGTGCAAAGAAGGCAGCAAGACTTATAGTACATGTAGTATACAGTAAGGCTTAGCAATCGTACTTGTCCCCGGAAAGCCTTTTCCTAAATGAATCAATCACCACCCTCCTGATGTCTGCGATGTATTATAATGTGGCTATGAGTGCGTACGTACCGAGTTGGCACGAGAGTTCACGTGCATTGCACGATCGCCTCAATTACTTGTTAACTTTACTTCGCTAATCGCTAGTTGTAAAGTCAAAGCCAGCCGTAACGAGATTGTTTCCACTTTAATTTCCAGCAACTTAAGCAAAAGTGGTACTGGGTCTTTGGGGCGGAGAATAGGCGGAACCAGATATAAATTGCAATTCATGTGCTCGGAAGAACGGGAAGCGCGTTAAGATACATTGGTGGCGCGAATGGAGCGGGAAATATGCACTAACTTTGCACTGCCATATTACCGTAACGGATAATATACAAATCAACGATCTGAACAACTCAATAGCTACAGGACTTCACTATGTATGTTCCGAATTTGACGCGTTTTCAACACTCGCACCTCGAGAAATGTGGATTTCTAACCCGCGGGGTTAACGAATGCTGTACCCGCTGCACGGAAAATACGTAGATTACAAAAATCGATTTCCACAGAGAGAAATGGTGTGGAAACAAGTGTACGAAATTTGAAAGGAAAAGGTTGTACCGTTGCGAAGATGTGCTGTTAAGTGTAACGTGCAATTTTTATAGTGATAAAATTATAACCCCACAAGCCCGATTTTGCTAGACACTGTCCCATATATATATATACACCTTGTGCCCAGTCCCTCACTAGAACATCGATCAGATGGGCAAATGTGATCCATTTTGGCAAAAATGACAATAAGGTCAGGGTATGCCCAAAAAACACCTGGTTTGTAATGCAAAAGGAGTTACATGCACATATTTGAACTAAAACTTCAGTCATGTAGCTGTCCATGAGTGAATTGATATCCAAACCAAAGTAAGAATAACTTTAGAAGTCTGTGTTGAATTTGTTATTAACCTGTTACTAGGACAACAGACTGTCCCCAGACCCAGTTATTGAGCAGTCATAACGTTATTAAACGTGGAAGAAGAGTCTTATCTTTTGTGCTTGTACATGTTCAGAATATTACATTGCACATGATACAAACATGTTTAGAAGAAAAGAGTTCAGCGATTGCGAGGAACTAATTTCCCTAAGCTGCTAAGGCCAATGATCTTAAGAGATGAGTCTGAATCAACTTTCACAATGCCATCTCCTTCATCAATGTTAATCAGTGTTCCGTTAAGTCCCTTGTTCGAACCTTCAATGACCTTCACCTATAAATTAGAAAATCAATAACCACCTGAGTACAACAACACATGTATGTACATTTATGGGACAGCTTCCGAGAATTTTCAACACTTCATACTATACTGGTCATTTCTTTGCATTTTTGGAGTCTTGCACTTGTTCTGTGCCAGTATTACAACATACCCACCGGGTTCAAACCCACTATACTTTTGGGTAGGAGTGAACAAATCACTTCAAATTCGGTTCATAGGTAGCGAGGTCCTGGACTGTTCTGTCCATTAATTTGTATGCCGTCCATTCCAGAGATACAGTTGAAAAAGTATGTACAAGTTTTCCCACTTGATTCAAGCCAATGATACAATCATCACTGCCTCCCCATACAATAAGCGGGATGCAATTTGACCAAAGCATTGGCGCGAATCAAGTGCAAAAATGTGCACGTAGTTTGTTCAACTGCATCTCTGTAACGGATGGCATAAAAATCAACAAACAGAAAAGGACCTCTCCCTACCTACATACTAGTATATATATATGTACTTGGATTTCCTTTCAAGTTTCATATGTTCCAACACCATCTCTCTATGTGGAAATCATCGATTTTGGTGCTCTAATTATTTTCTGTGCGGTGAGTGTAAAGATCGCTAACCCAACGGGTTAGTATTTCCCATTTCTCCATGTACAAGCCTTGAAAACGCGTCTGATTCGGGATCTAAATAGAGGAGTTCCTGTTTGATTTGTGCCAATGCTTTGGCCAAATCACATCCCGCTCAGCGTATTGGGAGGGAGTGATTATCACTGGTGTGAATCAAGTGGGAAAACTTGCATGTAGTTTGTCTCAACTGTATCTTCATAATGGATGACACGAACAGAACAGGTATCG